>JARKIC010001099.1:0-151786 GCA_029378375.1 Mycena olivaceomarginata | reverse complement strand
CCATGGAGACATCATCTGACGGATGGACACGCGCAGTCGCTGATGTGACCTGGGTGCTAGAGAAGATGATCCTATCATAAGTAGGACGTCCTTACTTTCTCTCCCCACCTTGCTGACGAAAATGGGAAGGAACGGCGGTGAGCTACCAGCCACTGGATCGGGTATCCCGCCCCCGCCCCTGCCCCCGTGACGCCCGCTCCAAGTGGGAGCGTCGCGGCAAGTTCGAGTGCGGTCGAGGCGCCGCCCAACTATACTGCGCCTGTGCCCGATGAGGCGGCAGATCCGTCCCTGAACCCCGCCCCAAACCTGGCCGCAAATCCCGCTGCCGGAAATGAGCAGCGGCCTGGGCTGTAGAGCCGAGGCCCGTGGCACATCGTGCACCAGACCCGGATGAGTCGTGTATGCCGTCTGATGTCTGCCCGAGGACTGCTGGGGATGGCGGCTTTTTTTTTTTGGGAATTTTTTTGGACCCAGAATGGGTATGTTTTTGCAGGGCGCACAGCGCGTATTCGAGGGCAAAAAGGGTCAGGAAGGGGGGAGGGGGTAGGGCTTGATAAGGGGCTGGGAAGCAGGACGGTGGAGCACCAGCGGGGGGGCGGTACGGGCACCTATACATCCCAGCCCAGCCCAGTAGTTAGTTGGGGGACGGAAGGCCAATCCCCACACTAGTTATAGAGAAATACAAGATTTCAGGCTCACTTCTATAATTATGGGAATAACTTTTGCATAATTCTCAATACCTTTGGAGTTTGGGAGGGTAGGGGCGTTCTAAGCATATTTCAATAACTTTCAATAACTTGGGGTACTTGGTCGCTCCCCACCGTCAGTTGTGGCCAAAAAAGGAAATTATTGTACAGCTACTGTAAAAAACATGGAAAAATCACAGAAAAATCACAGAAAATTAGGAAAAAATGCCAAAAGAGAATCGGAGCTAATTAAGCCCGGGATTGACACCAGACATTCCCTCACGGTCTACTGCAAGCACCGACATCTGGTACATCAGCGCTGCAATATTTTCCTCCCTCGCCTGTTCCCCCTCATCCTCAATCTCATCCTCCCAACCCTCATCCCTCTCCTGCTCCCACCTATCTCTTTCCTCTACCACGATCTCATCCACCTTGTCGCCTTCATCCACATCCATTGCCCTTCCCTCCGACATAGCATGCTGAGCCTGCCGTACCTGACGTCAAGCCTCCCTAGCCTCAATAGAGATGCCAGGCACTACAGAGCCTGTGAACCCTGGAACCTTTGCAAGGGCCCAGAACCAATGCATGTGATACAGGTCTGATCGGCCGCGATGTTGGCGATATCGAGTGACCTGAACAGCGAGAAGGGGGTCAGTCTCCTTCAGTTCTTCCTCCTTCTTTCTCAGGAACCGGTCCTCATTGTCGATCCAGGTAACAACACGCTTGATTTCAATGTTGAGGCGCTGTATTTCCTCTCGAGCGCGGAGGATCTTGAAGTAGCTGTCCATCGCCAGCCGATAACTTCAACGAGTCCACGGTCTGGAGCTAATGCGGTCTGTGGTATCTCGCAGAAGATCGAAGTCCCCAAGAAATCCATAGTTCACTACCTGATCCCAGTCGAGGGTAGGCATCGGGGGCTCCATGGAGAGTGTGACCTTGTTGTAGCACTCAATCGCATTTCTGATTGCCTTCGATCGGGCTTGCAGAGCTTTTGCGATGTGTGACCCGCATTTATAGCCTGCAATAGCCTTTAGTTCAGACATAGCCATCCTGAGAGTTGAGACACCTACCAGTCCCCGATTGATGAACTTTGGTCATCTCAAATAGCCGAGCAAGTATAATTTGCTCAATCTCGTCGAGGGCATCCAGGTACTTGTGTTTCTTGAGGGCAGCATCAGTAGCAGTCCATTGCGGACTATCAGAAGTCCACCGAGTCTCAACACCAAGCTTCTGCTCAAGATCTTCCACTAGCTCTATGTCCCGATTTCGCTGCTCAATAGCATGCCGCCTGGCCACATGCGAGATGGGAGCAGGAGAGTAGTCTGCCCCATCTGCTTGGGCAGCACGTTCAGCAGCTCGAATCGTAGTAACACGTTTTCTACCATTGGGATCAGTCAATGAAATGTAGTCAAAAGAACAAAATGTACTGACTGCCCTCCAGATTCACCAGCTTCTGAAGGTACTCCATCTCCAATGTCAGTTCCCACTTCTTTGGCAGCCCCACATCCAGCCCAAGTAGGTACTCCTTCTCCTCCTCCAGCCACACGTGAAACGTATCATAGTCCTCAACCCCCTCCTCTTGCATCCAGCGCTTAAGTGCAGGCTCGGTTTGAAGGATCTTGAGTGCCTGCCGATAATTATCGCACAAAAATTTACCTAGATTGCCATCAGCGGTAGTGAAAGCCATAAAGAATAGCCTCTACTGAGATTTGCATACACCTCTAGGTCATCAATTTGCTTCATGAAGGTCGTGATCTCTTGCCTTCGGTGGAACTTGCTTGCGTAGTGAACTGACTTGGCAAGAGCATTGGATCTCGAGAAGTACCGCTCGCACCCTTCGAGATCCTCAAGTCCTAGGCCCTCAACATATGTCGCGAGGAATGACAGCTGGCAAAGCCGGTTGTGTGCATGTCCATGGAAAGATCCGACCAGGGACTTGAACCGGTTGGTTCGTGCCTTGTCCCCGAGCTCGCTATTCTTGAGGGTGGACTCAAAATGGCACCCAATGTCGTAGCCACCACCAAGTTTCAGCCCAAAGGTGTCAAGGAGGACCTCAACGACAGCAAGAGGATACTTCGATCTAAATAATCAAGATTAATGAATGTCAAGATTAATAGGCCACAACTTACAATTCCCCGCTCCAGACCATGTCGGCAACCACCAGAGCGAACCCATGCCGACAGAGGGCCAGAAAGATCCCCGTCTCATCGAAGATCCCCCACATCTTGGATGTTACGTCGTTGATCATGTTCTTCCATCGACCAGAGCAAGGGTTGCTTGGGTCGCCCTGTCGAAGACATATTAGCCGAGTTTCCAAAAAAGGAAAAAGAACGACTTGCATCGGTGGGTAGAATCTCCTCCACCCTCGACCTGACCCACCGATCTACTCGCTCCCATCTCAAAAAATAATCTTCCCCCCCATCCCTCGAGTCGTCTCGCTCTATTGAAGGTCCAGCAGTCGGCTCCTCCTCCGACCCATCTGTCTTGAGACGCTTCAAGACCCGTTTGAGGGAATCATTTCCATCCATATTGAAGAGCATGGAGAAAATGAGCTCATCCTCCCCCTCTAGCTTGTACATGCAGGCTGGGCATGTATGCTTGAGCCGCCAGTTTGGTGTATTACGGCCCAAGGCTGAATTGACAAGGCAGTCGGTTTGTCGGCGGATCTCAAGATAGATATCGTAGGCGGTTGAGAACTGTTGGCGAAGATAAGGTCTATAAGGAACCTATTGAGATTGTTAGATTGTTTGAGACCGTATATTAATATAATGACTCACACCATGAAGATCACATAACGACTTGACAAAAGATTGGATAGCGAGCTGAGGGCACCAGATATGAGTGGTCTGATACAATTCCAAAACACGTGTAGCAATCGCAACAGACGGCTTCCATGGTGCACATGGCATGAGACCCTGCTTTATTAAAGCAGCAGCTACCCCTGCACCACCTGCATCAAGTTTCTACGTCCATACGTTGGGTCTCTGTGATAGAATGAATTAATTCATCCAGAACACAAGAGCTCGGTGCTCACCATATAAATCCACCACCGTTATTTCAATTTCTTCCACCATTCTTGGTGTACGCTCTCGAGAAGGCCCCATGTCCGCTTCAGCACACCAGATCATATACGCCTTGACTAGCCGTTCCATTTGCACACTCCATCCATTGACCAAGTTCTGTGTCCGGTCATCTCGAACACGATAATCCGGAGCAGATTTTTTCCTGAATTCTCAATCAGTAAAGGACAGGACCTAATCAGATGAAAAAAAAATACTTTGTCGACATATTCGCCATTTCTCTCTCAATTCCATCCTGGAGTGTGGCCACAAACTCCCCACCGGCATGGCTGATGTCAATACGAGTGCTCCCATCCATGATATTGTGGATGTTGATGTCTCCCGGTCCATAATCATCGCCATCAGCACCAGCATCAACATCACGATCCTCAGGGAGCTGTCTCAGAGCGCGGAAGTTATCGAGATGCTCCTCAGTCATGTCTGCTCTGTTTTAGAACATTTTTAATAAATTATATCTGCAGAAACTTACTTCATAGCCTGCTCTTGAGTTCTTCAGAGCCCGATTGCCGATAACGTTCCTGGGCAGCACGACCCAATACTTGTTCTTTTGGGGCAGTTCGAGACTGAGTGACTGGGTCGTATGCAAAGCCCAGAATATTAACCCGTCTGGCATTTGAACTGGCCTTGGTGCTGGCTCGGCCTTTCTTCATGATTGCAGAATCTGATAAGAATGAATATTTTAGGCACACAACGCGACATGTCACGATGTGTGACGAGCACGTGATGTGGCTGTGTCTGCCACCTCTGCCTTGTGCCACTCACCACCTGGCATCATCTATCCAGTCGTTCCACACGTTTCAACCGATCTGGAAGCTTTCTTTGTATCATCTGGGAGCTGTCTAGGCCTGGAAGGAACTCACCAAGGAACACTATGGCAGGTATGCACCAATTCTTTCATTTTGGCCTTTTTTCTCTTCTCTGGCTGCAATGAGACCCAACCACGGGACTTCTGCGCATCAAGCCCTCTTTTTTATTCATTCTACTATGCTATAAGCCGCCAGATTGCCAGAGACCCGACCCTGGGACTTGCTATACTGCGCTTGCCTCATACTTCGCTTTTTTGCCCTTTTTTTGGTGTCTTTATTTGAACTGACGTGTTTTCCTTTAGGACGGAGAATTTTGCGGTCGGGAAAGGAATTCTCTGCCTATGACCTCGCTATTGGCACTGCCGTGTCGCCCCCACAATATTTCAGCATTGCTGATTGCCTCAAACAACGCCTAGAGGCTCAGCAATTTACTCAAATCCTTGACGAGCCTGTGAATATCATCCTACCCCCCCGACCTCCATCTCCACCGACGTCTTCCCCCTCCCTGAGTCCTCCTGCCTGCCCTCCCTCGCCACCGCCTTTTTGGGTGGCACGTGATTTCCCAGCAAAGCAAGCGCCTGCCACCAAGCTCAACTCCAAGAAACTTGGCTCGAAAAGACGCAAACGTGAGCGGCGAGAGCTTGACGCATCCCAGGCTCAGGATCCTGGCCTCAAGGCCATCCACAGGGAACGGCGCGCAGCTGCTAAGAAGAATGCGCTCCAGACGGACTTTGACGTCATAGACCTCCCCCATTCCACACCTTCCTGGATTGGCAAGTGTTCTTCAGAGGACGGTACGCAGGCCCCCAATGTCGGCACCTTGCCAACCTCTTCTGCTCGGGCAATCGGGATGGGGAGTTGTGTCTACACCCAAGAAGAGCTCAATCGTATGAGTGGGACCGACGGCTTTACCTACATCGACTGGCTGGGAGAGTACGTCTTTTTCCATTCGTTCTCTCACTACTCTGATCATTTTACCAGATTGACCATTCCAATTATTGATTCCCACCGTCGCCTGATTGCGCTGCTCGGTGGGAAGCCAAAGGACCTTCTTGGCTGGAAGAAGGTGACCGATAGTGCGGCGCACCTCCTGGAATCCCTTCTCCCCCGCGCCCATTTCACCGTTGGAGACTCTCTCCATCGACGTGCACATCCTAAGTCGCCCTACCCTTCTGTTTCCCGTGGCTTATCTCATGGCGGTGGTCAAACCATATGTCTGCTCCCTCCCTTTTTTGATTTATCTCATCTGCGTCTCAGGCACCCGGCGAACTCTGCAATCATCCCGATAACATCGAAATCACGGACGAGATGCTCGAGCATGAGTGTTTTCAACGCATTGTCGGCTTCGCCAACTGTACGTTCCTCTATTATATTATTTTATTGATGTAGACCCTCAATCGTCTCCCAGGCCTGTTCTGTATCTTCGCCCCGATCCTGTTCGCCTTCTACCAGGCACAAATGGCTTTGCTTGCCGCGTGGAACTCTGCGCTCAAGTGGCCTTTTGTAGGCAGTGTCTTCGCTGCCTGCACCTTTAATTTCGGACCACAGGCTGTCACTTGCTCTCATCTCGACTTCGGTAATCTAGCATGGGGATGGTGCTCCATCACATCCCTTGGCTGGTTCGATGCTGATCGAGGCGGGCATCTGATCCTCTGGGACCTGAAGCTCATCATACGCTTCCCTCCAGGCACAACCATCCTTATCCCCTCAGCGATCATTCGGCATTCAAATATCCCGGTCCAGCCTCACGAGAAACGATTCTCATTCGTCCAATACACGGCTGGCGGACGAGCTGCCCCTGTAGTACCATTATAATGTGCCCTGGATTTTCCAGCAGTGCACATTAATATGTGCACTTTGCATCTCCTGGCCTGGTGCACATTGTAATGTGCACCCTTCCCCTGCCATTCCCGGCATGCTACTGCCAGTTCCGGCATCAATGGCATGAGGTTTCCTTATTTGTACCTGCTTATACACCTTCTGCATTGGGCTACAGATTGATTGACAGCACCTGCCTGTCAATCAACACTATAACAACAATTGATGGAAAGTTCCCAGGCATGTACATCAACTTTGCCATCATTTATCGCCGGCTCTGGGAATTTATTTTGTGTTTTGCGCAATAACTAGGGGGTCTCTTGCAAAACTGTAAATACAGCCAAATAGCCCTCAGCCGGCTCTACAACTTTGATTTTGAGACCATTTTTAGCCAACTGCCTTTTTTGGTCACTACGCTTTTGGCCCAAAAAGGAAATTACAGTGTTTTCTGTCTCCCTAGCTCAATTCTTAACCATTTTGGATGATCTAACCACATAGACCTATAGATCTGTGGTCATCCAAGCCACCTGGGACACAGTAGAGCCTATTAGAGAACAATAATAGGGTGAAAATAGCGAAAATCCTTAAATTACATTCTGATCATGATATCTTGGGTATATACCCTTGTAAATGACTCATGGATACACACCATTGTTTCTTTGGGCTGCAAAGACATTCCTCAGATAGGTGATCAGATGCTAATAATTAAAAACATCGCATTTTGGCTATACAAAGAAAATCTATTTTGACCTTACTATGCACTCCTCCATCATGTGAGGCCTTCCCAAACACATCATTTGGATGTTTCTCATGTATATGGAATAGAAAAGTAAGTAATGCACACCTGGAATGGGGAACACTCCATAGTGCAGGGTGATCTTCTTGGATGTACTTGTTCACTATGTTCTGGCTGCCATAGGGCCAAGCCTACTGTTAAAACACTTAATACTAGTCTAAATGAGCCTTAAGAACGGTTTTGGGCCAGAAATTGTCACAATATTTGATAGTAAACTTCAACAGTGTGATTTGACACTTTTTGCTTGTTTCATGAATAGTGCATTATGTAGGCCAGATAGTGCAGAATAAACATCAGAAATGGAATCAGACAGTCAAAATACACCAGATTATTCTTTACCTCAAGTGATTTGGTTGGGTTTTGGTTGAATGCTGCTTCCGAGCATATAGGTTCAAGAGCAAGTTTTCACACTATATGCTCACCTTAGCTCAAAACACCATCTGGCCGAAAATTGACCAAAATGCTTCAAATAAAGCCTAATCTGGTGTATTTTGACTGTCTGATTTCATCTGTGGTGTTTATTTTGCCCTATCTGGTCTCCATAGTGCCCTATTCATGAAATGAGCAGAAGGTGACAATAGACACTCTTGGAGTTTCCCTCACTGTATGGGCGCTCTTTTTGATTCAGAACTGTTTATGTAGCTCAGTTAGACTGGAAATGGTCTTCAGAACATTGTTTATGACCCTGTGGCATCCAGAACATGGTGAACAAGCACCCACAAGAAGATCACCCTGTACCATGGAGTGTTCCCCATTCCAGGTGTGCATTACTTACTTTTCTATTCCATATACATGAGAAACATCCAAATGATGTGTTTGGGAAGGCCTCACATGATGGAGGAGTGCATAGTAAGGTCAAAATAGATTTTCTTTGTATAGCCAAAATGCGATGTTTTTAATTATTAGCATCTGATCACCTATCTGAGGAATGTCTTTGCAGCCCAAAGAAACAATGGTGTGTATCCATGAGTCATTTACAAGGGTATATACCCAAGATATCATGATCAGAATGTAATTTAAGGATTTTCGCTATTTTCACCCTATTATTGTTCTCTAATAGGCTCTACTGTGTCCCAGGTGGCTTGGATGACCACAGATCTATAGGTCTATGTGGTTAGATCATCCAAAATGGTTAAGAATTGAGCTAGGGAGACAGAAAACACTGTAATTTCCTTTTTGGGCCAAAAGCGTAGTGACCAAAAAAGGCAGTTGGCTAAAAATGGTCTCAAAATCAAAGTTGTAGAGCCGGCTGAGGGCTATTTGGCTGTATTTACAGTTTTGCAAGAGACCCCCTAGTTATTGCGCAAAACACAAAATAAATTCCCAGAGCCGGCGATAAATGATGGCAAAGTTGATGTACATGCCTGGGAACTTTCCATCAATTGTTGTTATAGTGTTGATTGACAGGCAGGTGCTGTCAATCAATCTGTAGCCCAATGCAGAAGGTGTATAAGCAGGTACAAATAAGGAAACCTCATGCCATTGATGCCGGAACTGGCAGTAGCATGCCGGGAATGGCAGGGGAAGGGTGCACATTACAATGTGCACCAGGCCAGGAGATGCAAAGTGCACATATTAATGTGCACTGCTGGAAAATTCAGGGCACATTATAATGTACCTACAAGGTCTGGTGGGCGGACTCTTTCGGTGGATTCGTAATGGGTACATGATGGATGAGGATTTTTTGAAGAAGTCGACGATGGAGTCGAGGGAGGCTCGGGACGCGGAGGCAGAGACGCGCTGGGAAGAGGGTGTGAAGATGTTCAGTATCATAGACGATTTATAGAACAATTCAATTTCTTCTTGATCAATCTGTACGAACGTCGACTTGAGCCAATTTTGGTCATCGGACTTATCGCGAACACGCTTCGGATGTATCGGCCGCTGCGCCGAGCACCACCTTAAAATATTCACGCAAGGGCAACATATCAACTTCTACATTATCTTATTTTTTTGGAGATGCCTTTTAATGCAATGAAGGGATATATAAAAAAATCTGAGCTTCACCTGAGGTCTGCAAAATAATATCTTTTATTTGCTGTAACCGATTGCGAACACGCTTTTGTTGCGTAAGGCTTGGCCATATTTACATGCCAAATGTGGGTCGTCTTCGTCTTGCCACTTACCATGACCACCTCCAGTCCAAAACTCAAGCAATCTCAGAAAACCAAGAAAGCCTCAGAGCAGCGTCGTAAACGCCGCCAGGCCCTACAGCAATATGCCGAAAGGTTCGAGAAGGCGAGCAGATTTGAAAGGATTGCTCTGATTCGTATCTTTCCACAGAAATGCAGAGACTCTGCGAGAAAAGGCCAAGGAACGAATGAGGAGGTGAGCCATACCTATCCAACTACCTCAATAGTCATAAATGCTGCTCTGCAGGCTCCACGCTGCTCACGCTGCTCAAAACAAATCTTCTGATCGCTCCTTGGCGGACTTCAACTACCGTGAACGGTGAGTCAGTCTTTGTTCAAAAAATGAAAATATATTCATTTCTCTAGTAAACGCCGCCAGTATGCTACCCTTGGGGCCTGCAACTAAGAAGTGCTAACCAATCACAGGAAATATATTGAAAACTATGGTGGTCGCTCATACCACCAATTCTACTATCCTCTCCTTGAATTCTTTGGGGAGGGGAACCTGGCTGGTGTTACTATCATTGACGAAACGAAGCACCGCCGCAGCAAAAAATTCAAGTTGGAGATTACAGAAGAGTATGAGGATGCAAAGCGGCGATTTCAGCTTGGGAAGAAGGTCAGGATTGTTATTACCGATGAGTCTCTTGGTTTTCTATAGTCCAGCTGAGCGTTGAGCAAGCCGAGCATCGAGCTACACCAATCTGCCAATATATTTCTCCTTGTCCCATTACATTCTCCTTCAACGCGGATTTTGAGCTTGAAACACGGAAAATCAATTGAGCAGTGCATAACCAGAGCCTGTGAATTTAATTCAGTGAATAGATGCTAATCAACCATATTGGTCAATTGAACGAAGTGGACCTACAAAATATACAGCACTTCGACGCTTCGACGTGCTTCCTCGATGTGATTGTCACATGGTACGTCACGCGTTATTTTTGATCTCTCTTTGCCTCCTGCCTTCACGATCCACAGGCCGTTCCTCAATGTCCAAATTCTGTGTGCCCAAGTTCTTTGCTTCTGAAAACTTTGATTCCTATTCGTTCCACAACTCCCAGCCCAAACGTTTCTTCTATCTGGTTCGGGAACCTCTGGCTGGAGAAAAGGCTGCAATTTATTCTCTCAAGTGCGTTCTCAGGGCCTTGGATTTTCTGCTAGCGTGATTTACAGATCTGGAGATCCGCAGCAGAAAACGCACTTCCCCGGACCGGAAGCTTCGAAATTGTGCGCTGCAAGACAATCGCACAAGCTGTTTACGAGTGGCGCAGGTGGTGCCAAGATGCCCACCTCACCTGCGACCTCACCTACCTCGCCAACATCCACCGGACACCGCAGCACCGCAGCACCCCGCCCCCCACTCCCGCCGACTCTGCGGTCTATGTTCCCGGCTCCGAGTCCGAGGAGGAGGAGGTGCCACGTGCCACTCATCCAACTCATCCAACTCGGTGCTGGGTGCGCGAAGTCACCCCGGACTCGGGCGGCTATTGCGTGCTCCCTGACGCCAAGCGCCCGATCATTCTCCCCATCGACAACAAGGCTGCCAAAAAATTGGGGATCGGCATGGATGGGATCAAGGCGGAGGTGGGCAGCGGTACCATGTGCATCAAGCGCGAGGGCGGCACTGCGCGTGTCAAGCACGAGGGGATCGGTGCGGATGGGGTCAAGGTGGAGGCGGGCAGCGGTACGGTGCGCATCAAGCGCAAGGGCGGCACCATGCGCATCAAGCGTGCAGGCGGGGCTGTGGGTGTTAATCGCAAGGTCGAGGGTGGGATGGATCACGAGGGGGACGGTACAAGGCTCGAGGCTGGTGCTACCCCCTCAAAGCACCGCTGTGGTGTATCAACCCCCATCCCTCTGTTTGATGAGGACTCACCACCACCGCACTCGTCCTTGCGTGTTCCCTCGCACCACACCGCCTGGAGCGTCTCCTCACGCCAGCCACTCAACACCCCCATGCCGTTGTTTGAGGAGGATAGCCCACCAACTTCGCCTCGTCCGGGAGCATCGCGCTCAATTCCAGCAGCTTCTCCCCCTTCACCCCCTTCACACATGACCCCAGCCCGGGTTGTGTCCGCTGCCCATGCTGCCGCTGCCTCGCATGCCCCCTCCATCGCCGCTGCTGCTGTCTCACGTGCCCCCTCCATTGCCACTGCCGTCTCACGCACACTTGCCACGAACACCGATGTCTCGTGTGCCCCTTCCATCGCTGCTGCCGTCTCATCACGCACACCTGCCGTGAATGCCGTGTTCTCGAGGTCCTGTGCGCCCAACCGCGCTGCTTGGGTCAATTCCAGCAACGACGCTGTGGGGCCTGGAATGGGAGCACCAGCGTCAGCAACAACATCTTCATCGGCGACTTCGCTGGCTGTTCCTCCCATCTCCCCCTCGATAAGTTCTGTCTCGTCGGTTTCTGCGTCGACGAGGGGTTCTGGGGCTGGCGCATAGGGGGGCTTGAAAGCAGGAGGAAGGTCGGGGGAAGGATTGAGTGCGTCCGTGTCTGGAGCTGCATCCTCCAGCCGTTTCAGCAGTGTGTCGACTGCTCCCTCATCCCGATCCACTGTTGCCACTGGCCCCTTCTACTTCAATTCCACCCAGCAAAAATTCTTCCGAAGCATGTAAGTTTGCGATTTTTTTTGCTGCAGTACCAATTCTTTCTAACCTCGTCTCATTTTTTCTCAAGGGATATGGCGATGGCGAGCATGGATCAAAACGACGTAGTTGTTATCGTGTCGTCAGCAACGGAGATGGCGGCTGCAATCGAGAAGGGGAAGAAAGTCGACCGTGGGGAAGACGTTAATATGGAGGAGTAGAGCGCCATTTTTTCTTGGTCTTCGGGTGCTGGCTTCACCCTCGTGTCTATGTCTGCGCTGACGTCTCAATTTCTTTGAGTTTACTTTTTACATTGCTTGTCGTACTTCTCGCTACTTATCGGTTACTTGTCGTACTTGCCGCTACTGTGTGGCTCATTGAATGAATTTGATATCCGTGTCATATGTGTGGCTGTGCAGAACATTCCTGATTTAGAAAGTCTTTGTGTATTCAACTGCTTTCACCACATGTCGCCTCCATGCTCTGGGTCTCCTCCTCAGGACAGCAACGCAGAACCTGAAGAACCGGTAGATGACGATAGTGACAACGACTGGGAGGACGTACCTGAAAAAGCCACCCCTCCCTCTCGAGAACAGGTTGCCCAAAAGCAAATTCCCCGGCTTGGCGACTCTGACAATGATGGCGACCTTCCTGACGTCGCTGGCGTATCAACTTGGCTGGAGCGTAACCCGGGGAAGCATGCCATCCCACCGCGTGACCGTCCAAAACACGTTATTGGGCCTGAGCAGCGCCGTACTTTGTATGACCGAGCCAAAAGCAAGAAGAATTGAAGAGCGGCTCTCTACGCCGAGATTGCAGCGCTCAATAAGAAGCGCAACAAAAAGCTTCCAGTGCTTGCCAAGAAGCATGGCTTTAAGCTCAAATTGGTGCAGCAGCGAATGGCTGCTGCTACGACGTTCAAACAAGAGCGCAAGGTCAGCATGTACCGTGCGAAGCTTCACTATCTCTCGAAAGTGCTTAACAAAGGCCGGTATCTCTGTTTTACTGTGGATTATTGCCCTGACTCGAACATCCAGGACTTTTGCCGGGGGAACGACTCGACATACACGAACTCCGTCAACGCATCCCCGGCCATCCGGATTTTGAAAACATGTCGAACGAGTTCAGGTAGAAGCTCAGAGCCGATCTGCTTGCACATCGTGCGAAGCGGGTCAAGGGTGCTCACGTGACAAACAAAGGAGTCGCCCAGAGTGCTGGATATACCATGAGACGTTTAGCGTCTGAGGTGCGCATTTTATTTTAAAATATTTTGGCGACTCTGAAAGCCTTTATAGATCGATAACCTGTATGAGCGTAGCGGGATGTATGGTTTCGCCATTTTCAGCAAGGGCCACATCCAGGATCTCACCGAGCTATACATGATGCAGTCGGCAGGGTCGCTGGACTTCTTCCGCGAGGTCTTAAGACTGGACCCTCTGGACGTTATTGCCAAGTTTGAGCAATGGTGCTGCGCCAGGGAAAAAGGTATGGTTATTGAATAGAAGTTATTCCAATCCACTGACACCGTTGCAGGATTCACAGGCGTCGACACTTTGGCATCCATGCGAGCAGAGGTCACCAAGATAATCAAAACAGGCCTGGGTGAGTAAGTACTTGTCTTCGTTTATCACTGGCCTGACTGATTTGTGTTCCCAGTATTCGCGTCCAGGAGACAGAAATGCGCCATGAACTATGAGCGCTATATCAAGGCTGTCGTGCTTGGCTATGGCTGCGAGCTTGTTGGCTGGCTAAAGAGCGTCAACTTTGTCTCACCTACCAACATCACCAGTGTCGATGACATGACAGCTCTTCGAGACGCGCTCAAAGACGGAACTTGCAGGTGGAAGAGCATCAACGAGGAGGAGAGGAAGAAATGGAGGGCGGAGTACGAGAGGCAGGTGGAGGAGGGCGAGATCGTGGAGAAGGGTCGCCGGCGTTGATCAGATGCTGGGGAGAAGCGAGGCCCTAACAAGAGGACGAAGACAAAGCGAGCCGTGGTGAAGAAGGGGAAGGGGAAGAGCAAGCGATGTTGGAGGAGGAGGAGGAGGACAATGGCGAGGATGACGAGGATGGCAGCGAGGACAACGACAACGACGAGGACAAGGATGGGGACGAGGACGAGGACGGGGATGAGGATGAGGACGAGGACGATGAGGTCGTGGTGGAGACTTCCAAGTCCAAGTCCAAGTCGAGCAGCGAGAAGGAGAAGGAGTGCGCAAAGAGGGTGAAGGAGAGGAAGGCGAGGGAGGAGAAGGAGAGGAAGGCGAGGGAGGAGAAGGAGAGGAAGGCGAGGGAGGAGAAGGAGAGGAAGGCGAGGGAGGAGAGGAAGGCGAAGGAGAAGGCGAAGGAGAAGAGGGCGAAGGCCACGGCAAACAAGTCGTCAGGAGGTGGACGGAAGAGGAAGATGGTGGACGATGATGAGAGCGACACCGAGCACACCGCCAAGAAGTCGAGGGGTGGTGAGGGGGGGACGAGGAAGAAACGGGGACGCGAGGAGGACGATGATGAAGACAAGGAGCCCCTGGCCAAGAAGATCAAGCGACCGAAACCCCGTCCCGCCTATCATAATGCGCCCCCGGCTTCTGCTCCTTCAACCGAACTTCCACCGGGACCCCCGACCCGGGCGACAATCGAGTTTCTCAAGCTGAGCCAGCATAGGGAGAAGACGCTGGCAGCAACGGCAGCTTTGAAGGCAAAGGATGTGTTGCAGGCAGTGGGGGCTCCGCCTCCGGCAGGATCGTCTGATGGTGCTTTGACTTGTGCCTCTTCCACTGCGCCTGATGGAGCCTCGACTTCTGCCTCGAACAAGGTCAAGGGGAGGAGGGGTGGACCACCTGGGGTTCATTTTGCTAATTGATCATTCACTCCTGAAGATGTATACCCTAGTAACTAGTGCAAGGAGTAGCTAGTAATTTCTTGGTATTTTCTGTGATTTTTCCATGTTTTTTTACAGTGGCTGCACAATAATTTCCTTTTTTGGCCACAAGTAACGGTGGGGAGCGAAGTGCAAGGAGTAGCTAGTAATTTCTTGGTATTTTCTGTGATTTTTCCATGTTTTTTTACAGTGGCTGCACAATAATTTCCTTTTTTGGCCACAACTAACAGTGGGGAGCGACCAAGTACCCCAAGTTATTGAAAGTTATTGAAATATGCTTAGAACTGCCCCTACCCTCCCAGACTCCAAAGGTATTGAGAATTATGCAAAAGTTATTCCCATACTTATAGAAGTGAGCCTGAAATCTTGTATTTCCCTATAACTAGTGCGGGGATCGGCCTTCCATCCCCCAACTAACTACTGGGCTGGGCTGGGATGTATAGGTGGGTGCGGGGACGGAGTGCGGCAGCCGCGACCCACTTTTCTATCGTGATGTAGTATGTAGCCCCTATTCAATGTGTTTCGGCCACCCACGGCATCGCCTCAATGATTGTTTGATGGGTTTTGATTGCACTGGACGGCGCCCAGGCGTTGCCGAAACCTCCATCAAGCCGCTGAAATCACCGCCGGAGCGCTCACGTGCAGATGGGCCAGCTCCCTAAAGTTTCGCGAAAGGGTCCTGGGCCACGGCCCATCTTTTTCGCGAAAGGGTAACTTAATGAGCTGGTTGGAAGTGCGGCATTGGCACAATCCACGGGAGCTAACATACTTTATAAGTTTGATAAACACTTGTGAACGTCACAGACATACTGTACACAGTTTGGAGATACTCGGTCATGAATTTGAGGACATTGTTATTGAAGCGCTCCCTGTTCCACTGTGGGAAGTGCACAGCTCCTGCCGTCTTGTTCCTTCCGTAGGCGACGCTGTCAGAACAAATTGTCAGGAAACATAGCAGCATCATTCGCCACATTATACTGACTGCAGCGTCCTCAAATCTCCACTATATTTGGGCATCGGACTGCCCACAAGCAGGGTTGACTGACAACCGGTCGCGTCGTAAATCCCGCGCAAAATGGGAGCCATGAAATCGCTCAGCCCGTCCAGACACCTGAAGATAATATCACTTTAGTGTTCATTCCAGATAAAAAAGACACGTACGCCTGTCTAGCCTCGGGTGTGTTTGGCGGCGGCGCCTTCAAGGCCTTCTCGTATTGCAACTTTGCCTGTGCAGCCTCGTCTTTCGCTCGCTTGGCAATGGCCTCCTTCTCCGCTTGGGGCAAGGCAGCGAACACCTTGCGCGCGATTCGCACACGAAACCCTGCCTTTGGCTCCTTCCAGCCCACCGTCTCTGGGTCATTGTCTGCCTGCGCAGCGGCCCATCGTTCGGCCACGACAGGCGCGATTTTCTCAGCGTGTGATTCGCGCATAAATTGCTGGTATGCTTGACGCGCTTTGGGAGGGGCACTGAGTCCAGACAGTTTGCTCAAGAGCAGGGTGAAGGGATCCTTGCGAGGGTCAAGGCCAGCCATTTGACGATGGCGACGAGAAATACAATAAAGGAACCATCATCGGCGAATGTGCTAAGAAATTGGATGAGCGCTTGACAACGTCTGTGACTTTGTGACAGTCACTCACCGCATTCAGGAGCTCAACGTGCTCTCGCTGGCTCTGCTCCTCCTCTTCAATCACGGCTTCCAGATCGAACGGTCCCAGGACGGGCTCCTCATGGTCCGGCAGCCTCCAACTCACACGCGCATGAAACTCATTGCAGACTTTTTGCAGGTATTCACGCTCAGCAACCCATCCCACGTCGCGGGCGCGTGAATATCCGTCCAGGTGCGGCCGAAGGATGTCCTCCCTGGCCCCCTCCGCCCAAAACCAGAGGTTGCGCCGTTGGTCTTTGGGAATACGTGTCCGTGGCTTGCGTGTTTTGGCCATATCCTCTAAACTTCTGCGCGGTCTTCAGTATTTTTTTTCTCCCTTTTCATTCGTGCACTCACCTGGCCTGGCTGGATGTGCTGTGAATAATAGTCCTCTGGGATCAAGGTAGGCTGGGTAAACGAGGATCGACACGCGCATTTTGCTATCCAGATCTAATTTGATGAAGGCACATGGTCTGCCAAGCCCATTCCGCCTGATAAAAGACGCTAGTTGCTTTCCCTTCTTCTCCTCCTTCTTCTCCTCACCCGCGTATGTCTTCCGCTAGTAACACCGCCGCTTCCAGCACAGAGACTGATGCCCCTGTGCTGGTAGCCGCACCAGAGATGGCCCCCGACATGTCTGCATCCACAGACATGTCCACCACCTCGACCGGTTCCCGTACATTGTTTCTGTGATCTTCATGTCTGGGCGCATTTCTGACCGTTTGCACAGTCCCTTTTCGTTTCTTATCCTCTGCTGCCTCTCTGGTGGGGCTCACTGGAGGTGAGGTCATTCATTTCTCTAGCTGACTCCCTGAGTAATCTTCCCATAGGTGCTTCTGCCTCCTCGCCCCCCCCGAGTTATGTCAATCCCCTGGTTGCTCGCTCTGTGGGTCCGTGGAAGGCGGGCTCCATCTTCTCTGTCGTTCCCCCTCAGCCTCTCGCATCAATCCCGGTCCCAGCTGGCGACGAGGAGCTGTGGTACTGCATCCTCAAGGGCAAATTCGTCGGGGTCACGCAAAATCACCCGCTCGCTATCGACACTGTCCTCGGCATGTTGAATAACTCGATGCGCAGTTACAAGACCCAGGCATTGGCACTTGCGGCCTTCAACAACGCCCTCACTCTTAGTATTGTGGAGGTGCGACCCTACTGAGGTATCTCCTGCTCTTCACTCGCCTTCTCACAATTATTGATATTGTTAACTTTGCCAGCCGCATTTGTCGAGTAGAACCGTATCAGTATCAGTATCAGCATCAATAGTAGCATCGCCTTGATTACTCCGGCTGCCAAGTCCCCATAAGATCGCCTGAGATGCATAAGAATAGTCGAGTGATTCGGTCAGCCCAACTTGAATCGCCAAATTGGGACGTTGTTGCACATGAGCGTGTTCCCTTGTTTCATAAGAATAGCCAAGTGATTCAGTCGGCCCAACTTGAATCACCAAATTGGGACGTTGCACATGAGCGCGTTCCTCTCTTGTTTATAAATTACAGTCGTCAATTGGTCAGGTCATCAACTTGACCTTGACCACAAGTCTGTTAGCTCCCACCATGTCAATTTCGAAGGGTGAACGCCACAGGTGAAAGTTTCCCCTCCCCACCATCCCAATTTTTTTCTCAATAGGCTCCTAGCTATGACTACTTTGTCCTCCCGACCTGCTATTCCGCCGCCATCCTGACTTACGACACCGCTTGTACATGTTCCAATGACATCGGCCGTTCTAATTATATGGAGCACACGGATGGAGAATCTGTTGAGCGCGTATGGTCTTATCTCACCTCTGTTGTCAACCGCAAGTCCACGGGTCCTGGAAAGCGCCGCGATGCTCTTGACGATATGCCGGCCCTTGTCTCGTCTATTTTGAAGGTATGTTCCCTCTGTATGTCTTTCTCGTCATTTCAACTGTGCTAACTGGCCCAGGCGAAGTTGTAGCTGTCTCGAGTTCACCCGTTACTTAGTCTTCGCACGTAATGAAATTTGAAGCAAATTTTATTCATTGAAAAACATACTGAAGTAGATATCACGCGATTTTCCGCGACAGCCGCATGTTTTCATCGAGTTCCCACCAGTGTATTGCAAGCCGACGCGCATAAGATAATTAATGGGATAAGATAAAAACATCACAGATCGTCGACCACCGCCAACGAGTGTCCGACGAATAAACCTGGTGCGTTCTTGGCGACAAGTTCGGCCACAGCGGCTTCACTAACAAGAGAGTCAGCATGGCCCATCTGCTTGATCAGAAGATCTTACCGGCTAGTTCCGACGCGCGGGCTCCCGAAGACGCGGTAGAACCTCCCGCCTCCCGCCTGAATCACCTCGTCGTTGTCGTCGTCCTCAACCTCCTGCAGAGAGTTTCCGACCAGCAATGTCGAGCCCTGGGCAGAGAGTAGCTCCGCCTCCGCCTGGTTCCTTTCACCGCATGTAAGAAAGCACCCAATGTTTATCATGGGGAAAAGAACTTACTGATTGATCAGGACATGCGGGCTCCCTGACACGCGATAAAGCCTTCCGGGAGTTGTCGGCGCGGAAGGCGTTCGTGGAAGTGCGAGTGATCGCATGGGTAAAATTGCTGAGCATGTGGGCATTGATGGTGGGCGGGGCCTCGATTGTGACGGTGTAGTCGGTACTTGCGGCGAAGGAGCAGTGGGCTGGTACAGCGGCGGGGCAGCCGTGGACACGGGTAGGGGAGAGCGGTGCGTGTGGAAACGATGGCAGTGCCGCGCCCAGATGGCATGAGCACCGTCCGCTGTCGGGGAAGATTCATGTGACGTGCCTGAAATTCTGAGGACCTTTGTTTTGGCAACATCCCTCAGATGTAGGTGGTTAATCTCATGCGTAGTTGAGAATAGAGATGTCTGGGATAGAGACCCACCAATCTGTGTAAATCCCTTCTGACCCCACCGAACCCTTCTTCACGACGTAGAATTTTCGCTTGCTGTTGCGAGAGATAATCTCCTTGTCGGGGTCATCCGCAAGAAAGAAGAATGTTGGTTTACAGCACTCGTCGCAGCAGCGAAACTCCAGGTTCAAGGACACAGTTGCGTGGACCAGGGCGTCAACACTCATCAAAGATGGGGCCAGCCAGAATCGAAGTGAGTGGGTGGGTGAGGAGACGAAGTGGGAGACGAAGTGGCCGAGAGCATACTTGTCACGGTGTTACTTTGCGTGACACCTTCCTAATTCAGCCTAATTACCCTCTACTCGTGCCGCCGTATTCTCCAATGCGAACAGCTTTCCTACCCTCGGAACATCCGGCCCTGCATCTACTACCATACCTATGCTCGACCGTGCATTTTCGCCCCTTTACCCGCTTCCTGTACTCAGACTTTACTCAAGCACTCCTGCAAGATCTCCTACCCTCGTTCGCGATGGCTTGGTCGCCATAGAGTCTGGCGCGCATCGTTTTGGGGTCGCCTAGTCTGTATACACGATGAGTACAGCTTTCGGTACGCGTTTCCTAACCGTTCGTCCAAACCAAAATCACTCAATTATTCAGAACCCCCTCGGCAAGGAAAATGCGGGGGAACCCTTGCCTTTTGGGACCTGGAACCTATACTCAAAATTTTTGACCGACTTTCGGTCTAACATCTGTCAGTGGCGTGAGATTTGGGCAGATTTGTTGAGTTCTCATTATTTCGAGAAACCTCAATTGGTTCTAACATGGGTAGTAACTTGTGGTGCGTACATTTTGTGGCATTAACCCAATTCTTTTTTTTGATTGCTCCTATAGGTTACACAGAGCTTTCCTGCTACCCCAAATCGCTCGGGATAAGCCTCCGACCTCGCGAAACAGGGTATACCTTGCAGAATCTTTGTGCCACCCTCTGTTTCGCCCATGTTGAGCCCCCGCAACCATTTATATGCGATTTTTTCCCTCAGGACTGTTCATATGGTACGTCCCCACTCTGTTAAAATTATTTCGGGGAGTCGGTCGAGGGCGGTCGACCGACACAAGTTATTTTGTCGCTCTCTGGGACAGCCGGCCCAGCGCGGTGTGACCCCGCCTGCAAGCCGCCGGGATGAAAGAAAATGCCATTGGGCTGTGCTCACCACTAGCGGGCAGGAGATTCAAGCGCAGGAAAATTATATTTTGTGTTTTGCATCAGCTGACAGACGCAGGACCTCAGGGCGCCGGTGGGGGACGCGGTGCACGGTGTTTATTGCCAGTATCCTCCAAGAGGGACCCAACGGTTAGCATACCTCCATTTTCAGGCTGCTTATAATAGGTACGCGACGTGTGCAAGACCCCCGGATGTTGAAGAGCGACACCAACATGTTCGGGAACGTCGCCCATGCTGGTTCTTGGCCAAACTCCCAATTTCGACGATTGCAGGCCGCCACCACTGCCACCAGTGCGGAGGGTTCGTGAGGGTGGACCTGACAATGTCATATACATGTTTAGGATGTGTGCGGTCGGATTCAGCTCTCTCTCCTCCACGGGTAGAGCAGGTGAGTTTCGGACAACCTTTACTTTAGTAACCCATTTTCAATCTCATTAATTGTTATTATGCTTGCTACAACTTTGCGAGCTGGACAAGATATCATGTATGAGCTGGCTTAGCTCCAGCGCCTGCTGCGAATCTGAAATCGCAATAATTGGTGCGCCACAACCAATCCACTCATTTCCGAATGCTCACTTCTCCCTTGGTTCTAAGACTTCTTGGGCAGCATACATACATCTGCCCCCTTCCACGAGAAAAATATTGGGACATGGCTTCCACTGGGGCACACAGGGCAGCGCGATTTCTGTTATTCAACTATGTATTAGCCGAGTTCTCAATGCGGAAGTTGGGCCAGATTGCATTTCCCCGTGCGTGCTGACCGTGAATGATGAACTTTTGTGTACTTCGTGCCCTTTATTACGTTCGTTGAAGTAGCTGCCACGCAAAACAAAATAATATACATTTATATTTATATTTGGTTTCTCTCTGAGGCAATAACTGAACAGGCAACACGAAATAAACATATCATTTTAGCAGGTGGATACGGAACAGGATCTACACAAACAACTCCCTGACCCGAGACAGCAACCCAAGTCTAGATTGTACACGGTCGAAGCGAGCAAGATTATGTGCGGCCCGGTCCTCCGCAGAAAGCCCTGCCTCAAAGTCTGCATCCGACTTTCCCCCATGTTCGACCCCACCGACTGAGCGCCGCGTTGAAGTACTGTTGGAAAAGGTAGCGGGTCTCACCCTGCCGGATCTCCGAGAACGTGTAGCGCACAATGGATGCTGGGATCAGCAAGGTCGTACCAGGTGGGCAGCAGAGGGCGAAGCGGTCACCCTCTTCCTCGGGCCAATATAGGAACCACGAGGACACGGCTGGGTCGTAGTTGCCTAGCACGGTCACCGCGCGAAGTGAGCCAAAATCGTCGTACTTGTCACGCTTCATGAAGTTCATGCCGTTGCCAAGATTGAATTGGGCCGTGGTGAAGGGCGATCCCGCAAACACTGGGGTGAGGTGGTCGTAGTCGTTAAGTTACGGAACTGGCATGATCTGGAGTTGCTCGACTTGCATGATCTGGTGAGCGTGACGGCGCAGAGCGAACTGGTGCAATAGATCTGAAAAAGACATTTAGATACGGCAGATTGCAAGGTCAAGCATGTACAATTTTGGTAGGCAGCGATAAACTTGAACTCTTCGCTGTCCACAAGCGTGCCGAGTTCGCGAGCATTGACGAGTGTGTGTTCGATAGGGTGAGGGTACTGATCCTGGTCAGAATCGGCCTCGACATACAGCATTTTTGACAACACTCACCAGACCGCAGTATCCGAACCCCATGCCCACAAGCAAGAAAGACTCGCCTGCGTTGTATTGAGCGAGGTCGCCAAGCTCGCCGTTGCGATGCAAGCGAGACATTCCCTCAGTGGCACGCACAACGCACTGGGCCCAGTAGGCTTCCTGACCCTGCGGCGCAGCTGCGTGGATGCCGATGATTCGTTTCAAGCGGTCCACCATGGGGAGGATCTGACTAGAAAAACGAGGTGGGTTAAATTAATTTAGGTAGCGACTTGATGGGCGAAGACTCTTACTTGTGGAGAGGCATGAGCAAAGGAACACCCCACTGGATGGCCTCCTGGAGATTCATGCTGGAAGGGGAGGAGTCACCCATGCGACCCGAACGAAGACGACCAGAGCGCCGCGACTTTGGGGGATACACTTTGTGGGCTCAGCGCGACGTAACGCTGGCGAGGTCGGTAGGCACGGCGTCATCGGTGGGCACTGCATCGTTGGTAGGCACGGCGTCATCGGTGGGCACGGCGTCGTCGGTGGGCGTTGTGTTCTTGGAGTAACGCTTCCTATCGCGGGCTGCGTACGTGATAAGCCGGTAGGATGCGGGAGAGGACGGCTGCGTGTGTTCAGGGGACGGGGACGAGAATAAAGCTTCGAAGTCGGATTCTAAGATCGGTGGCACGCTGCCATGAGAGGAGGGCACTGGCTCGGGGAACGCAGGAGGCTCCGGTGAAAAGTTGGCGGGTTCGGGAGACGAGGTAATTGCACGATCGCTTTCAGGCAAGTCATTGGACTCCAAAGCCCGAGTTGCACTCGCAGCCATGTGGACGCAAGAATCCTGAGGAGAAATCTTCGCGCGCAGTCAGTTTGCATTGACGAAAAAGATGGAAAACTTGGTCCTCACCTCGCCGCAGTAGACCTGGTCATTTTCTTCTCAGCCGAGAACACGGTAAAATTCATCAAGCATCGCTAAACCGAAATCTGTGGGCCGTGGACCGTGGAGTGGGGCGCCAGAAGCTTGTGTTTTGAACAAGTACAAGGTCGCCGAGCGGCCTCTGCAGCCGGAGGCGTGGACAGGCACAGCCATATTTTCCTCTGGAGCACGGACAGACTCAGTTGGTTGTCTGGGTCTAAGCATTTATTCTGGATTTCCTACCACTGCAAATTGAGATCGCGATTATGTTTCCACGGACGCCTTCCATTCCGGGTTAGGGCCATGTGGTGCGGCGATCCATTGCTTCCACGGAACTTTAGGTCCGGATGGGCTAGCGCTGATAAATAATTTCTGGCGCGGGTTTCTGACCGGCAGGCAGGGCTATGTACGTGACACCGACGTGATTACGGGTCACAGCCTGAGCAAGGATTTGAGCACCCCATGACTACTGTGATCCTGGCCCAACATGAGCAGCTCCCCACAAGCGGGGCAAACATGACCGGAGCGCACGCGGGAACCGGAGCCAGAGCCGGAGCCGGAAATACGCCCGCTGCGCGCGACCGTGGGAAAGCAGCCGGAAGCCACGCCGGAGGGTTTCCGGTTCAGGCGCGGCCAAACACCTTGTACTGCCGGAAGGCGCGTAAGCGCCATCCATCATAGTCAGTGAGGTCAGGTGTGGTTCCGGACGTCGTAATCACGACGTTGATCTGCAGGTCGAGGCTGGAGCGGTACTTGGTGACCCGGACGAGAGCGTCCGAGTAACCGGCCATTACGGCCAGTTCCTCAAAGTCGTCCGTGTACCGGTAGATGTCGCGGGAGCCCTGGAAGTACGAGTGGGACTCAAGCTTGGTGAGGGCTTGGTCCTGCTCATTCTCCTCGACGAACCGGAGCCGGAACTCGGCCTCGAACTGGGCCCAGGTGGGGAACGGGAACGGTACGGCGGATGCACGCCGTTCCGCCCATCAGGCAGCCGCGTCCTTCGACATGAAGGACATGGCGAACCGGACGAGTTTTTCCTACGAGACAAACCCGTCCGCCATGAAAGCTTCCGGAACCAGCCGGTAATAGGTGAGGACAGAGTAAAGGAACATCCGTCCTTGCGTCCGGTAGCCGTCGAAAACGGCCGGAGGATTCGGTCGGAGGACCATTTTGGGTGCTGGGTGGGGGGCCGAGAAGTCTGGACCCGGCGCTGGAGCCGGAGCGGCAGGGGCGGGGGCAGGCAGCGGATTTTGGTTGCCCAGCAGTAGCTGCCGGAGCGCATCTTTGATGGCATCGAGGGAGCCTTCGACAGCGGCAAGCCGATCCGCAATTCCGGAAGCCGGATCCGGAGTGTGAACACTCAGGATCACAGGTTGTGCGGAGTGTGGAGGGGGTAGCTGGTCCATCGGAATGGAGGAGGGGTCGAGATTTGAAGTGGGGGAGGATGGAGCACTGGAGTAGTGGTCCGAATCTGTACCTGCACCAAACTTCCCAATCTTGACCGGTTGATCCCTTAGATCCTTTCTTCTGCTGTAAGGGCAACCTTAAGCTCGGCGCAGGGCGCGGAAACTAGCGGGGGAATCCGAAGTATAAATATGGGTACTATAATACAGGAGCGGGAATACTACGCACCTAGCGGGGGAATCCGAAGAGAAGAAAGGATGAGACTTCCCATGCTAGGCGAAACCTTATATACGAATCAGTAACTACCCAGTAGCACGTGTTCGGAGGTATCTACAATGATCACGGGCCTGGTCGCATAGCACATGCCAACGAGAACAGGCGGGCGGAAAGTCGGGGGCATTAGCCAGAGCGGAGGCCGGAGCAGAGGCCGGAGCGGAAGCCAGAAAGATGGCCGGAAAGGTAGCCGGAAAGGCCGGAAGAGCGGGGTTCCCCTGACATGAACAGGGGACATAAGGATAGAAGATGGGACTGCCAACACGATTGAGTGGAAAACAGTCACACCAGATACACTCAAGCATTAAGGGGTCGACACATGAGGATCTTATATATTTTCCCACACACGATTAACTACGGCCACCTTATTCATATACCAGTGAGTAAAATAATCATCATATTGTAAGCATAATTGTACAGCATATAAGGAGGAGGTTTTGGCATGGATAGCCACTGAACTCTCTGTCCCTAAGAGCAGTAGCCTTTACCAGATACTGCTTGATAAACGACGGTGATTCAGGACTTGTCACCCAGGACTGACTTTGTTAAGAAGTTTTGTTTCGTCTGCACAAATAACTCAATATCATTTGTTAGCTCGGGATTTTGGCATTGGAAACAGTTAAGAAGCTAGAGAGAGCTTATTAGGATTGAGAACACGGCACTGCACTACAGTAGCCTTGGAAGGCCTATTATTTGGGATCTGAGAACACGGCACCTTGTTAGGATTGGGATTGTTGGCTCAAGCTTGTAAAGCTTTTTAAACTCAATTTGTTGGCTTAGACACTCGTTTGGCATTGCTCAAAGAGGTCTAATACTCTAAATCAACCCTTGCACTTCAGACTAGACCTCTTAAAACAGGTGTGTTCCTTGCAACCCTTGTTGGATTATCTGTGCTCCTTGAACCTTCTTAAAGTGTTCAAAAGATCCGTTGTGGTATGAGTTTTTTGTTTGCCTGAAAGTACGAGCAATGCGCCAAAGACGGGTGTAGTGAAGAATCCTGGGAATAGTACAAAGTTTTCTTTTAAGATGGAGTCATGTATGGAGCCGAAGTTTGGTAGCGGTCGGAACCTTTTCTTATGATTCAGTAAAATATGAGTCACTTTAGAACAGTATATAAGGCCAGCGGTTTTTCATGGAGTGGACCACTTGACCCCCTATATTTCGAGTACTGCTTATAAAACCTTGTGCTATTAATTTGCAAGTGTGCTGCAAGCCGAACCAAATACCAACACCGCAAAGAATTATTCTGTAAGCTGCGAAAGTTAGACAAGTACCGCCGAATCCGCAGAACAGCTGTTGTGTGTACTTATTTGACAAGCACCATCTGAACCTTCCAATTTTCCAACATTCGTTTATTTCTGAGAATCCTTTGAAAAACAATTGGTTGGAGAGCCATATTGAACACCTCAATTTCTTTCGAACAAAGTCGCTTCCAAAGAGATTTTAGGGGAACAAATATTCCACTGCACACTGTCCTCGGCAGCACAGTGTAAACCATTCAAGGGGAAAGTAGTTAGGATTTGGTTAGTAGTTGTGTTTTTGCTTTAATGAAGCAACTCGCATTCTGCTTGTTGGGTCTTGATGACACCGAGCAAGCATTTCAACAGTTGCTCCATTAGCGACTTCTCACATCAACCTTTTACCAGGATTGTTGTTGGGTGCCTTTCTAATGGTCTGAGACACATTGTACTCTAGTGCTTTTATTCCATCATTTTCATAAGACTATCACTCATTACCCAATCTGTTGTCCTACCTCTAGATGAGACATCTTATTTGTGAGAAGGAACGTCCCTGGGTCACGGAGTGCTCTAAAACTGTACTACCATGTCACCAGAGGTGTGTTAAAGAAAAGATCACTGAACTATAGAAACTTAAGCTAAGGTAAATAATATCATACAATCCTATTAAGGGTGCTCTGCCAGTAATGATAGATAACACTTTGCCCACTCAGTACCATAAGCAAAGTCATTATATGACAGCAAAGTTTGCTGTCTGCCAATTATGAGTTTGTTGAGAGGCATCCAGAATCCAATTCTGTGTTCATGAGGCAGCCAGAAAATCAATTTACTGGTGCTAGACAAAACCCAGCCTTCCTGAATAGTCCAAAAAGGAGAAACATAAGTGATTGCAGGCTGAAATAGAAGAGAGTGAACACTGGGAACCTACAGAGGAAATTAGAGCTTACTTTGATAGAATTGCTGCAATAGGAGATGGGCAAGCATGAGTGAGAGGATGGTGTGTTTGAGTGGGTGACCTGAAGGACAGCCTGTGAGCACATATCGCTGTCCTGGGAGCTAGGGACAGTATGCTTCCCATCTGGGGAGAAGGCTACTGATGTGACCGAATCAGTATGGCCTTCTAATGGCTTGCCCAGGGGTGCTCCACTCTCTGCATCCCACAAACGCACAGTGCTGTCACGGGAGCCAGAGACAATGTGCTTCCCATCTGGGGAGAAGGCTACTGATGTGACCCAATCAGTGTGGCCTTCTAATGGCTTGCCCAGGGGTGCTCCACTCTCTGCATCCCACAAGCGCACAGTGCTGTCACTGGAGCCAGAGACAATGTGCTTCCCATCTGGGGAGAAGGCTACTGATGTGACATAAGAAGTGTGGCCTTCTAATGGCTTGCCCAGGGGTGCTCCACTCTCTGCATCCCACAAGCACACAGTGCTGTCACCGGAGCCAGAGACAATGTGCTTCCCATCTGGGGAGAAGGCTACTGATCTGACCCAATGAGTGTGGCCTTCTAATGGCTTGCCCAGGGGTGCTCCACTCTCTGCATCCCACAAGCGCACAGTGCTGTCACCGGAGCCAGAGACAATGTGCTTCCCATCTGGGGAGAAGGCTACTGATGTGACATAAGAAGTGTGGCCTTCTAATGGCTTGCCCAGGGGTGCTCCACTCTCTGCATCCCACAAGCACACAGTGCTGTCACCGGAGCCAGAGACAATGTGCTTCCCATCTGAGGAGAAGGCTACTGATCTGACCCAATGAGTGTGGCCTTCTAATGGCTTGCCCAGGGGTGCTCCACTCTCTGCATCCCACAAGCGCACAGTGCTGTCACCGGAGCCAGAGACAATGTGCTTCCCATCTGGGGAGAAGGCTACTGATGTGACCCAATCAGTGTGGCCTTCTAATGGCTTGCCCAGGGGTGCTCCACTCTCTGCATCCCACAAGCGCACAGTGCTGTCACCGGAGCCAGAGACAATGTGCTTCCCATCTGGGGAGAAGGCTACTGATGTGACCGGATCAGTATGGCCTTCTAATGGCTTGCCCAGGGGTGCTCCACTCTCTGCATCCCACAAGCGCACAGTGCTGTCACTGGAGCCAGAGACAATGTGCTTCCCATCTGGGGAGAAGGCTACTGATGTGACCCAATCAGTGTGGCCTTCTAATGGCTTGCCCAGGGGTGCTCCACTCTCTGCATCCCACAAGCGCACAGTGCTGTCACCGGAGCCAAAGACAATGTGCTTCCCATCTGGGGAGAAGGCTACTGATGTGACCGAATGAGTGTGGCCTTCTAATGGCTTGCCCAGGGGTGCTCCACTCTCTGCATCCCACAAGCGCACAGTGCTGTCACCGGAGCCAGAGACAATGTGCTTCCCATCTGGGGAGAAGGCTACTGATGTGACCGAATGAGTGTGGCCTTCTAATGGCTTGCCCAGGGGTGCTCCACTCTCTGCATCCCACAAGCGCACAGTGCTGTCATCGGAGCCAGAGACAATGTGCTTCCCATCTGGGGAGAAGGCTACTGATCTGACCGAATCAGTGTGGCCTTCTAATGGCTTGCCCAGGGGTGCTCCACTCTCTGCATCCCACAAGCACACAGTGCTGTCACCGGAGCCAGAGACAATGTGCTTCCCATCTGGGGAGAAGGCTACTGATGTGACCCAATCAGTGTGGCCTTCTAATGGCTTGCCCAGGGGTGCTCCACTCTCTGCATCCCACAAGCGCACAGTGCTGTCACTGGAGCCAGAGACAATGTGCTTCCCATCTGGGGAGAAGGCTACTGATGTGACCGAATGAGTGTGGCCTTCTAATGGCTTGCCCAGGGGTGCTCCACTCTCTGCATCCCACAAGCGCACAGTGCTGTCATCGGAGCCAGAGACAATGTGCTTCCCATCTGGGGAGAAGGCTACTGATCTGACCGAATCAGTGTGGCCTTCTAATGGCTTGCCCAGGGGTGCTCCACTCTCTGCATCCCACAAGCGCACAGTGCTGCCATTGGAGCCAGAGACAATGTGCTTCCCATCTGGGGAGAAGGCTACTGATGTGACCCAATCAGTGTGGCCTTCTAATGGCTTGCCCAGGGGTGCTCCACTCTCTGCATCCCACAAGCACACAGTCCTGTCATAGGAGCCAGAGACAATGTGCTTCCCATCTGGAGAGAAGGCTACTGATGTGACCAAAGAAGTGTGGCCTTCTAATGGCTTGCCCAGGGGTGCTCCACTCTCTGCATCCCACAAGCGCACAGTCCTGTCATGGGAGCCAGAGACAATGTGCTTCCCATCTGGGGAGAAGGCTACTGATGTGACTGAAGAATCATGACCTTCAAGTACTCCAAGTGTTGCTGGCCATTTCTCCATCTGTCCTCTCAAAATTGATAGAAGCCCTGGAAACTGAGATCGGAGTCTTTGGCTAACTTCTGATTGCACTGGTGCAAAGGCCAAGGCTGTTACATAGAGATGTGGTGTGCTTTGAGTGATTGGAACCCAGAAGAATCTGATAAATTGTTTTACATCTGCAGCAAACTGTTGTATCATTGGATCCTAATGAACAATAAGTCCCTTAATAGCTTTGATCAAAATGCTCTTCATACATTACTCCACGCTATGAGTTTTGATAGAGCTGGTGATGCAGTGGATACCATTCCGAGTAAGCTCAAGACTTCAAGCCAGAAAAGGCATTTGGTTTCAAAAAACCTTTTAGCTATTCCTGAAATTTCTGCATTGATTGGTACTGCTGCTAGATGGTCTGCCCAGAAACAGCAACAGTATCTTATATACATTGGTATACAAGTGTTCAGTTTCTCTGCAAGATCTGGCATTTCAACATTCTTCAGGTGTGATGTGAGCAGGTCACAGATATTGAACTTGAGTTCAGTCTGCATTGTCTGAAGCACCTTGGATGCAAGTTCCTCCTTCTGTTCCTCTGTCCCACACAAGAGGTCTACACGGTCCTTATATAGCTTGGAATTTTGGGATGTCATAAATTCTCTGAATGACAGATGTAAGATCTGCACTTCTCCAGTCTCTGGTATATGAATAACTGCGCTCAGAAGAGTAAGTGCCTGTCTGACAGAATCCTCATCTGAGTTAAGCAATGCTGCTAAACCCTTAGGGTCCATTGGTTGCAATAGCTCCAAAATTGTGCTGAGGATATTTCTAGAAAGGATATATAGTTCTTGATCACGAGGATCTGTCTCTAAGGGCATTTGAATAGCCTCATTGACAATATGAAAGTATAGTTCATATAAATCCACAAGTCCTACGCCCCGAAGGATGTAATTTAATGATTTCTGTGGATTGACCCTTGCAGATCCCGCACAGATATAGCGAACAGCTGTAGCAGCAAACACAAAGAGCCCATCTGCACGTCTGGTGATCTCATCTATGTCATGCATCTGAGGTGTCCAAGTATATCGTGGTGTCCAAGAACTGCCATCCAATGACTGCTTAACATATCTTTGGATATCATTCCCAACAGTTTCTTTATCAACATGGTCAAGGACGATTCCATGCATTAAGGAGCAGAGTACATCATGCTTAAGATATGATGGCACATCTGGCCGGCCTGTCAGAAGAAAACGAACATGGCCTGGTATCTCTTTGATACTGTCAGAAAGCCACCGGAGAAATATCTGGCCCCTATCTTGTCCACATTCATCCAATGCATCCAGACAGATAACCCAGAGCTTCTCACTAGTTGGAATTTGAGCAAGCAGACCTACAACTAGTTCCTGAAACTGCAGTTGTGGGTCTGCATCAAGAATCCCACTATGGTCTTCATCCAAGAATTTGGCCAGAATATTCTTGAAGTCTGCATTATAGTCTGCCAGTTGGTAGGCAAGGGTGAGAGGGAGACCCTTGATTTCCCTACGCTCTGCATAGTTCCGGGAGAAGAAAAAGGAAGCCGCTAGGATGTGTTTCTTTTCTGCAAGAATAGATGCAACAGTCTTGGCAATTGTTGATTTCCCAGTGCCTGCAGAGCCACTAAGCATGACTTTGCGCTGAGATGGATTGGGTGGTGCTGTCAAGCATGCTAGGAGGTCCTGGATAATGCCAACCCGAGTACCCTCCATGCATTTGTCTGGGGTGTTTGGAGCATTGTAGCGTGCTGAAACATATTTGATCTTTGCTAGGGTTTGTTCAACACGGTCACTGTTGACTGAACAGACATAAAGTGATTGATGTTTTGTTATAAACAGATCACAAAAAAGAAGCAGGATGCCTTACTGGTGGTGAAGTTTTCAACTTTGTTGATGGCATAATTCAGAGTGGGACCCTTGCCAGAACCCCCATCACCGCCAGTGCCCTGTACAACACCCCATCCACCAGGGCCACCAGTACCTCCTGGGAAAATGAATAATCATGTTTGTGCCCAAATAATTTCTCACACCAGAGATGTAGTTATTGACTGTCAGAGTCTGGCTCTGTCCTCCATCCCCTCCTCCAGGGCCTCGTTGGTCTCCTGGGGAAATAAATAATCATGTCATGACATTAGCCAGGAGGAATGACAATCCATACGTTGTGGTTCCATTTTTCGGACAGCTGTATCCACCTGATCAACTGCAAAAAAGTTCTGCTGCAAGTTTACAAGGAAATGATGACTCTCCAGACCTTTTGTGAACATTTGATCCACCAAAATTTTGATAGAAATGCTATTATGGAACTGGAAACAGAACAAATTAGACAGACATAAAATGCACAAAAGGAAGGAAACCTTACTGCGAAATCTTGAATGTGAGATGCAATGAAAGCCTTGATGTCCTGGATCTCATTCTCATACTTCTTGCCCTTCCAAAATTGCTTGATTTTCGATTTCTTTTCAAGTGATGTGAGTCTGATAGTAATTGGCTCGAGATTCCTATAAAACGGAGAGAAATGCATCAATTGAAGGCTGAAATCTACTACATATCACGCACTCCTTCAACTTGTTCAAGCGTTGTTTCAAATCATTGCTACATTCGACTGTATCAATGCCTGTCAATCGCTTGAGCCTTTTGTTCAGCTCCGATAGATCAGCCTTGTTTCCCTCCATCGTCTATCAAGAGTGTCTTTAAACAATATTGATGTTCTCACTGACATCTATTTACGCACCGAAACCATTTCGGCTAGTGCGACAACACCGGTGATTGCACCCTCGAGTCCTGGAACAGGATTGCCTGCAGCAGCTGCTTGAGCAACCCTAAGCACGGGTAGAACATTGTCGAGGATGGTCATTGTAGTCTGTCGAGAGGATGTAGAACACTAAGGGTGGGCGTAGATGGTAGTTGCGACAAAGAGGCGGAAGGCGAGGCAGTGCCAGTCGTAAGCCATGCTACATGCTGACAGGATCTCGGAACCAGTTTCTTGACAGCTCGGACGTTATTGTTATCAACCATTATAGATCCACGTTTGATACTCTGATCGCATTTCGTGGAGTCCAGATGAATTTTCGAACTCGCAGGGGCAACTCATATTCACGCACAAGATTGTGCCCTGCGTGGCCCTTTTTTTTTGCAATTGTGTAAAGTCAACCGGTTACTGGCAGAGACCATGAGGAGTTCATGTGCCTCGAGAAGAGTGTGATCTGTCATACAGCCCTAACTGCGATCCCTTCCGATCCCATGGCGCCAGCTGCGGTTTCGCCGTCCATGCCGTGGACGCGAGGCCCGAGATGTGGGGCTGATAAGATCAGCCCGTTATCTTAGTCCACAACCTGTGCTACTCCCTCGAGCGGAGCAACACCACAGGCACACAGAGCCAATGCAGTTAATGCTGCTCCGCCGCAACAACGACGCTATGCGGCAGTATGCACGAGATAGGGACGCCGATGCCCACAGCGACCATGCATGCTGTCTCCACCACTCCTCAAGACTCTCGCAGCCCCAGCCGTCCCTCCTCTCCTTGAGCTTATCGTGCTCCACTTCGCGATACGTCCGCCCACTCAGCCCTCCGCAAACACAACGATCGGGATAGAATCGCACGCTGATATCTTTTTTGGATGATCTGTTTCCCATTCCTAATCCCGCTCGTCGTCCCGCCCTAAGCACATCCCGACGCCACGCACTGGCGAAGCCTGCATGTAGACCCCCGCGCCGCCACGCACCGCCTCGCTGCAGCTACTCTGCCGGCGGATCTCATACCTCAGGTGCAAGCCGATGACGGGCTTTCCTAACCTCAAGGCGGGATCGCGAGGTGCGTGTGCCTCTCTCTATTACTCTACTCAGTGCTGACTACGTCCCTTGCGATCGCAGCCCCGGCAGCACGCCCTTCTCTGTCGACATATGTGCGTCTTTTCTCCTTCCCATCCCCTGCCCTTACCTCCCTGCGCACCATACTGACGCCGTTGGCTCTAAGGCTGGCTCGTTGTCGCGCTCGTGTTCATCCAGCCGCCCGACGCGGCGATCATGTGCGTCGCGGCCGCATCTTCGATGCATAGCTTTCCACGCGACGCGAGATTGCACGACGCGTATATTGGCCGCTGTCCGTCGGTGCCGCGGCGATCAACGCTGCCACGTCGTCTCTTTCACTCCCACCACCATCCTCGCCACTTGCCCCCGCCTCAATGCCCATCGCGCGGTGCTTATCCCAATCCCAATCCCAATCTAACCCTACTCCTACTCATAATCCCTCTTCCATTCGTCCTCTTCGCCGGCCACTCCTCGGCTAATGAATTTTGCTCTGTATCGTCTTCCTCGACTCGCTCCCTCGTCTCCCGCGGCATTGAATCCTGCCCCTCCCTTGGCCGAAGCTCTTCCCAGCCCCTCTGCCCGTCGCCCCCGGCTCTCATTCAGCCTCCAAGCCTCACTTTGAGTCCATTGCCGCCATGCTCGACACGACTCGTGTGGTGCCGACTTCCACGCGCGATAATACATTCAAGTTCGACGATTGCAGGATCTCCGACACACCTTACGATGCCATTGCCCATGCACATCGTTTGGAACGCCGACGTTCATGAATTTGCTCGATCTAAGGTGCGTTTTCTTTTTCCATCAATTATTTGCTTCATTTTCATTCAGTCTTCTCTGTCATGTACAGACATCCACTGACCCAGCGGTTGATCCCCCCGCGTGGAAGTGCTTCTACTTCCATGCAGCTGGGTGCTGAATGGATCGAGGAGAAGGCAGCCGGCGTCGGTCGTATCCACGGTGCGTCGCTTATTATCAGTCCTCCTTTCCTTCTACTAATTTCACTGGCTATTTCTCTCCCCAGTCCCAATGCGCCCAATGCATGCGTCCCTATCGGTCCCCATCGCAGCGTCACTTCAACGTCGTGCATCGGCATCCCTCGCGCCCCAGGCCAACGACTTGGTCTTCGAGCGCTCCGGCGGCACCTGTTCTGCTCAGATGCGAATCCGCATCTCGTCGCGGGTGCGACTCGGAACTAGAGCTGTGCTCCCAGACAGCGAGTATCGTGTGTGCACTGTACCTTTGCGTTGCCTAGGCTGATTACCCCTTAGACAGTCCAATCCGTCAACCGGCGCCATCCTGAGTCGAACGGGCGGGAACGCACCGACCGCAATCCTATCAGACCGCCCTTTTCCATCGCGAATTCGACGCTTGCGAGCGGGATATGGGTAGGTTTCTCCTCCGCTCCTTTTCCCTTTCCTCATCCTTCTTTTCTCCTCGCCCTCCCTACTCTCCTGTTTCTTCCTTGTAGTGTATTTACTGACGTCGTCCTCAGCCATCCGATCCCCCTTCATATCGCCGCTGCCTGTACGCCCGTCGCTTCTTCCCGCCCCGCCGGAGCGTCATGTACGAGATGCACCGCAACTACCAGGACTGTCCGCCGCCCGCGCCGGCCTTCTGCAGCTGCACGACGCGGAATGCGATGTGTTCTCGCGTGCTTGATGCGCCCTACGCCTAGAACCTCACCACACATGCGCTACAGAGCCCCGGACGTCCTACCACGCCTATGCCCTGGCCCCTCAGCACCAAGCCCCCGCGCACCCTAGAGATGACACGCAGCAGGCGCTGCCCTTCCTCCACGCGCGCCGCCCTCGTCGACCCCCACGGGCGCAACGACGATCTTCAGCGGAGTCACCCCTCAGCGTTCTCTGCGCGCGTCTGCACGCACCTGCACGCACCACAGTTGGGATGTGCGACACCAACGTCGCGCAGCACCCGCTGCGTCCATTCCCCATCCCATACGCCGCTTTCCTCGCGTCTGCCCGCGATTGTCGCTCCGGCACTGCCCACTCTCCCCCTCGACACCGGCCCCTCTCGACGCGCGCGCTTGGGCGCATATCCATCACGGCACCTGCCCCTCCCGGCGACCGCAGCACATCTAGCCGGCGTCCTCCAGCGCCCGCGTTGTCTTCATCGCCTCGCCACGCACTGCGAGTCATCACAGCCAAGATCGATGCAAGAGTGCGCCTATAGGCCCAACGCCCTGCTTGCGCGCATCGGTAGGACGACGCGCACCACCACCGTATGCAGTGTTCACGGTGGCCGTTTCTCGTCGCCCACGCGCCGCCGTCCCGCCCCCCCGCTATGGGTAAGTTTCTCCTCCGCTCCTTTTCCTCCCCTTCCTCATCCTTCTTTTCTCCTCGCCCTCCCTATTCTCCTGTTTCTTCCTCGTGGTGTATATACTGACGTTTCCTCAGCCATCCAATCCCTTTTCAGATCGCCGCTGCCTGTACACCCCTCGCTCTTCCCGCCTGGCCGGAGCGCCGTGTACGAGATGCACCGCAACTACCTGCACTGCCCGCCACCCGCGCCGGCTTTCTGCAGCTGCACGACGCGGAACCCGATGCGTTCAGCGACTGCGAAGCCACCCCACGCCTAGAACCTCACCACACATACGCTACAGAGCCCCGGACGCCCTACCACGCCCATGCGCTCAACACCAGGCTCCCGCGCACCCTAGAAACGACACGCAGCAGGCGCTGCCCTTCCTCCACGCGCGCCGCCCTCGTTGATCCCACGGGCGCAACGACGATCTTCGCGTAGCACCCGCCGCGTCCATTCCCCATCCTATCCCATACGCCTCTTTCCTCGCCTCCGCCCGCTTTCCTCACCTCCGCCCGCGATGGTCGCTCCGATACTGCCCCACTCTGCCCCTCGACGCCGGCCCCTCTCGACGCGCGCGCTTGGGTGCATAATCCATCAGCACGTACCCCTCCCGGCACCCGCAGCACATCTAGCCGGCCTCCTCCGACGTCCGCGTTGTCTCATCGCCTCGCCACGCACCGCGAGTCATCACAGCCCAAACCCATGCAAGAGTGCGCCTACAGGCCCAACGCCCTGCTTGCGCGCATCGGTAGGACGACGCGCACCACCATCACCGTACGAGTATGCAGCGTCCACGGCGCCCGTTTCTCGTCGCCCACGCGCCGCCGTCCCGCCCCGCGCCCGCGACCGCTTCTAGCGAGATACCATCGCCGCTCGACGCCTGTCCCTGCAGCTCTCATCAGCAGCACCACCTCCCGCATCCGCGGCAGCTGCGGCAAGCCGTTCCCCGTCACCGGCACCGCCTTCGTCATCTCCTCGCGCCCAACGAGCATCTCCGGCGTACTACTCTCCGAGCGCGCTTGAGCACACCCTCAGCACCACGCATAGCGCCACCGGGGTGCGCACCACTTACGGCGGCCATTTCCCATCTCGCACGTCGTATCCAAGCGCGCCGCGAGCATCCTCAGCGTTATATCACGCTGTCCCTCGAAGTTCCGCCTGCCGCACGCCGCAAACACAAGGAGCACCACCAGCGACCTGCACAACAGCCGCAGCGGCGATTGCCCATCCCCCACGCCGCCTTCTTCACCACCGTTCTCAGCTACCCCCACGCTAAGCCTCTCCGACATCCACCACGCCGGCGTTGTCACCTCCCCTGCACACGACTGTACCCCACGCGAAAAGTGGATCTCCGAGTCGCCGGTCGCAGACCCTCCATTTGCGCTGTAGCTGTCTAATTGTCGATGCCGTCCATCCTCAGCACGACGAGGCGGGTCGCAGGGAGGAGTCGATGCACGCACGCTCGAAGACGCCGCGCAGCCCAGCAACCGGAGGCCACGCTGCCCGCGAGATTCGTGTCGCACTCTCTTCAGCAGCGCGCGGGAGTTTCAGCCGCTTTGCGGGAACGTTTACCCACCGCAAACGCGCGGGGGTGAGAAACTGCGGGATTGCTCGCGCTCCTGGTTCTGATGCATTTACTTATACCTCCGCTCGTATGCGAGTCGTGTCTGTTTTTCGTGTGTGAGTGCTTAATGTAATACTTGTTTGCTTTGAACTATGTTAATATTGGGCCATGTTTTGCGATATACTTTCTTCAAGCCTCCTCGCAGGAAGCGTCAAAGACCAAACGACGAATAAACTTTTGGAATGGATGACACATCGGCCGATAGACCCGACCCGGGTCTTGTCGCTTCAGATCTTGGGATCCTTGTTAATTTTCGCGAAGTCCAAAGCCCCTAGATTGTCCATTAGGCTCACGTTAGATGTTTAGCCAGTGGGCGTGCAAGATGGGTTCGGGAAGCGCGGAAGAACAAAGATATCATCCAAAACATCGGCAGGCAGTAACATTTTTCTCTTTTCAGCAAGGCGAGTTGGGTTAGAGTACGACATTCAGCTCTTTTTCAGTTTTTTGCGACTGAACCTTCCCATCCCGTAAATCCTGGCTCCCCGCCTTCCGCTTCTTATTCGCATCCCGTAATTCTTCGCTCGGAGTCCCCGCTTTCCCCTCCTCCTTCTTTGAGCAGATAGCGAATCTGTGCCTTAACGACTCGTAAAGCTCCATGCTAAATCCCACACATTGGAGGCCGGTAGCCGTAACTTTGATCTTTCCGCCCGGATAGCGTTGCTTCATGAGAGAAGCGTGATCCTGAGGTCGAGGAACGCCCATCGCCGTGTCGATGATTTCTCCTTTGTTCTACAAAATGATTCGAATGAGGCCATGAATTTATTCAAGGTGAAAAAAAAGACATACGATGCATGGAGGAGGGTCGATTCCCTTGGGGTGCAATGGGCTCAGGTCGTAGCATTTGTAAGTTCCAGCGTAGACAATGAAGTTTTCGTTCTGGACGAATAGCTCACGTGTCCTACCATGAAACCCGCTCAGATCCGAGCCTTCAACCCACGTTTTCGTGGCACACTCATAGCGATACGTCGGTCCGTAAGCAAGATAGCTGAAATCGGACAGGGAGACGAGTCGCCGTGGCAGATACAGCATGCGGTTGAGAAATCTATGTACCGTTGAGTTCAATGAATTATTGGACAGAAGGATACACTTGCCTGCTGGAAGTGGGATTCTGTGCCAACGTCAGTTAAGCATCCCCAAACTACCGCGGAGCGTACTTGGGAGAGATAGGCATGCAAACTTTTGACAGACTTATAGCAAATTGGATCGAGTACCGACGGGGGTGATGGCGGAGGCTGTTCTGGCAGGGGCAGTTCGCTCATATAATCTGTGTACTTCGCGATGACTTTCGTTGTCCTGTTGTGGGAAGTTAAAGAAATAGAGATGTAATATCTGAGGTGACCTCGCCTCTGATGCCCCTCCTCTATTTTTCTTCTGGTCGATGAACTTGTGGGCGATGGAAACATTCAGTGACGCCGTCTGTAGTGGCAAGTTAAAGAAAGAGAGCTGAAATATCCGAAGTAACCTCGCCTCTGATACCCCTCCTCCGTTTTTCTTCTGGTCAATGGACTTGTGGGCGACGGAAATACTCAGTAACGCAAATCGGTGGCAAAGAACAAAACTCACCTCTTTGCCTTCGTTTCGTAAACCCTCGGCAGTTTCGAGGAGCTCGCGGAGGGCCTGAGAGAATATTGACTCCGCCGCCGGGGGGAGAGAGTTCACTGACCTGTTGCAGCTGCGCCTTCTCTTTTTTTTCTGCTTCGTATTCTGCTTGTATCCGAGAAATTTTTTCCCCCAAGGAGTGGATTTGGGTGTCCTGTTCAGTGAGAGCCTACAAAGTACATTAGCACCATCCTAATAAATAATCAACTGGATGGTACGAACGCCACGCAAAGCCGTTTTGTTCTCTTTGACTTTGTTATATTTGGTTTTGAGAAGCACATAACGTTCGGCGCCTGCAGCGAGAGCATCATGGGCCGCCCGTATCAGAAAATATGCCGAGGTGGCTAGAAGCCAATGGAGCTTGTAATGAACACGGAGCTACTCGAGTGCAGGTGCAGGAGCACAGAGAGGGCACAGAAGATGGGGTAAAAGGTAAAGATGTGAATTGAGGCTATGCTACAACAAAGGGAAGATGATATAGGTACATCAAGTATCAAAGAAGTGATATAAATCATATCTATCAATACTCGGACTGACGCGAACAAACAATCATATATCTTGACACTCCCACCTTTGCAAAGACCGAGACATAGCGCACAGAGTAATAAAGAGGCCATCAACAGAAGTGCTGGAACTCCCACCCAACAGCACACCTCGAAAGACATTGAGAACCCAGACAGTCATGCCAGGACAACAAGCACTGCAACACAGACTGCACTTGGCACAGTTGGCTAAAGTCTCCGTCACCAAAGGCCGAAGAACAGCTGTACAGCAATGATGAAGCTGACGAGGACGAACAGGCTGAATACCTCCGCAGCCCCTGCTGTAGTTGGTCCCAAGATGTGCTGATGTATGTGAAAGCTCTTGAGCTTCAAGGCTGGTGAAAGAAAGGGCCAAGGGTGTGGAAAAACACAAAAAATGAGGGTGCGAGAGCTCCCACCGAACGGTGCATGCAGAAAGACAGAGAGAACCACAGCAGTCATGCCAGAACAACAACCATTGCAGCACATACTGCAGCTGACACAGTTGGCTACAGTCTCCGTCACCAATGGACAAAGAACAGCAGTGCAACAATGGTGAAGTTGGCGAGCACAGACTGAATACCTCCGCAGCCCTGTGGTGGTTGGTCCCCACATGTCCGATACATGTGAAAGCCCATAAGCTTTGACCTGGTAACAACCAGATCCTGCACGCATAGCAGCGTGCCAGTCGTCAAGTACTGGAGAGCAGCACCAGCGAGAGGAGTGTGGTGGTTCGCTGGTGGGAATTGTTGTGCTAAGGGATGTGATGCAGTCACAATGAAATGGAGTGTGGCAGCATCAGAGATCCGCGAAATGATCTGCAGGACAATTGAGGTAGATAACGACCTCCTCGAAGTGAAGGTGCTGGAAGATGACAGAAGGATTGTGGCGGGATAATTTCCCTGCAGAGGGAGGATCCAAATAGGGGTTGATGGATACCTGTACAGCTCAAGAATATAATGGCTGTGCATGAGAGAAGTCCCGGAGAGTCATCGGGGATGAGCAGGTCATGTGGACAGACAGCATGAGATCTGTGAGATGTCTGTGCAGACAGCGTGTGAACCAATAGACGCTGTGGATACAAGAGTCTCGAGTAGTGACAGGGAGGCTCGAGAGGAAGACCTATGAAGAGCAGCAAAGAGTCGAGGTGGATAGGAAGGTGGTGTAGATCAGGATGAGCAATAGAAGTAATGAGTGGATGGTGAGATTCCGCAGGCAGACTGAAAACAAGCAACTCTCGTAACTTGCATTCAGGCTAGGGCGCGGGGCCCATAACCTATCAGAAAATATGCCGAGGTGGCTAGAAGCCAATGGAGCTCGTAATGAACACGGAGCTACTCGAGTGCAGGTGCAGGAGCACAGAGAGGGCACAGAAGATGGGGTAAAAGGTAAAGATGTGAATTGAGGCTATGCTACAACAAAGGGAAGATGATATAGGTACATCAAGTATCAAAGAAGTGATATAAATCATATCTATCAATACTCGGACTGACGCGAACAAACAATCATATATCTTGACAGCCCGGAGTTCGGTCGAAGTCTGGGGAGTTTTAACGACATATAGACCATCTGGTGAAACTTACCTCTTGACCGTCTCGTGTTTCGTTGGCCTTCTTACGCGTCTCTTCCAGCGTCTGGCAGTTCCGCTGAATCAGATAGAATTACACAAGGAAGAAACCTACTGTCTCCGCTTCGAGCCGCTGCAGTAAAATCAGAATGAGTACGTGGAATCATCATCACATTGCAACAGGTTATATATGTACCTCTCGCAATGCCTTTGCCGCCATTCCCGCACTGTTTTCGAGTTCGGCTTCAAGCTGGATGCATTTCTGTGATGCTCGTCTCATCTCGATGTCTTGGGATGCACGGAGAAGACGTACCACCTGCAACGCCTCTCTAAGGACACAGCCGTCCTTCTGCTTTTGGCGTGTATCGTCGAGCTCTCGCTGTAATTTCGCGTTGTCTTTTTCCAGCTGTAAAATCCGATTCTTCGTTCCAGGTTTCGTACTCTCCCGACGCTGGATTGTGAGGCTGTGGTGGGATCTGGATGATCAACGGAAGAGATGACATACGACGTTGGCGAGCTCCTTTTCGAGCTCCCGTACTCGGGCGTGGGATTCCTCCAGGTAGTTCGAGAGGTATGCGATGTTTTCGACGATCTCGGACGGCATGATCAAGGGAAAGCAGAAAAATTGAAAATTTGCAGGAAGCGAGCAAAGAAAGAAGGAAGAACTTCCGAAGAAGTTCGGTTACGTGCAACTGCCAACAAAGATACACACAAAGGTGCACAACTGCGGGGACTGTCAGTGTAAGCACAGGCAAGGACCTTGCAAATGGAGTAGGAAAGTTTACTTAGCTACACCCGCACCTGCACCCGCACCCGCACCCGCACCCGCCCGGGTGGAGAGGCACTGGTGAAGTGATCTTGAAGTGATCCGGGTCAAACTCTGCCGGGTGATCATCACTGGCACACGTGCCAGACACATCCATCGTCCGAGCCAAGTCCGAGCGCTCAGCCTGAGCGCTGAGCCCTTTACCTAAGGCTTTAAGCGTATGCATCGTTGTTTGCAGCTCCCGGAGCTTGTAGGGCTTGTGTGCTCCCATCTACAGAGCCCGTACGACCTCGCTCTTGAGATCAGACAACCGAAGCGCAGGGACCTCGCTGTCCTGGCAAGGACCTCCACAGTTTTTTCCAGTCATGCACTCAGATTGCTCTGGGAGTCGGTGACATTGATCAACCTTCTTCGTTGTCTTCCTTCGGACTCTTTCGAGCTAAGGACGACAGGCGAGGGCTACTTCACAAAATATATGATGGTAAGTGGGACAATTCGCCGGGCGTCTACCAAGCACTGACCATCCATAGCAACTACTTCGCCCTTTACGGACATCCGATTGGGAACGCGTCCTCGTCTATGCCCAACTCGTGAAACATCTCTCTTCCGATCCTGATTTCGCCGATCTCTCGCCCGTTTTCCCGAGCATCAGCAAGAACATGCTCCCAAACCTCCAGGGCCTGCATTGGATGCACCGAGAGAAAGATTTTCAGCACATTGACTGCTTCCTCGCCCCCCAGCTTACCACGATTCGCATTCCTCACACATCCCTTGATGCCCTGTCACTGTTGTCGAGCCTTGCTCTTCGGTGTCCGCAGTTGACAAACATAACCCTTTTCCCTCGAGGCGCGCCGGACTTACAGCCGCTGGCCGTCTCTGCCGTCTCGATGTGTGTGCGTGGCTTGCACGGTATCGAGACACTGATCGCAGACATGGTCGATCAGCCGGCGCTTGAACATCTGTCTCGCCTTTCGGGCGTCCGGCATTTGAGGCTCGGCGAACTTCCTCCCACTTTTCCTGCCATCCCAACGGACAACGGGGCGCTATTCCCCTCGCTTCAGACGCTGTACTTCAGCTCCGAAATCGAATCCCCGACCCGGTTCCTCGAATGGGGCAATAAACTTCCGCTTGTGGAATTTACCGCCGAATGCCCAGCATTTTCGACTGCAGACGAAGTTCACCATCTCTTTTCCGCCGCTTCAGGTGGAATATCTCATTTGCCCTTGACGGGATTTGCATTCGACAACGAGTTCGGCTCATTAGACTCTTCGCACTCCGCCAATTATCTCATCCGACCCCAGTCGCTCCGCAGCCTCTTCTGTTTTGTCAATCTGACCTCCGTGTCTATTTTATCGGCTGTGGGAATTGATTTGGATGATACCACCGTCACTGACATGGCTCGTTCCTGGCGTCACATTGAGCGCCTCGAGTTCCAATCTTACTATGGTAACACCCGCCCCCGCGCTACTCTTCAGTGCCTGGAAGCTTTTCCTAAATATTGCCCGCACCTGACCAAGCTCTCCATGACGTTCGATGCGACCGTGATTCCGACATCACACGCCGATCTCTCGCTGGCGTGCTTGAAAAATCTAGATGTTGAAGCCTCGCCCATATCGACAGCACTCCCTGTTGCCCGGTTCCTCACACGCATCTTCCCGAACCTGGAGGACATCTCAACGCTCCGAGACAGTCTAGATGGAGATGAAGACTGGGAAGCGGACGCGGGACCGGAAGCCCTCCAGTATGATCCTCAGTGGAAGGAGGTGGAGTCCATGCTGCACTAGTTGGCAATCCATGCTGTACTAGTCAGAAAACTGCGGTGGTGAGTTACTCTCCTTCACGCCGAGTGTGTTGCTAACGCTCCCTGGGGAAAGGACTCATTGTTGAATGATGTACAAAGTCCGGCTTGAAAGGCCGCCTGTTTACTTGACGACTGTTTCACACTCTTGTTCCGCTCCTCAATATATTTTTGATGTTTTGACTGTACTACTGTGTGCCGAGGCTAGCTCCTTGTCACAGCGGCATACCAGCAACCCGAGAGATTATATTCATGTCACATCGGGGGATCCCCCAGAATATCGGCGTGACAGTGATGAAAAGGGTACGGTAAATCAATGGTTCAACCCTGATGGTTCAAAATTGAGTAGCAAGCGCGTCTCACCAATGCTTGACGCGCCAAACCACGCGCATCAGGTTCGGAATCCACACTGGACGGGAATAAGTTGCGAACTGAGGCAACAGTGATGGTCATTATGGTCACGGTGGACAGAGGACTACCTTTTGCGTTGGCTACTAGTTTGCCGCCCCATTTAGAAGCTCAAAACGAATGGACATAGCCACAGTTTTTGACCCTCTAAACGGGGCGACAAACTAGTCCCCACCGTGGTGGGAAAATTGTTTGGTCGGGATGGAGGTGCGGAGCCTCCGGAAGCGTGCAAGCACCTCGACGGGATCAACACAGGGTTCCACGGGTTAAGGAAGGCAATCCAAGCGTCATGGGAAGAAGACACATCACCTCAGTGAGATGTCGTGAGGGAATATTGAAATAGTCGCGACCCTGCAGACGACAAATGAAACTCGCGAAAGGAAATTTTGGAAGTGGACTCAGAGGATGGTCTTGGTCTGTGTTCGACCGAATATAATTACACGGGTGTATCATGTGGGTGGGATTCAATAGAGACTACCCCAACCTTTGTTGAACTAGTCCACGACTCCGAGGACATATGCCCTGTTGTTTCTTCACCGATTGTTTGCAATTGAATTCCTGCGGCGGCCGTTTCTGCGTTGCCGAGCCAGAATATGGTGCTAAACTTCGCCGTCTCGCCATGTAGTGGTTGGCCGACAATATCTATGGTGGTTGTTATGATCACCGGAATATTCGCGACGATGAGGCTCAGACAGCCCTGGATAACGAACACGGGATCAGGACATGGCCAAGCCGACAACATCGACGAACAATTACCTCGATTACGCCTGAGAATGGGATTCTGAGATCGTCGTCCTTGAGGATAAAGCTGGCATGTGTAAGCGAAGCCTGGCAGGATGTAAACCGTTGTGCACAGAACAGGGCAAGGTGAACATACAATTGTGGTGACCACACAAGTCGAGAAAATGATGGCTAACTTGCGACCTAGGGATTTGTCGGCCAGACTCCGGAATAATGGCCATGGAGCGAAAATTAAAACAGCGTCAGAAAGAACATCGGCTTTGACGCAGCTCAAATGAGCAGGATCTTCCACAAGTCGGAATTGTGGGCACTCACTGACGAACTGAAAGATGGCTACCTGCCGTGGTAAGTCACATTGTGGATTTGGAAGATGCTTCCAAGCGAGTTTCGACTCGCAAACCCAAAACAGCTGTGCCAGCAAGAGTAATCCAGTCATGAAAAACATCACGGCAGCGCAGAACAGACGCCTTCGTCGTGCAGCAGATGGATCGATCCGGATGATGCTGAACAGAATGCTCAGCCGGGAGGCCCTGGAACTGCAGGGTTAGAGAGATTATCTATCGGTAATAAGCTAGCTGACATACCACACAATCGAGTAAAATGTCGTGGCCGTCAAGTAGTACACTGAATGCTCAGCCAAGCAGGGGAATCAAGAATTGACGGGCCGCACCTGCTATTCGCGTCGTGTAAGACAAATTATTCGGAGGGGGGATCTGGGCTTGGTTCGTCAGTGCGTTGACTGGAAGCGCCACGGGAATCATCACATGGAGGAAGATGGCGACCACCTGGATAACGAGAGCGACGGATGCGAACAGGGCCCAAATATCGTCCGCCCACAATCGTCGTCGACGCTTGTATAACCTGAAAGTTTGAGTCCGGAAACATTCGACTGAGCTAGAATAAGCCGCACCTATATACTGTGGCTCCAACGGCAAAAAAACTGCATGTGGCAGATGTAACTGGATATAAACTGTGAGCCAACGGCAACGAGAACCCTGAGGAGTCGTACTTTTTAGCCGCATAACAGTATCATTGGCGTGAATCTCGATGTCCATATTCACTATGTTGCAGGAAACATGAGGGAGCGGCACAACGTCGTGGCGGCGACGCAATTGTCATTTAAATAAAGCGCCTTGTCGTAATCCGCCACAAAGCCGGACGTGCGTAAGTCTGATTTGCGAACGATTCTCATGTCCAACTTCGCTAAGGAATTCGAGAATCGTTGACGTTTATACTTGCTGGTCCAGGGACCTCAAGGGGCTTGCGAGTTCGAGAGGCTTGCGAATTCGAGGGGCTTGCGAATTCGTGTAATAGAGCATATTAGTAGAATTTTAGCCGAGATTTTGCTCAAATCTGATTGGCTGCTCCACACCTCTCGACCAATCAGAAGCTCAGCAAAATCTCGGCAAAAAACTGCTAATATGCTCTAATGAGGGCAGAATTCTCCGGGCACTGCGCTCCAACGGCAGTCGGGAAATCTCGTGTCGTGATACTCGGCGCCGCGGAGACATGGCGACCAATAGACTTGCGACCCGTTCGTTTCCCACGCGATAGGTATGGGCATTGACAAGATATGTATTTATTCATAAAAAACGCCGGGCCTCTTGCCCCTGCCAATGCATCGGCCAAGGAACATTTGACCTGGACCCTGCAAACTACCCACCGGCAAGGACTCTGACCCAAGTACTATGCATTCGAGGTTCAGTTTACTGCACACTGCAAAAAACTTGGAATTTTCTTCTTACGTTTTCCCAAGTTTTCCTTAAGGGATAGGACGTTTGCGCGAAAACGGCTAGACGGTGATCGGAATCCGCCAGTGAGTAACCACGCTTTCAGATACGTTTCGTGAGGAGCACTTCCACCGTTCATTCCAGAGGTGTGCGTATCCTCGGGGCTGTTTTTCGGTATACAACTGACTTCGATCTGCTCCAATCCCTACTACGGTAGAGCGGTGTTCGCCGCGCGCAAGTCGCACCCAAGAAGCTCATGCCGGAGTCGTAAGCGAGTGGTCAGAGAGTGAATCTTGCCGACATGTTGTCTACTGCTGCGCTTGATGTCGACGACTTCTGCCATCCAGCGGTTGTGAATGCGCCACAGTCGCCGACGGTTTGATTCCCGTATCACGAGACCTCGTGGCTGAGCTTTGTTGCGGGCACAGAAATTGTGTGGGAATGGAAGTTGCGCCCGTTAGGCCATGTGGGAGGCGGACGACATCGTTGTGATTTGGGAACCGGATGGGCGCTTCTGGATCGAACGCGGGCTCGTCGTATCGGGGCCACAAATTCTGTCGTCCTTCTAATGATCGCAGGTAATTTGTTGTTGCATTGACCCGTCAGACCAGTGGGTAGGTCTGAACATGAGAATAGATTAATTAACCCTCCTTCATACCCGACATTCTTGAAGGCGACTTAGAACCGATTGCGACTTTTGGCACAAAGTCAGCTTGAATGAAAGGCGAGCAAATGTTTCACGGTGCCTAGCGGATTCCGAGGACAGTCGTTTCCGCGAGATTTACCTGGAAGGGCGAGCTCATTTGCGCGTCATCGGGTCCGCTGTGGTCCAGGACCATAAAGTGGATTTTGAAGGACGCCAAAGACAGCGACCCAATGCCCGACTTGATCGCGCTGGGGCGGTTAATGATAAGGAAGCACTTCCGAAGGAGAGAACTTACAAGAGGCATCTAATTTTTTCGCACCGTCAAAGCCAGGAGACGACATTCGTACTGGGTCATGCCGAGCTTGACTGTAGTACACCATCCCAACGGCGCCACCGCTACACCAAAAGTCGCGAGGATAGCACGCATCGTAGACACCGCGAATGAAAGAAAAAGTGGTCTGGAATGATTTGGGGCGGGATTGAAGCGGGGTTAATTTTAAAGTCGAAGATTGCGAGGGTACTGTGATTCGACTGCGGAGGTTTGCACTAACACTTTTGACAGGATGGATCAGAATCCGAGGCAGCTAGCATAGAGTCGGTCTGGAAAGGAAAGGTGCGAGAAGAACCCGAGGTAGTTCAACTGTCGAAGAGGAGAGGGTTGTTGAAGCGACAGTCCGATTCAATCGGATGGGAAAAGTGCTCGATTGAGGTGTAGTAGACACTCTTGAACGTCCAGAATCCAGTGTCGACAAGATCGGTTGTTCGACGGCGACAGTGGGTGTTGGAGTGACAAGTCAGAAATTTGTCAGAAGTCCGACTCGATCGGACAGGAAAGCGTGCGATTGACCCTACATCTTAAAGGACAGAATTAGATAAAATCGAAGCGAACTCATGGCGAAAACAAGAGAACAATAGCCGGTCGGGCCGGCGCGGGAATCATGATGACATGGCTGTTGATGACGGCACGTGCACGAACGATTGCCCTGCACTGCATTCTCAGGATCCTCCGCGCACTGACCACCACCGGCTCCGCCAGACGATGAGCAGCACCCCGAGCTCGCTGCTGCAAACGACGACGACGACGACGGCACCCTCGGCTTCGAGCGCGACGGGCGCGATGGACGCGAGGGAAGAGAGTACCAGAGGCTCCACATACGGCGACGACTCGGCCAGTCGAGAGAAGGAGGCGACATCGACAGACAGCGCGCTGGGAGGGGAGGCGACACGCTCGGCTGGCTACAAGGGGAAAGCGCTGAGGTCGTGGATGCAGCTCCCGCCTGAGGTTATACGGTGCGTACAGCTATTGTCCTGATTTTTTCGGCATTTTCGTGCTTTTCTCGGTCTTTTTTCTCTTCCTGCTTCTTGGTGTCGTCTTGCACACGGTATGGTCGTTTTATACGACTTGTGGAGGTGTTTTACACCGTATGCACATTTAGTGGCACTCTTCGGGTCCGCATACCGTGTGGCATCGTTCCTTGTGCCTCTCATTCTCCTCCGTATTTCCTTTGGCATAGTTTTGGTCCCGACAACGGCCCAGTCTCGTCGTCGACGCCACCTTGAATTTTTTCTCGGTCTTCTTGGCGTTTTCTCGGGATCTTGCCTTGTTTCCCCCCGTTCTGTCATGCCTCCTTCCATTCTATTTTCTCTCGTCGATCCGACAGTTTCGCTTCGCGTTCACGCGTTTCGGATCTGCTGGTGATCTCTCTTTAATGCCGCGTCTGGACCCGGCAGTCATTCATTTCGTGACTGCTTTAATGGTCCTCGGTCTTCTTTTTGGCTGTCATTGCGTACGGCGTCGGGGTACTCTGTCCATCTGTTCTCCTTTTGGAGTTGCTCCTCAAGAACCATTCGTTTCTTTCACGTTCTAACTCTCCCCCAGATTAATAGCAACTTACCACCTCTGCGTCGTCGACGCAAACTCACCAGTCCCTTTTACCTGGGACGTCTACACTCCCCAGAGATACCGCAAGATTCCATGGACTGAACATCTCGCCTACCTCGCTGCGCGCGACACCCGCGACATGGAGACCCTCATGTGTGTTTGTCCGCAATGGGGGCTCGCTGGTTCGTGCTCTTCCATATCTTCGATAAGGTAAAAACTGACCACCGCACACAGTCGAGCAACATGAATTCTGGACCAATGCCCTCCAGCTCCTCGACCCCACCCGCCACGCCGCCCACCACGGCTGGGTCTCCCTCGCGTCCCTCCCACAACAATTCCTCCGGCGGCGGCGGCTCTGCCCCCACTGCGCAGCGCGTCTCGCCCTACGCCCACTTCCGCGCCCTGCTCACCTACTCGTGTCCTCCCCTGCCGCCTTAACGCCCCGCGCACCAACGCCGGGCTCGACCTCGCGAAGCGTGTCGTCCCCGCGCTACGCCTCGGCGCCGCCGCCCTCTGCAAAGAGCACGCCGGCGCCCGCCGCCTACGCTACTGCGGCGTCTGCATGATCGACGGCGACATCGCGCGCCGCGTGCGCGAGGACGCGCTTCGCATGGCGCAGGAGGACCTCGCGCGCACGAACAGCGCCCTGGGGCAGGCGCGGTACCACATGCACAGCCTCGGGTCCACCCCGCCGCCGACGCACCCCGCGTTCGCGGTGCACGCGAACGGCAAGGCGCTGCTCGACGCGGCGCAGGCCGCCGCGGAGCAGGCGCACACGCGCGTGCAGCGCGCGATGGAGGCGGTGGGGTGGCCCGGGCACCCCGTGATGGACGCGGGCGTGGGCGGAGAACGAGGACGAGACGGTGTTCCCCGGCGTGGGCGCGACGTGCCGCAGTTGCCGCGCGGAGTGGCTGTGGCGGTATGCGCTACTGAGTGCGCGAGTCGTGGGGGAGGAGGAGGCGGCCGCGCTGGGGCGGGGGCTGGTGGTGGGGAAGGGCGTCGCCATCCCCGCCGCTGCTGACGTCCGCGAGGGGGACGATGCACAGAGCGAAGACAGCAAGGCGCGCGAGGCGGGCCTGATGCTGCTCAAGGCCCTCGGCGTGACGGGCGCCTCGCCCGGGATGTTCTGGCCTGAGGACGCGGCGGTGAAGGGCGCGGTGAACGCGTTCGTCGAGCTCAGCGAGGGGACCGTCAACAGCGTGCTGGCGGTCGCGGGCGAGCGGGGGTGGCTGCGCGTGCAGACACGCTGGGTGGAGCTCATGCAGCAGGCGATGGCGGCGAAGCGGTGGGGCGACGGGACTGCGCCGCCGATCCCGACGGGCCGGGTGCCAGGGCATGATTATTCTCAGCGGGCGCCCGTTCCAAGGGAACAGCGCGATCGGGAGCGCGAGCAGATGCGGCGGGCGCGGAGTCCGTCGCTCGAGGAGCGCGACGGCCGATATGCGAATAACGCCGCGAACAACGATGCGTATGCGCGTGCGGGGTACACAGCCTCGTCCGAGTACTACGACTACGACGAGGACTACGAAGAAGAAGAAGACTCGGAGTTTGACGACGACGATTACGAGGACGACGTGTCTGGGGGTGGGTATAGACGGGACGGGGACGACGAGGTGGCAGCTGCGCTGGAGATGACAGTGCGGGAGATGGCACTAACGGATTGGGCGCGCGCGCGGGTGCTGGATGGCGCATGGGTCGCGCCGGCGGATGTGTATTATAGGGCGAAGGTCAATGGGTTGGGTGGGTGTCTCGTCCTTTGTTCCTTTCCCTATTTGATGCTGACGATTTGTGGACAGAACCCCATGAACACGCCGTACGCTCGGTGCACCCCGTGCCCTGGTCCATTTCCCCGCCGTCGTCGCCCCCCGCACGCGGCATCGCATCCACATTCCTCGAAGCCCTCCTCTGCCCTCCCTCTCCCCACCGCCACCATCACAACCCCCGGCACCAGCACGCCAATCCCGCTCACACACCCCCGCCGCGCCAACGCCTCCTCCCCCCACATTTGCCCTCGCCGAAGCGGCCCACAACGCACACGTACGGCAGGTGCGCGCCGTGCTCCTGCCCGCGCTGCAGAACGTTGTCAGGCGGGTGGTGGTGGAGTGTGCTTTGGATGCAGCGGAGGTCGGCGCGGGTGCCACCTCGGCCAGCGGTGAAGCAGAAAAAGGAGAAGGCAAGACGCTCGTGCTCGACCCCGGCCTGCGCGCGTCTCGGATGCCGCTTGCGGAGATCGTGCAGCTACTGCGCGAGGAGGAGGGGGTGTGGTTCGACGGGATGGATTGGGGCGCACGGAGGCGAAACGTGAGGAGGGAGGAGGAGGATGAGCGGGCTGCGAGGGCGCGCGAGGAGCACGCTCGCGAACGTGATGTCGAGCGCGACGGGGAGCGGGAACGCGAACGCCGCCACCGCGCCGAGCGGAGTGACGACTCATCTGCGGGGACGCCGAGCGATCCGAGCCCCGTGCTCTCTACCTCGACACTGGGCACGACGCCCAGCCCGCCACCCATCGGAGAGCGGGACCTCCACCATAGCAAAAACAAGGAGCGCGAACTAGACATCCGCCCCACGATCCCCGTAGCGCCCGTGCTGGACCCTCCGCGGCTGCTGCGGCCCATCCCGTATATCCCCGAGTCCATCACGCATTTACCGAGCTACAGTTTGGAGGCGATTAAAGCCGTAAGTCTCTTTCTGCCTCGCGTTTGGAGCCAAGCTGACGCGTGTGTGGTTCTAGGTGTGGCGCGAGGCTTGCATGCCATTATACCACTGCCGCTGCACGGTCTGCGAGCGCGCGATGGCGGCGCAGAACGGGGGCAAGGCACCCAGCACTACCACCACTTCCGCGGCCGCGCGCGCATCCACGCCTGCGCCCACGCCCCAGCAGAAGCAGATGTCGGTGGCTGCGGAGCGTGAGAAGAGCGTTGCGCCGGACGGGCACTGGGTGCACGTCTCTTCTGAAGACGACGCCGACGAAGAGGGCGCGGACAGCGTCATCAAGCTTGTCGAGGAGGAGGAGGAGTACGACCCCGACCGCGACCCGCGCCTTGAGCGCAGCCGCGCGGGCGGGAAGCCGACCGGGAGGCTGGAGGGGTTAGAGGGGTTGACGGACGCGGAGCTCCTGTGGCTGCAGCAGGAGGAAGCGGAGGAGGATCAATGGGCGGCGAAGGAGAAGGAACGGGGGGAAGAGCGGGAGATGGTGCGTCGGTGGGAGGCGGCCCACCCCGATTACGAGGACCAGTACGAGGAGGAAGAGGAGGATGACACTGGTGGGGGCGGGGGCGGCTTCATGCTCAATCCGGCGCCGGCGGCATGGGTGGCGGCGGGGACGGGGCGCAAACGCTCAGTGGACGAGCTGGACGGGGGCGGGGCGGACGCGCACTCGCGCGGGGGGACACCACCCAAGCGCGCGCGCACGAAGGAGCCGTTCCCCGAGCTTGCGAAGCGGCGCTCGGAGGAGCTCGATTTCGACGAGAGGGATGCGGACTCGGCGAGTGTGGGGTCTGCGCCGAAGCGCGCGCGCATCGAGGCGGCGGAGAGCCCGCTGGATTCGAGCACGCCCGTGTCTGTCCCTGCGTCGGGCGAGGAGTCTGCGTCCTCCTCGCCCGATATGCGCGCAAAATAGACTAAAGAAGACGACTGACGACGCATGCACTAAAAAGGGGCCTCCCAATGGACGCTCTACGTTTCTTCTTTTCCTATCTCTTCCCTTTCCTTCTTCTCGCCAGCGCTTTCTTTTGCTTACCGTCTACGACATGTATTCATGCCTGCTTTCCTTCCGCCCACCGATACTTAAATAAATGCATACCAGGTCGCAGCTTGTACACACATCTCTTTGGATACGCACCGTACATCTTTTGTGTAACCTGACTAAACAAATAAGTCGTATAGAGCGACTTGGAATCGACTTTGTATACTGATCCAGAATCCCAATATAGTAATTTCGAGTCGGGCGTGCTGTTTGTCTTACACCATCATATCTTCTACCACCAAGTCGAGGACGTCTGTTCTCTTGAGGCGGACTGTAGCCGCCTTGCTCCGCCAGCGGTCCCCCGCGAAACGTCATCCCATTCGCGACCACTCAAGACCCAATTGCGCCATTCGAAGTCAATGCTATATCTTGTGACAACGATCCGAGTGCATCCTCGAGCTCCAAGTCCTACAAAGCACCCATAGCCAAGGTCCAGCTGATCCTTATCGACGTTCTTCCTACGCAATCTTGGACTTCGGGAGGCTGTCGTAGAATGCGATAAGGTCTCACACGCAGTCCATTGCCCACCGTCATTTGCTAGTGGTTTTCGCCTTCGAGCAACAAACTCTCGACCTCGACGCCGTCAGAGAACCCTTCTACTGGTTTTTCGTCGTGGACTGCCTCGCCGTGAATTTTGCTGGAAGACTTCCGGTCTTCTTCATAGCCGGATATCGGAGCAGAATGAAGCAGAGGATTCTTCTCTACTAGTCCTGTCGTTGCTCAAATTTTCAAGACGTGCTGAACCGGCGTTTACAGCAGTTCTTGGAGATTTCAGCTGGAGTAACTAAGTCGTAACTGTGCGAATAGGACGTTGTAGCGTGCCTGGGCCGGGACTCTGGAATGCATCCGCGCACCTGTCGTTCTCGTTCCCGGCCCGAACGGCTACTCCTCCTGCTCCACGTCGCGCTCCTGGGTCCTCGTCGTGCGCCCACGACCAGATTTCCTTCGGAGTACCGATATCACTGAGTCTCGTTCGCCGTCAACCACTATCAACCGACGCTGTCGCTCTACACGGGATTCAAAATAAAACAGAATTCCCAGAGCGTTGGTTTGCACCTTCTATCATCGCGTATCAATCCACGAAGACATCGTTCACGAAGCAATCTGGAAGGTGTTAAATCCAGTGCCACGAGCAAAAGATGCACGTACAAGTGAAAAAGACAAAACTATCAGCTATCACCTAGGGTATTACATTCTTCATCCAGATATTAATGAACATAGGTTTGTATCGGAATAATATACCGGCAAGTCTTGAATATACCGAACTTGAGATCCGCTCACAAGTGCATCTCTCAGCAATGGAATTGTGGTTGCCACTGGTTTGAATAACTTGAATTTCAATTGCGTACCCGGAACAAATCAACAAACCGATCCATGGATTCACGACCTGCTTTCAGACGCGTTGAACTGTCGAGCTGTTTGAGAAACTCTTTGAAATACAGCCATGGACCATCACAACACCAGGTGATAACCTGGACGCAAGTAATTAGGAAATGCGCAAATGCTCTCAAATCACAGACATCGATGTCGCGTCGTTCAAATATGGGGCCGCGGGCCAACGTCTGTGCATACAATGGTTTTGGGGTGCGTTGGGGTGCTGGTGGCCATAAAACGATTTTGAACTGTGATGGAGAGCATCTTTGAGCCCACAACAGCGAGGAAAGGAACCCGCGAAGCTTGCGCTATGCCTTGGGCGGGCTCAGGGCTGAGCAGCTTGTGTCTGGACTTCTTGATCCAGGTGATGGGGGGTATAGGTCAGGTCAGAGGAATGTTGAGAGCTGAGCGCGGCTGCACTATTCCTACTAGTCGGGAAATTTCGGATCAGCGTGATGTGGCTGGGATGGGTGACAGATGCCGTCACGCTGGCTTCAATTTCTCCCACTCAACAATACAGGACGTTCAGCAAGATGTCCTATGCACGCCTAAACAATTCCACCCGCGCAGAAATCGACCAGTCGCAAGTCTTTGCGACAGGCACTTTCAAGAATGTCTGGAAGGGCATCTACACGGTCGGTGCCCGAACCGGGCAACCATGCGTTGCCAAAGAGTTCAAGACCGGCTCGGTTTACGAGAGTCACTACTTCGAGGAGGAAATGAACGTCATCCGCCTCACGCAGGACGTCATTGACGCATGGCACGCCGAACAGATCATAGATAGCGACATCCGCCTCAATACTCCCGAGATTTGGGAATATTCTTACACCGGTGTACGCCTCCTCCTCGAGCCGATGATCGAGAACTTTGAGAAGTTCAACAGCAATACGGGCTGGGCATCCAACACGGGCGGAGCCTGGAGTGAGGCCATGCAGGCATTGAGCCATTTCTCATTCCACAATTCAAACGGCCAGTCCCTGCTCTGCGATCTCCAGGGGGGTCTCTACAGCGATGGCTAGTAAGTCGACATCTCTCGCTGTCTCCTATTACCCGCGCCAGTATATCCCTACTTCCCCCATCGCAATTAACTCAGCTGACCAATTCCCGCCTACTTAGTGTCCTCTCCGATCCTGTTATCATGTCGCAAGGCCAGGATTGCGGCCCAGCAGACTTGGGTCTTGATGGCATCCGTTCCTTCTTTCAAAGGCACCGCTGCGGGCGCTTCTGCAAGTCTGGATGGACGAGGCCCAGGATCCTCGGCCAGGCCGTGCATCCGATGAGAGTGGGCACGACCATGATAAATCCCGTTCACTTGCCGACTAGGCCCAACCGCAACCCTCTCACGAGAGTGCAGGAAGCTTACTGATGGGCTGTGATGGGGTATGAGAAGTCAAGTTTTGGGAATCGGGTTTGGTGCAGGGCCGCCAGGGCCAAAAGATTTCTTGGTGCGATGTTGTCGGGAGCTTTATCTAATGTTTTCCACTCTTTCGAAGTCCTCCCGATTTATTCTTTACGACCGCTGGCCTACCCCAAATAGAACTCGCGCGCTCGTACGCTGCTTGAAATCATTCGCCTTCACTGTCCTTGGTTTAGAGTCTCCGCCGAAATCATGGCTCTATTTTCCCCCTATGGACAAGCGAGAGAATAGTGAGAAAGAACAACGATAAGGTTGAGCTACATATCTATCCATCTCTCTCGTTCTCTTCCACATCTCCTGTCTCACTCTCCCAATGTATTTAATATATTGCCGAAGAAAATCGGAATAACGTGTTGCCTCACCCTAAAGTTATAAAGTATCGATTCGATTTGCCTCCTAAGTGATCAAACCAAATTGGATCGCCGTACATACATTGGACGGGGCGGGAGCTTGCAGTACACTACGTCCGTGTCGATCGGTAATCCAACAACCACGACAAGGCAAAAATAAAATGTCGGAAGGTTGGGAGGGTGTTTATTGGCGCAGATGCTTGATGTTGAAGCAGAACGAAACTTACAGTCACACGAGATGAGGGTTAGAGGCAAGATAGATATTCATAGGTACAGAATTCACAAACTTAAATACTACGAGGCGGACAGCCTTAGTGAGTCAAGGTAGAGTCATAGGAATATTCTACCGCATTCTACAAGGCTACTGATTATTCTACAGAGTGCTACGATGCACAGGTTTACACTGGCGGGTTGCCCGAGATGCCCGAAGGCACTTACTCCAATACTCCCCCTCAAGCCGGCAGTAGTCCCATGCTCGAACAGAATTGTTCATGCTTCACACGGGGTAAGGCCTTGGTGAAGATGTCTGCAACCATCTCATTGGTTGGACAATATTCGACGTTGATTTGACCGAGTTCGATGCATTCACGAATGAAGTGGTTTTCAATCCGGAAATGTTTGGACCTTGCGTGATGTTGCGGATCGTGCGCGATTGAAATCGCTGACTGGTTGTCGGAGTAAATCAAGGTCGAATTGGTGTCAGGGAATTCGAATGGGAGGGCTTCGAAGAAATATCGAAGCCAAATTGCGTGTCGCGTTGCGGCGGTGAGGGCTGAATATTCAGCTTCGGCGGTGCTGAGGGCCACAGTTGGTTGTTTCTTGGAGTGCCAAGCAATGGGACCTCCAGCGAGAAGGTAAATGTATCCGGACACTGCTGTCGTCCGGGTTGGATGCAAAGTCGGCATCGCTGTAAGCGCCGTAGTGGTTGAAGATCGACGTGGAATCGGACCGAAATTCCGAGCCTCCAAAGGTGATCCGCTGGTGACGCGTTCCCTTTAGGTAACGGAAAACTCTCTTCACCGCTGTCCAGTGCGCCGCACTCGGGTTTGCCGCATAGGCTCCGACTCTGGCGACTGCATATGCGATATCTGGACGACTAACTGAGGCTGGCCAAATCAATGAACCTATAAATTCAGCATAACTATGACCTCGGTCGTCAATTGTGCTTCCGGTGCTCTCGTTCTTCTCCAGTACCACATTCGGGTCCATCGGGGTCTTTACTGGTGACATCTCGTCGTAGCCAAAACGCTTCAAGATACCCTCGATGTAGTGCTCCTGCGAGATCTGGATAGTCCTCGCGGTGCGGTCTCGGTAGATCTCGATACCGATGATCTTCTTGGGCTCCCCGAGGTCGTTAATCTCGACTTCGCTTTTCAAGGCGGCTTCGGTGGCTGATAACATGGTGGGAACATTGCTGAATAGCAGTAAGTCATCGACCCAGACCGTGATAACGACATATTGGTCCTCAATTTGACGCAGATATACGCCGTGGTCGACTTCGAGTCGGTGGAAGCCATGCTTCGTGAGTATGGAATGTAGCTTGCGATTCCATTCCCTGCCTGACTGCTTCAGTCCGTACAGGGTCTTCTTGAGACGGCATTTCCGTCCTGAGCCATCGTCGAAACCAGGAGGCTGTTCCATGAACACCTCTTCTTGCAGGTCTCCGTTCAGGTACGCTCCTTTAACATCTAACTGCTTCATCTCTAGATCTTTGACAGCAGCAATTGCTAGGAGGGCTCGGAGGGATTCAAGACGAACGACTGGGGCGAATGTGTCGAAGTAATCAATGCCCGAAATCTGTGAGTAACCCTTGGCTACAAGTCTCGCTTTGTAGCGGACAATTTTCCCCTTGCTGACCTGTCTTTAGGTCGAATACCCAGCGACATCCGACGGGCTTGCGTTCGGTGGGGCATTCCTCCAACTCCCACGTACCCATCGTCGTCAGATTCTCCAATTCGGAGTTAATGGCGCGCTCCCATTGCGGCCATTCGGGCGAGGCTTTTGCCTCTGCAATGCTCCGGGGAATGTTCGGCTTCCCCGGATCGAGTTCTCCGGCTGCCGCCATGAACGCGAAGTGCGCGTTAGGATGGTCTTCATCCCCGGTGTCGGATTCGTTCTGGGACGCTTGGCGCGTGCTGCGCTTCGCCTGGGGTAGGCGTGCATCGGAGTTTCCGAGGGCGCGGTAATTGTGGTCCGCGACGGTGCGTGTCAGTTTTCGGAGTGGGATTGGATTGAGTTGATTGGGTTTCGGATTGGGTTCCGTAGCTGCGTGTGGTGTCGATGGTGCGGAGGATGATGGTTTCGATGTGGAGGGCTTGCTCGCCAATTTCGGCGGCGCGGCGGGTGCTGGTGGTGCTGACGGTGGTACGGACGCGGGCTCTTGTGAGTGTGATGGTGCTACCTGCGTTGGCGCTGGCTGATTTGCGTTGTTAGCCGGTGTGCCATGCGCGCTCCCGTTCTTCTCCCCCTCGGATGGCACATCGGGTTCAATTTCATTGAATTCGACGTCCGGATCCGAAAAGCGGTAGTTTCGGGAGATCTTAACGCGGTGCGTCCTCGTGTCGTAGTACCGAATTGCTTTGGGTCCGTCTACGTAGCCGCAAAATACATGTTTGATTGCCCGTTCCTCCAACTTGGAAAGTGCTTCGACGTTCTCGCGGAAAATCCATACTGGTGCTCCAAACTCCTGAAAATGTGAGACATCGGACTTCTCTTTAGTGAATACCTCATGCGGGGTTTTACCGTCTGGTAGGGCCTTGGTTGGTGAGCGATTTCGAATATATGCGGCGTGAGAAATTGCAAACTCCCACAAGCTTTTGGGTAAGTTCTTCTCCGCCAGCATCGCTCTCGCCAATTCAACAAGTGTCCTGTTCATCCTCTCGGAAACTCCATTCTGGGACTGGGAATAGGGCGCTGTTTGGTGTATTTCAATGCCCTTCGCTGCGAGTGCTAACTTTAGCTTATCGTTTAGATACTCACGTCCCTCGTCGATGCGAATCCACTTCGGCTTGTAGCCGTACTGCCGCTCCAACCACTCGACGTGCTCCATTACTCGGGTTTTAGCCTGATCCTTGCTTCGCATGAACAAAACGGTGAATCTTCGGCTGGCATCGTCGGTGAATGAAATGTAATAATAATTACCTTCAGTGGATCTAGTGCGTGCAGGACCCCATAGGTCGCTGTGGATGCCTTCTCCCGGGCTCTGCGACCGATGAAGGGTTTTGTGCGGGAATGGCCGCCGGTGCATCTTCGCTTGGATGCACGATTCGCAGTCCGCGGCGTCGCGCCTGCTCTCGGGATCAACGGTGAGTCCTTCAACAGAGTTATTCTTGATGATGAGCTCTAATGTTGAATCGGATACATGGCCATATCTCCTATGCCATGCTGCCCAGCTATTTGGGTCTTCCTCGCCGTTCCCGGTATGTGCTCGGTTCCCGATCGTTACTGCGTTGACTTTGTCTAACCAGTACAACCGGAACTTCTTCTTGCCTTGCAAGACGAGCCGTCCGTCTCGATTACGGATATTCGCTTTGCCTGATTGGAAACTACTCGCTCCACCTGCGTCGTCGATGCGAGAGATGGACAACAAGTTGTTCACAGCTGTTGGTGCGTACAATGTGTTGTATAATTTCACCGTCTCCGTCTTGCCATTGATTTGGCTTTCAAGAGTGACGGTCCCACGCCCGAGGGCTCTAACAACATTGCCGCCAAGTCCTTTGATGACTTCACCATCTAGCGGGGTATAATCCGTGAAGATGTCCCGGTCGTTGGCGAGATGGACTGTGCAACCAGAATCGGCAAGCCACGCGGTTCTCGATAGACGCGTGTCAAAGTGGGGACGGTCGTCGTGGACTGCCATGAAAGCGGACTGAACATCGGGTTCCTCTTGATTAGCACCAAGGTGCGCCGAGTTCCCCTTCTTCTTGCTGTTCCACTTCCCTTTGCCCTTTCCACCACTTCTCGGGCCTTGGCCTTCCTTGCCACCGCCCTTGCTCCAGCAGTCTTTTGCCATATGGCCTTGCTTCTTGCAATTAAAACACTCGGTGTTGGTGTTCGACTGGCTGTGCTGGTGAGTGCTATGACTCGTTCCGAACAGTGCTGATGATCCCGTTCCAGTTTCTCCGGCTTTCTCTTTCCGACGTCGGTACTCCTCAAGTATGAGGGCAACCAACTCCAATGAGTTGACAGTGACGGGGCTCGCTGGCCCATTCGGAGAAGGTACGCTAACTGCCACGGGGTTACTGGTTAACTTACCGTTGTTGGCCGCCAGGTACGAGCTTGTGAACTGATCCCAAGATTCAGGGAGTGAGGTGATCAATGCAATGAGGAATTCCTGGTCCGATACCAAGCTACTCATGGTGTTCAGCTGCTCTTGGATAGAGCGTAGCTCCGTGATGCGGCAATCGTGCGGTAGAGTCTCCGCCGATACGACATTATCCCAAGCTGACCTCGTACTTCTTTCACAGTGCAAAGCTGCGTCCACATATGTGCCGCTGTCTCTGCCCCCGCAATGTGAACCATCTGGGAATTTCCCAAGGCGAGCTCAATCTTGCTCCTTGCCTTTCCATCACCTTTCTTCCACTTAGCAATCTCTTTCTTCTCGGTTGTAGTTGGCGTCGTCGGGTCTACGACAGTCGGGTAAGCCTCGGTGCCGTCAACGTAACCCTCGAGTTCGTTGTCGCGGAGTATCGCCAGTATGCGACGCTTCCAGGGCATCCAATTCTCCTCATTAAGGAGTTCAATACGAGTTGAAGAGTGCTCAGACATGGTTTAAGGTGCGGGTAATGATTCTAGTAGAGTCTACTGTGTTGTCGGGTAGTTGAGTTGAATTCGAGTGTCGCTGATAGTCTTGGTGTGATTATAAGTTTGAGCCGGGGCCCATAACCTATTGGCGCAGATGCTTGATGTTGAAGCAGAACGAAACTTACAGTCACACGAGATGAGGGTTAGAGGCAAGATAGATATTCATAGGTACAGAATTCACAAACTTAAATACTACGAGGCGGACAGCCTTAGTGAGTCAAGGTAGAGTCATAGGAATATTCTACCGCATTCTACAAGGCTACTGATTATTCTACAGAGTGCTACGATGCACAGGTTTACACTGGCGGGTTGCCCGAGATGCCCGAAGGCACTTACTCCAATAGTGTTATTCCAAGCCAGTCGCGGGTGGATAGCTCGCTGAAGCGGAGAGATACCTGAGCGACGCAGAAGATAGAGCGGCTGTCGAGTCGTTGAGAACGGTTGAAATAAACTCGCTCGGAGTATAGCTCGGCCACACCCGGGCCCAGACAGAGGCGCCGGCGTTGGGATATGCTTCTCGTTGACTTTGAGAATCTTCTGCAGCGTTGGGGCTGACCCATTTTCTGAAAAACATGGGAGTCGTGCGAAGAGAACGGTTTGTAAACCCGCTTATCGCGCCAATGATCAGAGTGTGTTCACCGTTCCGGCGGTCCGTCCGGTGGCAAACTTCAAGTTGTTGGGATTGGCAGGTTGGTAGGACATGCATCCGTTAAAGCTTGGCTATCTAGAGGGCGCCTAAACTGCTGAGACACGAGATGATTTATGGGCTTCCCTTTCTTCAGTGGGCAGGGCTATGGAAGGCGTCAGAGCGGAACTGCCAGGTGGACCACACCTGGCCAGGAGTACCTCCTCCAGCGATTCGGCCTTCCGCTTTCTGAGGCTCGGACGGGATGGGTTAGGGACTGATTTCGGTCCGTTCCTAAAATAATCAAGAAGTGAGAACATTACCATTGAAATAGAGAGAACCAACTGACGGTATTAGCTGAGAGAAGCGCGTGGACCCAGACCTCTTCCAACGCGGAGGGTGAACACTGTCACAGGAGGTCTAAAATAATCAAGTGTAAGAATTGGGAGCATCATGACTGCAGCATGGGAAGGACGCTTCACGGCCGGGACGGCAGGAAGACGAGCATACTGGGGTTTTTCATTCAAATTGACAGGGGGTGTGACGCGTGACCCGATTTACTAGTTCGACATTTCGACAGCAGCGGAATCTTCGCGTGACACCTCCAAAATTTCGACAGCTCCATGGAAAATTTACCTTTTTTTTTGCCACTGGGAGGGGAGGTGACATGCCTTAGAGGGTTCAACAAACCCCTCCGTGACGCGTGACCGCGACCAAAATTCATCCTCGACAGGGGGGTGCGTGATGCGTGACTGTCGATTTGAATGAAAAAACCCCAGTAAGCTTGGAGGTTTGGAGCGGAGGAGCGCTGGAACAAGCCTGAAACCGGCGACGGTCTGGAGTAGAACAATCATCCTCGGCGTCACTGCGTGCACTGATCAGTTGAATAAAATTGAGGTCCTCCGGGAAGAACACTTGGATTCATGTATACGCCTCTTTGAAACACTCGCCTAGCAGGCATTATTGGCCACTGGAGTGTCTGTCACTAGTGGGTTACAATTGCCCTCTCTAGACAAAAAAAAACCGGCATTCCCATTGATCGCATCCCCAAGATGTCTGTTAAAAAGTTGGCTGGCGAAAATGTGTAATGGAGGGGATTGCTTACCGAGGCCTGGGTCCATACGTAGCGTACTTGTGGGTAATTTTGACTGAGTAGCATACACACCGTGTGGCAAACATGCCAGATAAACTTGGCTCGGAGAAAAATCAAGTTCAAGGTAGTATATACGGCCCTGTTGGTCAAACCAGCGCCGCGGAAGTTTTCGAACATCAATAATGAGGACTGAGGTCATCGTCCTTGAACAGCGTTAGGGTACAGTCGAACCCCTTGTAACCCATACCCCTCGGTTACATGCCCGGGCTATGGGTTATGAGAGGTCATGGGTTAGTGGAGGTCGAAAAATTTTAATCAAAAAAAAAACATTTACGGTACGCAGAGGTATCTACAAGTATTCTAGACTTTTTTTCGGTCCCTGCGCAGTAAAGTAATTGGTAATTCGCGTATCCACGAGCGATTTTGTTTCCTCCAGCTGTGTTTGCCGCCCGAACGATGCCAGAAGGCCATCCAAACGACGCGCAAAGTCATCATTCATCGATGCAGTGTATTTCTGAAGTACGGCAACAGCCTTGAGGGCCTCGCGGCGGTCGGGACGCGGCTCGTATTCCATATCGTCGTCAATATCATCGTCGCCCCCCTCGGATCTCGGACTCCTGTTGAGCATTCAGAGACGAATTGACAGCGTGAAAAATCTCAGCGTCAGTCGTCTCCTCAACGAGAACCTGCTCATCCACGGGATTGACCAGAAACTCGATGGCCATTCGGTTTGCACGCTGCAAAACACCGGTACCTTCCAACAAATCGAGCTTCGCCTCGAGCTCCTGTTCGGCGCCTTGTACAGGGTTCGGGTCACCGGATGCGGGGTGTGGGACGAGATGGCAGGAGGGAAGCAGGGAGGATACCGGCTTTGATCCAGCAGTGAGAAATTGTTTTCTGCCGAGACATCGTCCCAGGCACTCGCCGCAATCCGCATTCCTTCAAGCTGGTTGATGTCGTAGATATTTGCAGGTGTAATGCCGCTGTCATAATTGTTAATGGCCCGCTGGATGTAGCGCTTCCGATAATGCGCCTTGAAGCACCGTATGATTCCGGCATCGAGTGGTTGGACATGCGCCGTGAGATTGGCTGCGAAGTTCTCGACCCGAATGTTTGTCAGGCCAGGCGGAGGTTGATGGGCGGAAAAGTTGTCCTGGAAAAGGACAATTTTGCGGCGCGCTAGTCGCAGCTCGGCGTCCCACAACAAGATCCACTCCTGATAAAATGCCGTGACCATCCAGGCTTTCGCATTATTGCGATAATAAAAGCCTAAGGCAGCAGCATTGCGCCGCTCAAAACAGCGAGGCTGCTTCGCCTTCCCGATGATGAAAGCTTCGCGCTTCTCGGATCCATCAGCATTGACAGTGAAGGCGTACGTTAGCCGGACTTTGTTCCCTTTCACGCCACTTTGCTTTCTGTCCGATAAACCACGATCTGGCGCAAACCTACCACATTGATCAGTAAAAGAGACACAGAGAGAGTAAAACAGTTAAAGAATGGTCTTACGCATAAAACAGGCCAGTCTCGTCCATGTTGAAGATGTCGCGCAGGTGATAGCCCTCGTGGAGCAGGGCCTGGACCCGTGCTCGCTCAGCATCAATTGCTGCTGGGTCCGCGGACGCTGCCTCTCCATGCCTCTTGAACTCCTTCAATCCTGTACGATTCTTGAATCGACCCAGCCATCCATTACTCAGAGCCAGCCGCTCATCCGCATCAACTCCAACCAAGTCCGCAAAGGCGGTCCACTTTTGACGCAGCACCTCGCCACTCAGCTGGATCCCGTGCGACATGGCCTGCGCTACCCAGAGCTCCATCATTTGCTCCACCTCGGGGTGCTGGGTTTGACGTTGTCGCTTGATTTTCTGGGCAGCTCCATCATGGCTGGCATACTGCGCACGCCAGTCCTGCTCGTTATTTACCCAGGAGCTGATGAGGGGCTGTTTGAGGCGTAGGTTGGGGTAGATGGGATCGAAATGCTTCGCTGTCTTGGTCTGGTTTCTTCCCATTTTCATGGTACCAATCCAAGATCTCGATGCGTTGCTGAAGGGTGGCGAGTTCCTTTTTTGGAAGGTCGGTGGAATCGTCTTTTTCTTTCCGGGAGTCTTGCCTGCTGGGACAACGACGGGGTGATCTGGACCTGTATAATGTCACAATTTGCCTTCGAAATTGACGGGATGTGCTCAGAGGACGTACGCTTTCGCTTGGCCGTCACCAATTTACTTTGGACCACCTCTGCAAACTCCTTCAACCTCTTCACTGCCTTCTTTTGCGCCGCATTCAACCTTGACATGCCCCTCTCATAGTCGGACGCAGTTTCAAGGTCTCTGAGGGCCCATTCCTCATCGGCAATATTGCCTTCGTCATCAAGCCATCTCTCGTCATCCGATGTTATGCTCTCATTGTTGGCCAAACGATCCTCCAATGTTTTGCTGCGAGAACCGATGTGCTTCTTCAGAGCATCGAAGCCCCGCCTGAGGACTTCCAGCGCGACCGAAGGCATCGAGAAGGCGAAATCTTTTGTAATGGCCCTGAAAAAATATGCAATCAAGCTGTCAGTCGAAATAATTTATCACTCCGAGATCTCCGACATGTAAAACTTCGGCCGAAATGTATGGGTTATGCTGCTCGAAGGGGTATGGGTATGGGTTTTGGCGGACCTATGGGTTATCCCTGCAAACGGCGGTGGTTTCACAAAAAATTCCATGGGATATGAGGGTTATGGGTTAATAGAAGCATGGGTTACAAGGGGTTCGACTGTACTATCATTACCCTACCTTTGCAAAAAATTGATCTATCGTTTGCAATTTTGAGTCAAATGCTTTAAGATAAAGATGGTATGTTTATACAACCTAAATGAGTCTTCCTATGTGGTTTCTGGAGCTGACGATGGGGATGAGGAGTCCAAAGGAAATTTGAGAATTGATTTTTGATGAAATCCATCAGAAATGATGGTCTGCCAATTTGGCGAGCCATCATTTTTGCAAAGGTCCGGTTTTGAGGTTTCCGACTTGGCAACCTCGTGGCTTCCTCTACAGGTCACCAATATGTCTGAAAATATTCAAGTGAAGGATTCATATGTATGGCTCCGTGAATCCCAAAATTTGCAGAAATCCGATGTGAGACGCTCACACACAAATGCCCATCAAAATATTTGCAAAGGTAGGGTAATGATAGTAGTAATTGAGCCAGAACCCAATGAAAGGTGGAATGGTGGTGATCCAACTTCTTCGTCACGGTGTGACATCACGCAGTACGCGCTTTGTCGCGTCCGTCAACTTTCGGAGGTGTCCGTCGTGGCGCGCTTTCTTTCTGGCTCTGGTCTGCCACTGGTCTGCGGCGCCGCACAGTCGACCATGTTGCCTTCATCAGATGACAAAATCAACACATTTGGTCTCGAGGACTTCTCTGCGGACTTTCTTGAGGAGTTAGATCGGGCGGAGGAGGCATTTCCTTCAAGGCACGTCCCATTCTCATCATTTTACGTGTCCTTTGACCGCGTCTTTTTTATTCAGTTTCTGTTCCATGCCTCCGAGTTCCGCTGATCCCGACACCTCGGATGATGAGTTTGATTCGATGTTTCTTGAGCCCTGCTCCCAAGAAATTACAGACGCTCTGGACTGAGATAGAGCATCCGAACTTTGTTTTCTCGCAATGTAGATCCCAGTCGCAGTCTTCTCCGTTGCCTCCGGTCTACGGGCAAACACAGCTTGAAGTAGATACTGCACTGGACCTGTGCTCTAGCCTGAAAAACAGGTATTTAATCTTCCGCCACATCTCTGCTGCCGTGTTGACGGTGAATGGAAGTGTTTCCATTAAGCTGGAGCTGAGTTCCCCGCCAACAACCATGTCTTCACCGCCTGCCACTCCCCCGGCAGAACACACCATCGGCCGCAAAAGAGCGCACTCTGTTGAAGAATCATAAGCCTTTTCGTCTCCGAGTCCCTCCTCATGTCCTCCTAATCACATACCCCCCGTTAGTAGCAGTCCGCCACGTCGCAAAAAAGCGCAAACCATCCGAGTCCCCGCCCCCTCCGGAGCCTACCCACCTCTCGCAATTCTTCGCAGCATATCCTAAATATGAGTATGACCCCTCCGGCCCGGCCTCACAGCAGTTCCAGCAACTCCGGCGTGTCTGCAAGTGGTCAAAAGCAGACGCTGCCGAGACGTGCACTGGGTATAACCGCACCTTGGGACTCACATTCAGCCAGGCGTACGGCGACGACGTCGACAGCCTCGAGAATTGGCAGCACCTCTGCAGCACAGTCGAGATCCCCGTGCCCGACTCGCTTGAGGAATGCCAATTCATTCGTTTATTCAGCGCGCTCTCTCTCTGTTTGGAGCTGACTTTGCATTCTCCTCAGGCCATCGAGGACGCCCATATCAACCTCATAGACCTAGTTGATGTCAAGACCACGGGAGCACCGGTCCACCGGTTCGCGACGGAGGCCCAGCTGAGCGCGTACACCATGTGCACCGGCAAGATCTTCCCACGAGACTTGGCCTACAAAGGGCAGCTGCTCTGCCATCTTCTCCGGCGTATTTTTCATCCTCCGGCAGAGAAATCTCATGCGGCGTGGAGGGCACTGGGTTGAGCGCAATCCAGGAAGGGGTCTAGGCTACTGTTGTGTCGATTTCCATGTTATTTCTTCTCAATTTGTTTGGTGTCATGTTTCTTCGGTTAACCTTCCATTTCCCTCCCTACGGGCTTAGTTGCATGACAGGGAGTATCTTAGTCGGCGAATGCGAGATCTTGTTTGAGGTCTGTGCTCCCTGTGTCAAATATGTTGAACTCAAAGCTCCGAAGATATCGGTTTCATCCATGGCTACAGTCAAAGTTCTGTCCATCCTTCAGAGCCCTCTGTCCACGAAACGGAGCTCATAACCGCTCCTCATTTTCCCCACACTGCACCTGTCCGCAGTATCCTGATTTTTCCTCGCTGCAGACCTGGCGAACGGCTTAAAATCGTCTTTCGGTACTTATGAATATACTGCTGCCCTATATCCGTGGATCTAGCACCATCACACAGGTCTATATCGTGAATGAGTTCCGCAGCGGCAGCTAGACGACTTGGTCCTCCTCAGATGAGTATCTGATCATGGAACCCAGTACCTCAACTGATTCGATACAGGATGTAGTTCATGGGAAAAGTTAACATGATGTCGAGGGTGATGAAGTGTGGACAAGGGCATGGATTATTTCCAATAATATACAGCAAAGGCAATATCCTGTTCGTTCGATGCCGTAGAGACCAACTCGTTATGGCCAACCACATTTATGCCTCCCATTGATGTACGGCTCGTGAAGTCCAGTCCGTTCGCAATGAGATGCAGGCACTCTACTGCAACCGATCCGCGTGGTGGATATCACTCCCGGTCATTGTAGTCAGTGTCATCGTACATAATGTGAACCGATTGTAACTCCACTGTCTCCGGGTGTTCACGCCGCCGATGCAAACTGTTGATAACATTGGTATAGTTGGTTTCGCCGTTGTAGATGATTGTGAGGTGACAGATTCGGTAGTATGGGCTCGGGTTCAGTATCAATGCCCCGGAGCATGTAAAGCTTGAACGTTGCACAGTATCCTTGATCACACCATGCATCATATACTTCCCGCAGTGGAACTCCATAGTTCACATCAGCGGCAGTGTCGCCTTTTCTTGCAATCGTGGCACAGAGGGATGGCAAAACACACATTGAGGTAGTCACTGCAGATAGGGTGGAGCTGCAGATAACTTGAAGTCCGCGCGGTCAATGACACCATGAAAGAGGAGGATAGCTTGGTCAGCAAGAGCGACACAGGATAGAATGCAAATGAAAGGATAAAACAGATAGAGACGGAAGATAAAAGAGAAGGGAATGAGGTTCTTCCCCAGGTCCGACAGTAAATACAGTAGGTCCTCCCCACAGCAGCACACATGTTTGAAACGCGCTCGCCTCCAACATGCACTAAGGCGGGCCCCCGGTAATTTCCCACGTTCCATTCACCTCTCGCCAATGCCACTTCTCCCGGGATTCTTAAAGACGAGGCGCGCACATAATCCAAAGACGTCAACGAAAAATGGGCGCCATCCGAGACGGTATTCCTCGTCTTCAGGAGCCAAAACCATGTTCGCTCCTCCGCATATTCAGGGACACACCCCTCCCCTCGCACATATCGCCTTGCGGATGAGAAACGCGAAGCCCACACAACGTGCTTCGCCTCCATAACCAAAGTCCGCGGCGCACCCCCACCACCAGTTGTGAGCGGGCTCGTTCTTAATCCCAGCGACACTCAGTGTTCTTCCTGTAGTCGTCGCGTGCTCCTCCTCTTCCTCACGTCTTCCCCCCGCTGTTCACGCCTCCTCATCTCCCCCCGCTAGTGTTGCCGCGACTCGAGTCGCACGAATCCGACTTAACGTGCTTACCGTCCGAGGAACACGTCAACTCTGGGGTATTAGGGGTTCAGCACATGGAGTTATACTAGGTCCACCATGTTTATGCGGCATTTGGCGAAATAGTGATTGACCGCGGAGATACATGGGAATTAACGTAATCCAAGTCGACTTGCCGAGTCGGCGACTTCGGGAGCGTATATCACGTATTACCCGATGACAAGGTGATGTCACCGGAAATGGTTAATACATGTTGCAGAGGCATCATGATGCATTGTTTGACAGGTATAATATTCGAGAAAATATATAAGGACAGGTCAGCAAACAAGTTAAGTCAATTTCAATCGACTTGAGTCACGGCAACACTACCCCCCGCGCATGTGCCAGCCTACTCTTCCCGTCACAACAATGCTCAAACACGAGAAGAAAAAATGGGAAAAGCAGCCGAAAATCAAACGCACCACAAGTTTCTTGTGTCCATATAGTGCCGGGGTCCAAGCGGGTCGCAGGCATCCATGCCGACGAGTGGTGCTTTCGAGATCTGTGTAAAAAATGAGTCGCATTACATGGGGAAGGAAGAAGGACAGCAGGAAGAGGGAAGAGGGAAGAGCGCGAGGGAGGAAGAAGGGAGGAAGAGTGGGACGAGAAGAGGGGCGAAAGAGGAAGAGGGAAGGACCGGGATACGGGACGCGGGACGCCAGGACGCCAGCAAAATCGTGCCAATGTCGGCCCATGCATAAACCCCATTTCCCTTAATCTGTCTACATGCAACGTCACGCACGCGGCTGATCGACGTCAAGGAGCAGGGCCTTGGGTTGAGGGCCAGCAACGATAGTCCAGCAGTGTTCGGACAGAGTATTGAGCGAGCGGTGGGGTCTTAGCCCGATCAGCCGGCGCAGGCGAAGGCTTCGCAAGCGCGTGTGCATCGGACACATTCTACGGTGGACGGTCACCGTCATCCTACCCGACGCGTCGAACACGGCTGACTCAGATTGTATGTGCATGTCGGGCGGGAATGGGACGTCAGAGGGCACTGCGAGAGGATCAGCACGGATATAATGTGGGATGGGTATTGATGGGAATGAGAAGGTGACAGGGGAGTAGGGAGAGGAAGGGGCGAGGAGGCGCAGAAAGAGGAAGGAGGACGATATAAGTAGAACACGTGGTATAATTCAAGGGAAAGTAGGGAAGGAACGGACGAGAGAGCGGGGAAGGCACAAGGAATATTGAGAAGGGTATGAGGGACGGGAATGGTGCGGAGAGGATAAAGAGCTACAAAAACGCACGTGAAACGGCGTGACTACTGGCAGCAAGAAGACCATTATGGTGTCTGCGAGACATGTTAGTTCGAATGATTGATAAATGTAGACCGGACACACCTTCTCTCAAAAGGCGATACAATATTACGACCTTCAGCATCGGGTCGCCAGTCGACACACCACGCAGGGTGTGCTCATTCGGGCGATGGTCGTCCGTGAGTGCTTCGGGACCGGAGGTCTCCAAAATATTAGTTTACAAATGAACAGTAAGAAGCTAACGGAACATATAAGGGATGGGGATAGGGAAAGAAACACAGCACACCTCTTCCGGATACGGGGCACGCTTGGTGATGCTGGCGCTCCTAGAGGTATCGGCCCTCGGGAGCACAAACGGGCGCCGGCGATGGAAGTTGGCGCTGAAACGCTGACTATGGGGCTAGCGGTGAAATAACCACAAAATAAACCTTGTAAATGAATACGCGGTTCGATAATGCGACTACAACAACTCAAACACTATAGTCCTCGTGCAAGTTCGGGGTTCCAATCCAGTATAGATTGTGGCAATTTGAACTTTATTTCTCTTTGAGAAGCAAGACTTTACAGGTCTACAAGTCGTATAGATAAAACTTGCTCGAATCCGTTCTAGGCGCAATCGCGATAGACAGACGAGATTTTATGTTCAACGGTTTTGTATGATGTGGGTCTAGGTTTGGAGATAATACTCCGATGCGTAAAGCAAGTGATTCTTATGAATCCCGATTCCAAATAGTATCCGCGAATGCTAATCCTTGCGAGATTACAACCAATTGTCAAGTCTGATCCGTTTCCTTATATTCCATGCGTCCGTTCCGTTTATCCAATATGTCCACGCGTTGTTTATAAAGATCCAAATCCAACACAGATAATATTCAAACAGGGAAAACAAACGAAACTTGGTATAGCTTCTGGGTGTCTCCGAATGAATGACTACTCTACCGGTTAAGCATGAAGTCTAGTAACTTCGCGTCCAACAGGTGGGGTGAGATTCACTGGTGTTCCTCCCATAACCACCCACTTAAATATGTTACAGGATTCTAAATATAAACGAGACTGATACAAACGAGCAATAGGGTTCAGGGTATATGACTAGTGGTATGGCAGCTAGCCGATGAACTCCTGTCAGATATCAGGCGATGAGTAAAATTGAGAGTGATTTATAAGGAACATCAACGAGCCGAGCTTAACGATGAGTCAAGATCTACATCGCTTAGAACGATCGTGATGGGATATTGTTGATATGTCAACTTTTAGCCGACCTCCTCGTCAGCGCTCCGTTACCCTCCTTGGTAACCATCCGCCCAATTGGTCCCGCCTTGAACCGTTTAAGTGATTTGTCTGAAAATTGTGATAGCCGCCGCTTCCCAGTACCCGAGTACGGTTTCTTAGTCAACTAGTAGATCGACCAAGGCCAGTCCTCTCTTGGCAGTTCTGGAGACGTCAGATGATGCCCAACAATGATCCCTCTGGTTCAGAAGGATGTTCCCTCGTAATATGCCCTTAGTCAGGGATGTGCAGTAGCCCCAATCCGTTTCCAGGATGGTAAGGCACTTTCCGCGATTGCTCCATTAGCGACTTCCCACTTCAACCCTTTACCAGGATTGTCGTCCAGCGCCTTTCTAATGGTTCGCGACACATTATATCCCTTTTAGCTAACTGCTCAGGCCAGCAATAGCCCTTGTGAGATGACGTCGTAATGTAATGAAGTACATTATAGTATGTTGCAACTCGAGCAGATTTGAATAAATGCCCGGGTGCCCCAATACCAGGTCTGTCAGCGCTCCGCACGCGTAGTTGCAAGCATTCCTCGGACTACAAGGAATATTGGTTGAAGCGATTAACTAGCCTAAGAGAAACACGTCTGAACTCATGTGAAAGAAAAGGGATAAAGACTCACCTCAGGCGATCAAGCCACTTCCAATCGAGCGTGTCGCCTACCCATTGGGCCTCCACATCTGTGGCCTGCGGTGCAAGCGTCGACCTTGGGCAAAGGGAGAGATTGCCGTGCAGTCAGATGGTTTGTGCAGTTTCGCCTGCGACCAAAAGAGAGTGTGCGCCGTGGATTGTGTGGGCCCGCTCCTGGATCAGAACATTGTGCATGGCCATGGGACGCCACCAGAGAGAATTTGCTGAGAATGGCAGTCCGTGCAGGCTAGAGACTCTGAAAGAGTAGCGATAAAATCAGGCAATCACGCGCGTGGTTGGCAAGTGCTAGTCTCTTATAAACAGACGCTATAACTTATAACCTCGTACCTCGGTTGTTATAGTCTGTCAGTGACCTCGATCGAACAATTGCTAGTGCCGTTATTATATAATGATCGGAGTTTGAATATGTTCCCACATTCATTACGGGCGATGGCCACGTGTCTTCTCGTGTTTGCACCTTCGCTGACACCTCCAAACCTCCAATCCGACGTGTCTGAACCCCCTAGCTATCCCTCTGAGCGCTCTAATGGATGGAAATCTTCCACCATCACCACCAGTGACGAAGGTTCGCGCATACGAAAGACTGCCAAATCTTACGATCCCTACCTTTGAGTCCATCGGAGGAACTGCGTAGCTTCCGCTTTAGTCGTAGCATGGGGCACGCCGCAGTGACCCAGTTTGATCGAGGCTACCAGCAATTGGAGGACAGAAAGCCAGCGAACAAGCGCCGAATACGCCAAACTTCTCCACAAAATGGAAATAATGCACGGCAACATCGTACCATTCACCAGTATTCCCCTCGCGACGCTCCGAGTAAATCTCACTCCCCAACTCCTCCAGTGAAAATGCCGGCGCACATTTGAGCGAAGTTCCCTCTCCGACTCCCAAGTCCGACCATGGAAACAACTCCCCAACTCCTTCAGTCTCGTACCGCCGCAGATTGCGTGAATGAATGGGACATTGTTGATCACAATGACGAACCGCTTTCTAGAGGTTCAGATTCAACTGTTATCATAGACCCTAAGACCGGAATCTTGAATGATGACTGGTATGAACCAGAAGAATTCGAAGATCTTGTTGAAAGGTTCTGTGGGCCGGAGGTAGAGCAGGGTAACAACTCAGAGGACAAGGAGCCAGAGAGTGAGGATCCAGAGACAGAAAGTGAAGGTGAAGACACAGATGATTAATATGCATTACAGCTTAGTATAGCAAATACAATTTTTACATGACATGTATAGTAACAAAGCGAATTATGTGAATCATTCAAAAGCAAAATTTACTCGACCAGTGCTCCTCGCCGGCGCGACATTCTATATGCAGGCCGATACGACTGACTAACCCCCGATACGTACTGTAGCAGCTGCCTGGGGGCCTTTTTTGCCGGTGGATGCGCGCGCGTTTGTCGTCCGTCATTCGTTACCTCCTCCAAAACTCGTCTGGTATGCTTGGCTGGTGGTGGGATCGGTGAGGAGTGCGGGTGATCAACCTCTTCCTCAGAACTGGACTCCACAACACTCTCTTCCCTTTCTTCCTCGTCCTCCGATTCAGAATCGTAAACCGGCTTCTTCTTCTGACAAGTGGCACGTTGTTTCGCGTTTCGTTCAAGACGCGCCTTCTCACGTTGCGACGAGATCGTCGCCCGGAGACCGCGAACCACGGCATAGAGCCGAACACGGTAAGCCGTCGCAAAGACCCAGGCTGTCAGAATGTTTTCGAGACTAGAAAGGGAGTCCAGAGTCAGGAGTTTGTCGAGAATGGCGGGCACAAGTGATGCGGGGAAGTAGGATGACTTGGGTCGATGTTAGCTGGGAGTTTCTGCTCTGCGCGGTGAACAGTGCTGCCGAGCTCCAGCAAGGCTACCTCGGCTGTTCGTGTTCCTTCTTCGTCAAGCTGAGCTTCTTATCCAGCAGAGACAGGGGATCAGCAGCGAGCGGAGCAACAAACAGAGGGAGTTCGATCCCGGGAGGAAGTGGTGGAGCAGGAAATTCGAGTTTAACGTTGTCACGGGCAGCGCACAAAGAGCAGGGAAAGCGTCGTTCGGCAGAGATGCAATCGAGGGTGGAGGTTTCAAGGGGTGAGTTCTTTTCGATCAGAACCCAGAATAGCGCAAATTTTCTGCCACCAGTTGCCATACAGCAAAGTATGTCCATCCATAAGGTGCGCAACGAGATCGTGCTGAGCAGGATAAAGGCCGTTTTTCCACTGCGGTATCAGCTTCTTGAACAATAGTGGTGATGGTGCGGGGTCTGTGGGTACCGCGCCAGGGATGCCGAGGTGCCATGGGCAGTGGTTACGAGTGAGGGAGGCCGGGGAAGGTGGAGAGCAATGGTGACGCACTTGCGACGCGGTCAGAAGGTCGTGGGAACGAATTGAAAGTCCGACGATTATATAATGATGACACTACCTATACACGATCGCACGGTCAACTACAGACTAGGCAAGTGCCAACCGGCCTCGACCGGCATCTTGCTTTGCCGGTCCATCCTTCACCTCGATCATACATCCACGAGCGGTCATCGACTACGATCTTCCTGGATGCGTTCAAGCTGTTTTCGACTATGCTTGGGTTTCCTTCGTCCCACTTGGGTCCCCACTTACACAGATTTCCTTCGGATTGTCGCCGGAGGTCTCCGATAGACACTAGTAACTCATATGTTCCCCGAGCAGTAGGACCAGTCGTATGGCGTCCTCCCTAGGAGGCCGTATGTCGTAGGTCGGGATGCGAGGCAGAACCCGGAACGAGTCGAAGAGGGTGTGATATCCACTCAGGTATACAACCTGGGGTGTGGATACAACCCGTAGTACTGTGCGAAGGAAGCGGGGCAGGGTGGAGACAATGCCTATGTCAAGCCAAGGTAGAAGCCTGAGATTAGACAAGGTAGAATCTACTGTACATGGAGATTCTACCGTGCTTATATAGGCTTCTAATAAATTAAAGTGATCGCGGTCAATCGCGATCAGTTCCTGCACCGTAGCATTAAGGAGCATTAATGCTGATGCTCCTGGACTCCTCTGTGTTGGTTTCCGTGACGTCGGTGGACCTAGGAGACCCGATGTTCGGGTTTCCTAGTCCTAAGTGTCATTGTATCCAGTGGTTCAAACCCCGATCAGGTTTGCAACCACTCCTGTACTCCGTGTACTCTCCTGTGTCAGCCCTTGGTGCGTCCGGGGACTAGAGTCCATCTGTACGGGTTCCTAGTCCCTAACGTCTTCTGTATCCCGTGGTGCAGACTCCCTGAGTCTGCGGCTTTAGAATCCGAGGCCGGATTTCAACCGTGAGATGGTCACGTGGTGGCGTCATGAGAGTCCCATGCCGCTAAGACGTGTCTGTATCCATACAGATGCATCGCGCGAAAAAGTAGAACCCGGGCGATTCATGACAAGCTCGACACTAAAAAACGTGGCCCGACGTCGTTTCAGGGGACCCTCAAATTGAAGAAGGATGTGCTCTTGGCACAGCTCATGCGGAAAGAGAAGATTTCCGATGAAGAAGAGCACTGGCTCAATAATGATGCAAACGATGTGGACAAATGCGTGCTCATCCAGGAGCTGGAAATGGCCTCAGATTTTGAGCGCGGCGTGGCACACCTTGATTCCGCGAAGCAGAAGCTGCTCGCTAAGCTGAAGCGGCTCACAGGTGTTCTTCAGACGGCCAACATGCTTGATCTTGAAGAATTGGTGAACATGGCTGAAGAACAGGTTAGCGGGCAGCTCACGGACGAGGAGATAAAAAATGCCGTTCAAGAAAAGTGTGCCGGAGAGCAGGACAGGGAGGTAAATGGGGGCGATGACAACAACTACGTCGACAAGGATCCGTGTCCCACTCGAGGTGAAGTCCTCCGAGCCTACGCGATCCTTCGGCACTACGTTAGGGAGAGCGGCAATATGTTTGCGCGGCAAATGGAAACCATCCTCGGTTGATTTTCACGTCAAAACTGTTTAGAGCAAGTGAATTCTCTTGTAGTGACGTCTATTACTGATTTTTCCCCTTCTGCAACTGTGTAGGTACTAGAAATACACGAAACAATCAAAATCTTCCTTTTTTGAGGATTTTTTTCTGAAGTCCTGGGAACCCATACCACCCTAAAGCCCATAGCCCCAGGCCATGACCAACAGCTATGGGTTATCATGACTTCGGCTGTATAGTACTGTCAACTACGACAATATTATCAATATCGTCGAGGGGCGTCGACTGCATCCAGAGACGGCAGAGCTGAAATCCGTACACCTTGTTGCTTTTGATAATGGTGAGATCGAGTATCCGTCACAACTGCAGTACCTGCGCGGTTCGGTTGCAGCAAAGTTGCGTGGTCTCGTTGTAGATGGACTGGACTTTACAATTAGCAAGACGGGCGTAGTGGGTACGTGATTTGACCAGTCTGAGTTGATGTCCGGATACATAGTCAAATGAAGGTATTGTCTTTGCTGTACATTGTTGCAACTAAATCTACCTTTTCTTGGTCTGCGTCTCACGTCTTGTCAACTAATCCCCTTGTTTTGTGCATCTCTATTCTCACTTGCTCAGGATTACTGATCATCTTCGTCAGAGGATATTCCCAACTGGGCGGCGATTCAAACGTGCTCCTTACCAGTGCCATCATCGAGCTTGTCTTACAGCCAATTTTGTGCCTATTTACCTCATCTTCCTACCAGGTTGTTGATTTAATGAGGGTGCACATTGTTGGAATATCAAGCCAACACGTATTCGGACACTTACGCTACCACATTGTGCATGGAGACGCACAGCACAGTGAAACACGTACCATTGTGTTGTGTAGTTTCAGCTGGTCTGAAACTATTTACTTCCTAGATATTCATTGTTCTATGCACCTTGTTTGTACCATTGTTCTTAGGGTATAAAAGGCCTCTCTCTTTCTTGAATAAATCATCTTGGTCTCATTTTTCCCCCACTTGGATTTCCAACCGAACCAAACTTCTGCACACATATAGGCTTCGATCGAGACCGTCGTTGTGAGCACATTGCCCGCTGTTTAATATTTATCCGATCTTCGAAATTCTTTCAAGGACTTGCAAACATACCGTAGACTTGTGTTGAAATGGGCGAGGGGATCCTGCTTCCCAGATACAGTTGGGTGGCTTTAAGTTGGCTGACTTTTATGAGTACCACTGGCAACTTCCAAGGATTGCTGACTGCTGATCACAAGTGGTGAGGAGGAAAGAGCGAGTAGTGGAGCCCGAGTTCACATAAAAAAAAGGACAAAATGTAACACCTTTGTCATGCAAAGCAAGTGAGCAGATTGTCCTTCACTCCAGAAAATGTGACGTCTTGGTGCTCCTGAAGATGCTCCCGATACCATTACTATATGAACAAAAATAAGATTGCTTGAAATTGTACCTGATATCCAACAAATATGTAGCACTGGAACTGCAACCTGTATGGGAAGTACAAGAAACAATTCCAGGCCATCTGATATTCCCCATTTCAGCCGCAATTTAGGAGTGACTAATATTGCAACTGATACTCAACATATCAGTGTTGATTTACATGCATCCGAAGATGCCATAAAGCCCATATCAACAGCAGTATCAGCCGCAGACCTGATACAGGAAGAATCAGGTGATAGTATCAGTCGCGCTTATACTGTCCCGTTTGTAAAATAAATCAATTTTATCTCGAGAGTGTCACCACGAACTATCTTCTGAAAAGTTAGTTTTTTATCTCAAGTTGAGTACTATGTCACTATATTGTGAGGAATTAGTTCTATCGGTACTGAGATCCTGAAATGTCTCACTAGACAAGATGAGATATATCTCAAGTGGTTGACTTCCCGCAAGGATAGACATTATTTTGCGATTATTTGAGGGGTGCCAGTGATGCCACCAAACAAGGTTTGGCCACAAAATCTATTCGATGGTGGTTCCCATAAGAGTATTTCGGAACATATTATATTCATCTCGGCACAGCGAACCCAGCACCTTGGGCCTTCACTGCAGTGTTGCAGCTCAAATACATTCAGAAGATTCAAAGGCAAGACTCAATTGAGCCACGGTTCAAGAATTTGGCAATGGGTCCAGAGGCCGATCGGAAGCACAGCCGCACTGGGCGGCGGTAGAGACACACCGCAAGGAGGGATTCCGTTGATTCTGGGACCTCAAGCGGAAGAAGTGGCAGCTCAGTAACAGTGCAGTAAGACGGACAATTGACCAGATATGGATGAGCCTGCTTATTTCAAGTCTGAAGAAATTTGAATGGGGGGTTGCTACCCCCCCTCTATATTAAAAATAAATTAAGCTTTGTGTCAGGGGAACCCCCGCTCTTCCAGCCTTTCCGGCTATCTTTCCGGCTATTTCTCCGGCTTCCGCTCCGGCCTCCGCTCCGGCCTCTGCTCCGGCTAATGCCCCCCGACTTTCCGCTCGCCCGTTCTTGTTGGCACGTGCTATGCGACCAGGCCCGTGATCATTGTAGATACCTCCAGACACGTGCTACTGGGTAGTTACTAATTTGTATATAAGGTTTCACCTAGCGTGGGAATCCTCATCCTTTCTTCTCTTCGGATTCCCCGCTAGGTGCGTAGTATTCCCGCTCCTGTATTATAGTACCCATATTTATACTTCGGATTCCCCCGCTAGTTTCCGCGCCCCGCGCTGAGCTTAAGGTTGCCCTTACAGCAGAAGAAAGGATCTAAGGGATCAACCGGTCAAGATTGGGAAGTTTGGTGCAGGTACGGATTCGGACCACTACTCCAGTGCTCCATCCTCCCCCACTTCAAATCTCGACCCCTCCTCCATTCCGATGGACCAGCTACCCCCTCCACACTCCGCGCAACCCGTGATCCCAAGTGTTCACACTCTGGATCCGGCTTCCGGAGTTGCGGATCGACTCGCCGCTGTTGAAGGCTCTCTTGATGCCATCCAAGATGTGCTCCAGCAACTACTGCTGGGCAACCAAAATCCGCTGCCTGCCCCTGCCCCTGTCGCTCCGGCTCCGGTGCCAGGTCCAGACTTCTCGGCCCCCCACCCAGCACTCAAAACGGTCCTCCGACCGAATCCTCCGGCTGTTTTCGATGGTGACGGGACACAAGGACGGATGTTCCTTTACTCCGTCCTCACCTATTACCGGCTGGTTCTGGAAGCTTTCATGGCGGACGGGTTTGTCTCGCAGGAAAAACTCGTCCGGTTCGCCATGTCCTTCATGTCGAAGGACGCAGCTGCCCGATGGGCACAACAGCGTGTGTCCGCCGTACCGTTCCCGTTCCTCACCTGGGCCCAGTTCGAGGCCGAGTTCCGGCTCCGGTTTGTCGAGGAGAACGAGCAGGACCAGGCCCTCACCAAGCTTGAGTCCCACTCATACTTCCAGGGCTCCCGCGACATCTACCGGTACACGGACAACTTCGAGGAACTGGCCATAACGGCCAGTTACTCGGACGCTCTTGTCTGGGTCACCAAGTACCGCTCCAGCCTTGACCCGTGGATCAATGTCACAATTACAATGTCTGGAACCGCCCCCGACCTCACTGACTACGACGGATGGCGCTTATGCGCCTTCCGGCAGTATGAGGTGTTTGGCCGCGCCCGAACCGGAAACCCTCCGGCGCAGCTTCCGGCTGCTTTCCCACGGTCACGCGCAGCGGGCGTATTTCCGGCTCCGGTTCCCGCACGCGCTCCGGTCACGTTCGCCCCACTTGCGGCACCTGTCCTTCCAGCAGCTGTCCCAATGGACGTTGATCGGGCCTGGACGCGCCCGTTCCCACGCACCTGTTTCCGGTGCGGAGCTGCTGGACACCTCGCCCACGAATGCCCTGTTATCTCTGATGTTTAGCATACGGACATTCTCGATGAGGTCGTTTGTCAACTCGGAGACGACCTCCTTGACGAGCTGTTCGCCTGTCTCTCCACCTCTGCCTCACTTCCGGCCGAGTCAGTGGACGGAGATGAGACAGACCTGGCGGGTTTTCCCCATTCGGCCGAGTGAGTAGTGCACCCTCGGTCACGTCCCCAAATCACTACGCCTCCTGTATTCAGATAGTGACAATTCATTGATTCAGAGGTAGTAGCGAGAGGTGCACCCCCTGTCCCAGTCTCCGTCCGAGTGACAGAGACTCTTCCTTCCGTCCCAGAGATGGAAAGTCGCACTGCCCCCGAGCCGGGAACGAGGGCAGTAACGGAAGCCCCTGTCCCCGAGCCGGGAACGAGGACAGGCTCGCTTCGGCGGGTTCATCGCCCGAAGTGGGAATGGCGACTTCCCCGGCAGTACGTCATCGACTCTGTCGAAGGCCGAAACTCCTTGCACATCCCGTTGGACCTGCAGTCTGTCGAGACCGCCGCCCGGATGTCGGTGAAGGCTCTGGTCGACTGCAGAGCAACTGGAGACTTCATTGACTCGGAGTACGTCATCTCCCACAACCTTCCGGTCCGGCCTCTCTCGCAGCCCATCCCAGTTCTCAACGTGGACGGCAGCCCGAACCAAGCAGGCAGCATCACCGGTGTAGTTGATATGGTGGTTGACTACAAGGGGCACTCTGAGCGTATCCAGCTCGCTGTAACCCGACTCGGGAAGCAGCACGTCATCCTTGGTTACTCCTGGCTCCAGAAACACAATCCGGAGATCGACTGGGAGACCAAGGAGGTTTAAATGATGCGTTGCCCGACCGGATGCCGCACCTGCCGGGATGAGTTGCGGGCTGTCTGGAGGAATGAGAAGCTCGCCACCTCAATCCTCCAGCAGCTGTGTGAAGGTCTGACTCCGTCTATCTGTGCCGTCGACTCTGAGGAGTGGCACGGAGACGATGGGTACGATCCGGCCGACGACGACGACTTGCCGGAGCTGTGTCTGGACTCGGAAGACGAGGATGACAAAGAGGACGACCTCAAAGAGGGTGATCGCATTTTATACACTGTGTTCACCCCCCGTCGAGGAGATTCGCGCCGGCAGCACTGTCTCGCAGCGCCTTGCGGAGGCCTACGCCCAGAACTCTGCGCCTGCCGGAACCGATGTTCCGCCCTGGGCTGCGGACTTCTCGGACATCTTCAAGTAGGACTCCTTCGACTCCTTGCCGGAGAAGCGAGCATGGGACCACACCATCGAACTCATCCCAGATGCGAAGCCGGCCAACTGCAAGGTCTACCCGATCTCCCCGCTCGAACAGAAGGAGCTCGATGCCTTCATTGCGGAGGGGTTGAGCAACCGGCTGCATCTGTCCGTCCAAGTCGCCAATGGCGTCTCCGGTCTTCTTCATTAAGAAGAAGGACGGAGCCCTCCGGTTTGTCCAGGACTACCGGGCACTCAATGCGATGACCGTGAAAAAACCGGTACCCGCTCCCTCTGATCAACGATCTCATTAACTTGTTTGAAGGGAGCCTGGTTCTTCACGAAACTCGACGTCCGGCAGGGTTTCAACAATGTCTGGATCCAGGAAGGTGACAAATGGAAGGCCGCGTTCTATACGAACCGGGGGCTCTTTGAGCCGCTGGTGATGTACTTTGGCAACTCCCCGGCTACGTTCCAGACGATGATGAACAACATTTTCTAGGACCTCATCCTTTCCGGAGACGTTATGGTCTACCTGGACGACATCCTCATCGCGCACTCCGACCTCACCCGTCACAGCAAAATCGTCCGGGAGGTGCTCCGGCGACTTTGCGAACACCGTCTTTTCCTCCGACCAGAGAAGTGCGAGTTTGAGAAGTTGACGATTGAGTACCTCGGCGTCATCATCTCACACAACCACGTGGAGATGGACCCCGTCAAGGTCGCCGGCGTTGCCTCGTGGCCCAAGCCCGAGAACAAGAAGGACGTGCAGCAGTTCCTCGGCTTCACAAACTTCTACCGGAGGTTATCTGGGCGTTCTCGGACATTGCCCGGCCGCTTTTTGACCTGATGAAGAAGGGTGTGGCCTGGACCTGGACTGCTGCCTCAGCCGCCGCGTTCAAGCCCTCAAGGATGCGGTGACCGCGGAGCCCGTCTTAATCCTTCCGGACGAGTCCCAGCCATACCGGCTGGAGGCGGACAGCTCCGACCGGGCAACCGGAGCGGTTCTGTCTCAACAGGGGACCGATGGAAAGTGGTGCCCTGTTGCCTTCTACTCTAAGAGCTTGAATGGCGTCCAACGGAACTACGTGATCCACGACAAAGAGATGCTTGCAATCGTCCGAGCCCTAGAGGAGTGGCGACACTTCCTCGAAGGCGCGCAGCACCCAGTCGAGAGCTGGACGGACCACAAGAACTTGGAGTACTTCCAGAAGTCACAGAAGCTGAACCGGCGGCAGGCCAAATGGTCCCTGTACCTGTCCTGGTTCGACTTCGCCCTGTTCCATCAGCCTGGCGCCTCATGGACGTCCGGATGTGCTCTCGCGTCGTCTGGACCACGGAGCCGGTTTGGAGAACTCGGATGTTACGCTCCTTTGGCCGGAGCTCTTCCGGATTCGTGCCATGGAGGGGATTGCGGTGGACGGACCTGAAATTCCTCTCCTGCGCAATGTCCAGAAGGTGTTCGCGACCGAGCCGGAGCTTGAGGACCCCGTGGTGCTTGTCGCCCGGCAGCTCCTCAAGAACCGGAAGGCTCCTTCCCCCTGCTCGGCCGAATGGCACATCTCGGACGGACTCCTCCTGTTCCGCAGCAAGATCGTTGTGCCGCGGAATAAGGACCTCTGTCGCCGGATTATGGAGCAGCACCATGACACGCACATCACCAGACACGCTGGCCGCTTCAAGACGTTGGAGTTGATCTCCCGGAACTACTGGTGGCCCCAGTTGTCCCGACACGTCGGCCAGTACGTCGGAACCTGTGATGCGTGCAACCAGATGAAGGCGCTCCGGTGACTTCCCCACGGTGAGCTTCATCTGACCGAGATTCCGGACAAGCGCTGGGACACCGTCTCGGTGGACTTCATCATCGAGCTTCTGGAGGCCCATGGGTTCGACGCGGTCATGGTTGTGGTTGACATCCTCGGTAAGCGAGCCCACTTCAACGAGTGCCACACCGGCCTCGGTGCTGTTGGAGCTGCCCGGTTGTATTACCAGAACGTCTGGAGGCACCACGGAACCCCCTGGAAGTACATTTCCGATCGCGGTCCGCAGTTCATCGCCGAGTTCACTCGCAAACTGTGGCGCCTCATTGGTATTGAACCCGCTACCTCCACCGCTTACCATCCACAGACCGACGGTCAGACCGAACACGTCAACCAGGAGCTCGAACAGTTTGTTCGTATCTTCACGAGCTACAAACAGGACGACTGGGATGAGCTCCAGCCGGCAGCCGAGTTCGCCTACAACAACCACGTCCACTCCTCGACGCAGCAGGTACCGTTCATGACAGACACCGGCCGCCTTCCTCGGATGGGTTTCGAGCCAAATGGTAGGCGCTCCGCCGACAAATCTGTCAACGAGTTCCACGACTGGATCGCCGCCGGAGTCTCCGAAGCCAAAGCTGCCCTCGTTAAAGCCAAAGACGAGTTCAAGCTGTACTACGACCGCCGGTGTGTACCTGCGCTGGAGATCAAGGTAGGCGACCGGGTCTGGGTGGATGCCTCTGACATCAAAATGACGTGTCCGTCGCCCAAGTTCTCGGACAAACAGCTCGGACCCTTCAAGGTCGTGAAGGTGGTGGGCAACGGGGCGTACAAGCTCGAGCTTCCGCCGCGTTACTCCCAGCTTCACCCGGTCTTCCCGGTCGTGAAGCTCGAGCTTGCAAAGCCAGACCCGTTCCCCGGACGCCCCCAGCACGACGAACCACCGCCCGTCCTCCAGCCGGATGGAGACGAGAGGTGGGAGATTGATGAGATCCTTGAAGCGCGAGTCCGATACGGCAGCCTCTGGTACATGGTGCACTGGAAGGGTTACGGTCTGGAGCACGATAAGTGGGTAAAGCACTCTGATGTCTTCGCCAAAGACGCCATTGACACCTACTACCTCCCGCTACCCCAACACCCCCCGCCGGATTACCTCGGCCACCTTCAACTCGCTGTCCTTCCGGAGGCGCGATAGGACCATCCGCTTCATACGTTGGGACACTGTATTCCAAGGGGGGGGGTGATGTCAGGGGAACCCCCGCTCTTCCGGCCTTTCTGGCTATCTTTCCGGCTATTTCTCCGGCTTCCGCTCCGGCCTCCGCTCGCCCATTCTTGTTGGCACGTGCTATGCGACCAGGCCCGTGATCATTGTAGATACCTCCGGACACGTGCTACTGGGTAGTTACTAATTCGTATATAAAGTTTCACCCAGCGTGGGAATCCTCATCCTTTCTTCTCTTCGGATTCCCCCGCTAGGTGCGTAGTATTCCTGCTCCTGTATTATAGTACCCATATTTATACTTCGGATTCCCCCGCTAGTTTCCGCGCCCCGCACCGAGCTTAAGGTTGCCCTTACAGGAGGCAACACTCGGAAGGACAATGGATGGAAACACGGTTAAAGAGGCAGGTAAACAGACATTTGACTCATTTGGATTGTGTTTTGGGCTTTGTAACTGTGTCTTGGCGGTTGTATAAGTATCTGAGGGTGTTTCTACGATGGACACAGCATCTTCCCCCGAACTAGTAGGCTATATGCTTGTACATTGGGTTGATCTGGGATCCTTGGCGAACACACTCTCTTAGAGTAGCATTATTAGTCGAAATCTTAATTGTTTCTGAATCATATATTATTCTGGAAACGCACTTGGGCTCTGCCTGGAAACTGTTAGAAACTCTGTGAATCTGTTGGAACTGGGACTCTGTTGAAAGAAACATTGTTGTTGTTGTTTGCAGAGCGGGTTTCAGAAAGTACCGTCTAGGGAAAACTTTGGAAATGTGACTGCTGTACGCTGCTCAGAAAGTACCTTTTTAGGGAAAGCTCTGTGAACACTCTTGGCCTATAAACTAGGGGCCTTACTTGAGTCTACGGGACTACTTTAAACTTGTTTCTCTGTCGCTTGGACACACCCACACACACACTGCGAAGCTATAAATCTACTTTGTTTGGAAACTATATTTCCACCTTGTCTAGAAACACGTTCTATGCAGTTTGCTCTATGTCTCTTTGAGATATGAAACCTCTCCCTACAGCCTTTACAAGGCCCTGTACTAGGGGCTATAACTCGCCAGGATCTCTGGAAACATCCAGATATTGATGTTTGATTTGTTTGTTGGTTGTTGGAACAGTCTCAGGACTGTTTCTGTGCCACTTACGAGTCAAGTGGGGCTATTTGTGTATTTCTTATATAGGTTCTGAGCACATCAATCAACACGCATCGAACGACTTTTGGTAGAAGTTGGATCCCAATTTTCCCGCCGGTGGCGAGCCTTCTTCTACCGGCTTGAAGCACTCCACGGACTGGACCGAGCCAATCCACACCATCTTTGGCTTTTACACCTACTTTTTTTGAACCTCATCAACGATGACTGCGAGGATTTTCATGCTGAATGGAACTGTCATCCGGTCTCAGGCGAAGGCCATAGTCAAAGTTCGAACGTAATACTCTGTCTATCATTATATTCAATCCTCTCACTAATGTCGACTCAGGATATGTGTTTTATTGGCCAAGTGCGGAAGGGAGTGTATATAAATGACTACAATGGTGTACACCTCACCATTCTTCAGCAATATTATGGTGTTCATGGGCAAGTGGCTTGAAGGGAACTGGGGGTGACAGGCACTGGCCAACTAGATGATGAGGATATTCTCATACCCTCCGCAGAGAATTACGAGGACGAAGACTCGGGGAGTGAAGATGGTGTGATTTGGGACAACAGCTTGAAGATGCACAGGCAGAGAACTTTCACCACGAGCCGGTTCTAGTTCCGAAACATGCTAACCCATTTCCAGAAGATGAAATGATTGCAATTAGTTCATGACACTCTTTCTGCAGCCGAGGAAATCGGTCTCATCCCCCCGGGATATGGGCTACTTCCTGACAAATGGGAGGATGGTGTTTATCCCAGCTATGAAATCCTCAAGTCAGGCCATTGCAGTGGAAAGGCGCTTCGTGTGGCTCTTCTGGATTCCATCTGGCGGCCGCGCACAGGAATGTGGGGTCGCGCACTGGCTGCATTAAATGAGCTTAGTAACATGAACAAATAAATTTGTATCCATGTGTCGCCCTTGCAACATGGCAGACAATAGCTTGTTTGACCAGCGTGGGTGTTAAGGAAAATTGTCAAATAATATATGGGGAAATAAAAAATTTCTTCACCTTCCTCTTCCCCATGTCATCTGAACCCGCTGGAGAATGCACTGCACACGGCAAGCACTCGAACGAAGAGTGCGACTGCATCGACTATGACGAGACACCAGACATCCCTGGTTATTGCTCAAACTGTTCTCACATTTTCCACCTTATTTCTCGGCCCGGGGCCTCGAAAAAAAAACACGATGTAAAGTCCCTTCTTGATGGCATGCTCGCTGGTCGTAGCTCAGATACTACCAAAGCCAGTACTTCAAAGAAATCTTCTCTAGGAGCAGTAGTGGCAGCCTCTTCCAGTAAATCAAAGTCATCTGCACTTAAGTGCTGCACACCGTGAGTCGAATCATGGAATGCACCCAGTGGACGGCGGTAGCGGTGGAAGCAAGCTGAGCAAGAAGGCAAGGTGAAGCGTCAAAATACTCTTTTTGCATGTTTCCATTGAATGCATACCATGGGAAGAATAAGAAGAGGTGAGACATATTCAAGGTCATATCTGTCCAGGTCATTCCATGGGGGACGGTGGTTGTGGTATGTGCTCATTTTGTGTCACCCAAGTTCCAAAGCTGAGAGCTCAATGCCCAACAGGGTGGGGTCAGACAGCTCATCAGAGATTCCGCCAAGATTCCAGACAGAGTCCAGGCCCAGACAGCACAACTAGAGGTCTTGCTAGGACCCTGGATTATCAGTTGGTAGGTTAGATACCAAATTTGCCTGTCCGGAAAAATTTGTCCGAACTTTTCAGATGGTTGAGCTTGGAAATTTTGTCTGAATTCTGCATCCTGGAGGGGGGGGGGGGGGGGTCCGTCTGAACTTTGCATCCGACCTCAATTTTTCCAGAAATTTGAATGGCAAATTATGCAGCAGAAGTCATGCAATTGGCAAGGTTTTGGGAGGGAGATGAGATAATAGGGAGGTCGGAATTTGTAAGATACGACGGTAGGCAATCTCGTCGTCAGAATCGAGGTCGATATAATTTGGATCCATCATCGAGAACAAGTAGAGAAAAATTACGCAAAGCAGGGGTCAATGCAGTGTGCGGTGTGAATCAACCCAGCACAATCCAGTTCAATGAATCTCATTTGCTATTGTGCGTCTTCAAAGCGCGGCCCAAAGCAGTTACTTAATTTGGTATATTGTGATTGCGTTGATAAGCACGGGATTTGTCCACCCATGAAATCTTCGCTTTTTCGCGTTTTCATGACAAGACATGTGCCGGGCTACGCTCCAGAAGTGTCAGTACTGAGGTTCCCAAGTAGCTGGCAGGGCAGGAACCACTGAGTAATGGATGGGAACGGGGAGGAATACTCTGGAACCATTTGCATGTGCTTGCTCCGAAACCTGTAGGAGATGTGTAGCCCAACAATCAAGTGGAATGCGAAGTCTACTCTATTCCCACTCACGGAACTAGACGGGGACAGACTGGAATCCTGTTGTGGTGTGTTGGACATGGGACACATAACGCGTTCTGATCAGATGATCACTGGAAGGGGCTGGGAACATCACATCTTGATGGTTCCACGCCGTCCCGGACATTCCGGATAAGGGATGGTCACTAAGCGAGGGTCCGATCACTTGGACCTACACTCGTCAGCTCCTGGAGCAAGTACCCATACTGGGAAGTACTTCAAATGCGGTATCCCTGGAAAGCTACGGACTGGGGGTTTCGGTTCCAGACGTTCCGGTAGACGGGAAGGCACGGGCATTGGAAGGAACAGCATATACAGTCAGGATCAACATAGGGGATCGGTTGTGATGGGCTGGGCACAGTCTTACCAACCGTACATGTGCACAGGATTGCACCAGGATGGTGTGCTCGATATGGGCAGCCAATGGAAGGACTCGGATACCCAATTCTACGACGGATACACGGCAGTCAGACAGATAAACGGACTATATTACTCATTTCTGCTTGTTCTTGGTCTTTGTCATGTGTTTCAGAACTTTGTATTTAGTAGCAGGGGCATCTTAGACGACCTCACGGAATCACCCCATGGCTAGTAGGCGGAAACACTTGCGAATTGGGCAGATACCGGGGAGTTCAAACATGGTGTCTCTTAGAATTCATCTTGGCTTGGAATCTTTTCTTTTGTGATCGGTATCCTTGGGATCTGACTTTGTCGTTCGTCTGGAATAGTCTGAAAGTGACTGGGACTGTTGGGATTGTGCTGAGTACGCACTTGGTTGTTTGGGTTGTGTTGTGAAGAGCTTGGGATCGGAACCCACTACTGTTGTTACTGTTTCACGCTTGGAATCGGCATCCACCTCGCTTTGGAGAACCCCAGCACCCCGTTCTCATTTGTTTTCATAGCTGAGAAGCTTTACATCATCGCGCTCTGTGCTTCCTGTCTGTTCAGGTCTACCCTCGTTCACTCAGATCTAGCCTGAACACTTGCACAGCAAGGGTTCCATTCGCATCGACACTCTCGTTGTGTTCCACTAGTTTTCCTATCTGTTCCGGTTCCATTCTGGTTCACTCAGATCAAGGCTCAAGTACTTGGACTTCGTTCCAAGGACTTCTATAAACAATACAACGCTCTCTCCTCGTTTCCGAGGTCTATACCATTCCCTGCAACCTTTTATAAGGCCCTGTACCAGGATCTGATACTCGTCTGTGCATGTCTCGAGCACTTCCGTTCCATTCCGACGCACTTCTGTGTGTAGGTTTGGTTTTGGTTGGTGTTTTCTTGATAGGTTCAGAGCACATCGATCAGTGTTACAAGGGAGGTTAAGTACGGTAATTGGGGAGTGGCAGACCATTGTCCGAACTTGTATCTAACCTCAGCTGAGGTGGAGCTCATGTCCGAATTCCAACTTCGACCTCTTTGCTTTGACCTGAGGCTTTGTCCGACCTTATCGGGGTTGAAATTGAAATTTGTCCGAACTTAGTATCCAACCTACCAACCGATAATCCAGGGTCCTGTCTTGCTGTGGTCAATAGCAAAGGAATCTCATTTGAGCATGACACAAGTCATGAGGAAGTTGTCACCACTCTAACCGATCTTCTTCCTCTCCCTTTCAACTATTTCAAAACCACCTGCGAGGCTGAGACTGAGCAGCCTGCTTGGGATCTTGCTACCCCTGTCAAGCACAAACTGGTCATTGTACCCTCTCCTCTGACTCAGAGTGTCCGGATGGTTTGGGACTTGACTTTAATAAGGGGACAGGGACAGCTGGATATCGAAATAGCAGAATCTTCATCGGTAGGTGCCTTCATTGTCAAGACATGTTAACTCTGACTCTCCTGAACAGCTTCACGCGATCCAATTCCGATTGAGCTCCTCTGTGAATGGGTGGGCCCAAACTCGTCCTCCTTGAAACAGAATCCAACAAGTGGTGAGTATAGTCCTCAGCGACTTTGCCACGTCAATATATATTTATGCAATACAGACAATGGCTCAGAGGTAAAAGAATCCATGTCTGACAACTCAGCGGACTCTTCGAGCCACAAATTCATCCCTTGTGCCAATAAAAGAAGACTTTCTTCTTGCAACTCGGGTGACGAGGATGACGAGAAACCGCTCAACAAAAAGCACAAAAGTCTGCCTTGTTCTTGCAAGCCACTCGCTCTGCTGATCTCCACTACAGTGTTGTCCAAAAAAACGGGTACATAGCCCGGAGATCTTCAACGGTGAAACTGCATGCGAGATAATGGGTGCATGGCCATGTTATCATTACATTCTTTTCACTGAGGCATTTTGGCATTATTGCAGGCAAACCCTTCATCGACCTGACTGAGGATGTGCACACATCACGCCATAGCACACCTGACTTCCTGTGTAAACTGCCATGATCACCGTCCCCTCGAGAGGATCCTCCCTCCCCTGGCCGCTTGGAGCCACATCACGACCCAACCTTGGACAATCCTTACGATCAGGCTGTTGAATTCAAATTTTAGGCACAGATTTGAATGATTCTCATACTTCTTACACCCATTGGTACTTCTTGGGACGCCATTGCTGCATGCCACTGTTACACTACCTATATCTGACCGCTAGCTGACTCGCCATCATCCTACCTTTCCGTATTCTTGGACTCATTTCTTGGACAACTTAGTATGATTTCTTGACGAAGTACCACAGCAGTACTAGTAGATAAACTGCATACCCTTTTGCTGTTAATGTCATCTTCATTTTCTTGTAAAATTGCATGGTCTGAGGCGGAGATGGGCCAGTACCCAAGAATGAAGGTCATCAACTCAATGAATGCACACTGGGTTACAGCTATAATACATATAAGACTACTAAAACTATGATATATGTACGACACAATCATTTTCCTTGGGTCACCAACACCCACTCACCCACAACCCAATGCGCGGCCTCCGCTTCTCCTTCATATTGATGTGCTCATCACAGTGATGCAGCATCGCCTGTACCTTCAGCACATTGCCCGTGCCAGCGAATGTGCACACCTCGATGATGATCTGCACAGTTTTCAAGATTGGGTGCTCAATGGCCTTGAGGGTCTCGATGGTCGTGCCTGACGCGTCCTGCAGGCCTACACTGCAAAGCAGCATGAGCAACAGTCGGCATGGACAGGGACATTTCACAACTTACCGAGATAGAGCAGTCCAAACCCAAAGCCATGTACCGCACCCACTTCTCATCAAGCCCGGTGTTGCAGCAGGTCCTCGCGGTGCGAGCCTGCATATGCGAGGCCGAGGCCCATGATAATGCTCGTTTTCAGCTGTACAGACTTGTTGTCGACATACTCGCCGATGAGGCCTTTGGCGCCAAGGTCCATGTCCATATACTAATGGTATCAGGAGCATCTTCAGGAGCACCAAGACATCACATTTTCCGGAGTGCTTATGGCCTACCTTATCAAAAGGTTGGGTACAGCCCACATGCAACGTGATATGCTGACTGTGTAAGGACAACCTTAAGCTCGGCGCAGGGCGCGGAAACTAGCGGGGGAATCCGAAGTATAAATATAGATACTAGAATACAGGAGCGGAAATACTACGCACCTAGTGGGGGAATCTGAAGAGAAGAAAGGATGAGGATTCCCATGCTAGGTGAAACCCTATATACGAATTGGTAACTACCCAGTAGCATGTGTCCGGAGGTATCTACAGTGATTGTGGGCCTGATCACACAGCACGTGCCAGTGAGAGCGGACAGATGTCCCGGGCGGTTTGATGGTCGGATAGAAGGGCACAGGACACAAGAGTATCTGGAACGCCGGGCGGAAAACTGGCCGAAGCATCTGGAGTGGCCGAAGCATCCGGAGCGGCTGAAGAATCCGGAGCGGCCGAAGCATCTGGAGTGGGTCCAGATGGAAAATCGTCCGAAGCAGGGGTTCCCCTGACAGACTGGGTTGTGCACGTCCAAAGGGTATCAGCGGTGCAACCGTATACACACTTGTTGCATGTGCGTTATATGCGCCATGCGGTGCCTTGGTATCCATATCCATCTATGTGTAAAAAGTGTACACCCTCTAGTGCTATCCATAATACAATATTAATATGATTTTTGCCATATCATATTATGCCCTCAGCCTCCGTATTGTATTCATATTATATTATCTGTGTATTAATACATATTAGAATATATCACTAATATATTAGTAATATTCCATGAGGTTCATGTTCTGAGCAGTTCTGGAGTTGAAACCCTGGAAAGTTCATATATCAGCTATTCCTCTGTTATAATACACATAGATAAGTTCTCTTGGCAGACCAACATCTCTAGTCACTCCAGGATTGTAAGAATCTCCAGTGCATGAATGTTTGATAGGGGTGAATTGCCCTTTTGAGCAATAGTTCGGAATTTGCCGCTGTTTTTGGTGGTTTTCGGGCCTGCTGAGGCCGGAAAGTATTTTCTCACGGCCTCAATAGGATCAGTTCATCGAGAATTTCGCATGATCAAGGTACCAGATGAAAGTTGTCGCCTACTATAATCAGAAATAATACAATAATATGCTGAGCACCATATCATATTATATTTGTATCATATTGTATTATATTATGCCATATTAATATTATGTACATTGTCCCAGAGCCATATCGTATTTGTAGTATCATTAATATATTAATAATATATTATCCCGTATTATATTAATGGACAGACTACACCTCTCCAGCGGCGTGCAGGGCTACAGAATGCCTGAGTCCTTGAACGCGTTCTGGAGGATCGTCTCCTTGACGGCGACAAAGACGAGCCGGATATTCTTCATGTTGGTGGCTTGGGTGACGCTGATGATGGGCATTAGCCAACACTCGATGAGAGGGAGAGGGAAGGGAAGGGAAAGGTGAGAGGGGGAGTGGATGCACGGACGTAGGAGGTAGGACCCGAGACGGGAAGGCGCGCTAATGCGAAGTCGCGGCTCGCTGCGCAGCATACGTCGATCCCAGGGACCACCCCGACATATCACAGAAAACCAAATGAATGAAGACACTCACTGCGGATACACCGTCAGCTTCGCCCGATTCTCCTGCATGAATTTCCACAGGATGTACTTCGCGGCCTTTTGGAGGTCGTTCCCGCCCGCGTATTCGGGGAAGTAGCGCCCGAGGGGTATCTGCGGGTGGGTGGGTGTTAGTAGGGGATCTAGATGAAGATGGAGGAAGAAGGAGCGGAGGAGCAGGGGGAAGAGAGGACGGAAGGGGAGGGGAAGGGCAGGAAAGCGAGCAAGCCGCGCGCAGTCGCGACCTTTGCGCGAAAGACATCCATGAGGGCACAGACATGGACAACGATCTCGTCGACGTGTGCCACCACCTCACGTGCGGCGCCACCCATCTTCACACCGCTGACCTCGACGCGCGGGTGGAGAGCAGAAACCATGATGACAACGCGGAAGGCGCGGAGCGGCCTCCGCCGTCCTTCGCCCCGTGTTTCCAACGGGGCTTGGCGACATTCCACGCCTCCTTCGTCGGTCGCTTCCCGTCTCCCACTAGGCGTCCCTCCACTAGCACATCACAGCAGTCACTCCGCACCTCCTTCCCCGCCCCACTCCCACTCCTTCTCCACAAATGAAACGCAACTCACCTTCGGCAGCTTCCTCTTGAACACATCAATCTTATTCAGGAACAGTATCACGCTCGTGCGGAGGAACCAGCGCGAGTTGATGATGGACTCGAAGAGGTAGAGCGATTCGCCCATGCGGTTCTGTGAGGAGCAGGCGTCAGCGACGGGAAGGAAGAGAAAGGGAAGGAAGGCATTTGGGGGAGGGGAAAGGGAGTAGACACTCATCCATCGCCTCGGGGCGTCTTTAAGACCGACATCGAGCCTGCGCGGCGCGACGTCGCCTCCCTCAAGGTTTCAGCAGCCCCAGCCCTACCTACGACACGCGCGTCATTGACGTTCGAAGGATTCCGCTCCGCAACATATCAGAGTATCGAAAGCGAACCCTCCTAGCACCTGGGTAGGGCATCGGCCATTCCCCACGCATTCTCCAAGGGAACGTCCAGGAATAGCTGGAGTACACGCCATTTCCCTAGCATCGCGCTGCTGGTTCTTGACGCCATAGCCGCCTGTCTCAGGAAAGGTACGAGATGCGGGGGAAAGAGCATCCCCCACTCTCTCCACCACCCCCACCGAGGCTCACGAGGGGCTCCTCCAAGCCCACACGCGCCGTCCGCTCCACCGCTCTCCGCGCAGCGCGACGCCAGCCTCACCGAGCACCAGCAGTGCATCAAGGCACCCCACAGCACCGTCTACTCCGTCCCCGACCCCCCTCACCTACAGAAACAGACAACGAAGACGAAGGAAGAGACACTCACCACCCTCTGCTCCTCCTCGAGCACCTGATCGTACTCGCTCAGCGCCGTGCAGAAGATGATGGATGTTACGCTGTCGAGGAGAAAGTCAGCGTGGGGTTTGGGGGAAAGAGATAGAACAGAATGGAAGAAGAGCACGAGTCCGATGCGGAGTATGACACGAACTTCGACCGTCGCACTCCCCGGGATCGATGCACATCGTCGGCAGAAATATAGGCACGACCTTTGGGCGGGCAGCGGTCTTCGTCGCCTCGCCAGACGCCCACCCAAAGTAACGCACAAAGCGAAGGCGGCACAATCGTATCCCGCTCCCACAGCCCCATCCCCGGTGCCGCGGGAGGGAAGCATCCACGCTCCGGGGAAAATCGCCACCTTCAGCAACACCGCTACCTCCTGCCATGCAGAACTCGGCGAGAGACGCGCGTCAACTCATCGCAACGCCAATGCGTCGACCTGTAGGCAGTCACCCCATCGACCCTGTAGTCAGTCACCCATCGACCCCATCAACTGACAGACACAACGCGCCGCGGATATCTCTCCGCCCACGTTGTCTTCCCCGCTTCTAGACACTGAGGCGTGCGTTCAGCTGCGCCGCGCAACCCCACGCACGCTCGAAGGGGATGTGTCGATCGGTGCCCGAAGACGTGTCCACGTCCATCCTGACGCTCTGCCGACGACGCCACGTACGACACGGCTCCTCCCATACGCACGACACGCTCGCTCTTCTCCCTCCCTCGCCGCCACCGCACGTCGGCGAGACCGGCCAACGCACACCCGCGTCCAGCCCAGCCTGCGCCGTCATCACGGATCCACACCCGCACGGGCCCCATCTCCCGGTCCCATCCTCATCTCCAGTCCTCTCCTCACTTCGCCACGCAGGTCGTCCCCATGCACACACCGCACCAAGATCGTCGATCCAAGCGGATCGAATAAGGCCTGCGACTGGCGGCCCGAGATCCGCCTCACACCTCCGCACTATCGCACAGAGCCGCCAAACCAATATCCATCAGAAGTCCCGGAGAAAAGCAAGAAAGAAGAGGGAGAGAGCAAACGGAAAGAACAGACGCACCTCTCAAAGCAATGGATCCACTTCTTCCTCTCCAAGCGTTGGCCGCCGACGTCAAACATGTGGATCCTGCGCGGAGCGAGCGTTAGCGAGCACAAGCACATGAAGAGAAGGGAGGGAAGATAAAGAAAAGGTTTCGGTCGCCGAGCAAGACGGAAGATGCGAGACGACGGCGATGCCTGCGCCCACTCTAGTGCGCCTGCGTACGTCGGGCTCAGCATTTCCTCGTCCCCAAAACTGCACGCACGCGGAACGACTGCTCTGCACAGTGCACGCACACCTGCCTACCTACTCATACTCCTACGACTACCCCTCGTCCTCCGCAGTGAGGCGATGTCACCGGGCTTGCTTTCCCTGTGCCCGTCCACTTTCCCTGTGCCCGTCCACTCCACACATCCCACAGCACAACGGGCCAAACGAACGTCGATGACGCTCCACAGCACCGGCCCAACCCATCCGCACTACCTCCGCTCGCGCGTTGCCATCAAGAGCGGGATTTCGACGCGGAGCGACTGTGCGTCGCTGCCCTAATCTTCTCTCTCCCTCCCCCCTTCTCTTGGCAAGCAAAAAAAAAAAAAAAAAAGCAGAAGACACTCACATCAAATCCCCCATCCAAAACCTCGTCTCAATAATGGTTGTACTCTTGGCGCGGGCGTGGAGGACGTCCTCCTCGGAGGGGACGTACGTGGGCGCGGCGATGCGGTGGATGGAGGAGAAGAAGCTGGGGAGAACGAGCGTCAGCGAGTTCTAAGGGAAGAAGGTGGAAAGAAGGAGGGGATAGCCCCCACACCCGAGTAGAATTAGTGAAGTAGGGCACTCACTACACGGCACTATCCATCAAATAAAAATCTGCCGAATGCTCGTCCACAAACTTCTCCACCGCGGGCGCCTTGGCGACATGCCAGATCGCATCCGCCAGCGCGGGCGTCAGTGTCGCATGCGTCTGCGCGAGGGCGTCGACGACGGGGGTGGGCACATCGGCGGTCGGGCGTGAGCTGACGCGGCCGGTCTGGATATCCCGCCGCTCGCGCTCGTCGTGTGCATGGGTATGAGCATATACACGCTCCTCAACGCGCGTGAGGGGCGGGGGGTCGACGCAGACCTCGACCTCGTCGTCCGTGAACGACGAGTGATCGACACTGCTGTCGTCACCCGGCACCCCAGGTACAGATGGGAACGACCTCAACACCGCCATCGCATACTCCCGCTCCCTCCCCTCGCCAAACGCCCCCAGCCCCACCCTCCGCACCACCCTCGCCAGCGTCCCCGCGGAATCGAGCACATTCTTATATATCGTCGTCCTGTACTCGGTGCGCTCGCGCTCGTCAAAGCCCCCTTGGTGGATAATCTTCATCTGTTTGAAGACGGTGGATTTGCCGGAGTCGCCCGGGCCCAGGAGGAGGATTTTGCATTCCTTGTACCGCTTTGAGTCCTCCTGGAGCTGCCGGTCGATCTCGTTGCTCCGCGCTTGCGACGCAGGGTCCATGAAGGCGTTGCACTGCATGAGGCCGGCTGGCAGTGGTTTTGGTGGCCAAACCATATTTTGGACCACAATATGGGTTGCAGGCCTGATAGTGGGCTTTTGTGCCCAATATGCCGATATATGCCGCCAGAGAATATCCGACATCGCAGGGTAGTCTAGGGGCAATGTTTCTCGTTCACCGTTGATGACTTTAATCATTGCCCCAGGCTCAGGCAGGCTTGAAAACGGAGGTCGTCCGGTATACAGCTGGAAAGATTTAAGAATAGGTGATGCGAAAAAAAAAAAAAATTACCTCGAAGCAGACACAACCAAATGCATATACGTCACTTGCGGGTGTTCGAGCAAACTCGAGCCCAAACCGGTCGGGATCAAGTAATTCCGGGGCCATCCAGTAAGAGCTGCCTCCTCGGTTTGTGGCCATCGAGGAGGTGGCATCGGAGAAAATGCTGAGCCCGAAATCGGCCAAGCACGCACTCCAGTCCTCGTTGATCAGAATATTTGCCTAGGGTTAATGACATGATCAGTCGACCATGTGGTGCATCGTTAGAATCGCTTACTCCTCGTAGGTCACCGTGGACGATGCCGCGGAAATGAAGGTATTCCAGGCCTTGCGCGATTTCGTAGAGCTTGACTGTTGTGTGAGATATAGTCGCGCGAATCAAAGCTAGACAAAAGGCTCACAAATCTATCCACGTTGGTATAGCCGTATTCTTTAAGATGGTTCAGGACGGTGCCATGCTCCATCCAGGGTGAAACCAGGCAAAGGGATAACGGAAAATTATCACCCTCGACTCCCAAGAACGGCAAGATATACGGGTGACGCAATCCTTTCCAAACAAGAGCTTCGCGGCAGAATTTCTATGGTCCCTAAGTACACATCACGGCACCCTACGGACTGAAAACTCACCAAATGAATGCGGCGCAAATCTGAACTAGGCATACACTGGACGGGCCGGATGTACTTTAAAGCCACAGTCTGGTCACCATGTGAGGCACGATATATGTCTGCATATCCGCCTCCGGAGGTAGGACGGTCTTCCTTTCCGGTCACTCCAATGATGAATAGCGAGGATGGTAGCCTTTCGCACGACGCAGACAGCTTGCGAATGATACGGCGGGCCATCAGGCTGTGTTCCTGGGCTATGAAAAAGCCCTTGTCCAGAGTCTGTGATACAAATCAGTTAGGAGTTGCGCGAATTGTGGAATTTTTTTACACTTTGGACGACATCGAGGAAACATTGGGCGGAATCACCCCTGAGGCAGAGCACGGCCTCCTCTGCAGATTTGGAGGTGAAAATGGACAGAAGAAAGGTGGCAATCCGTTCTCCATCTGTGCGCAGAGCAGTCCGTATCTTGGGGTCATTTGCGAGACCAAGGGGGACGGACAACTGCAAAGTAGTTGAAGCGTCATTAACGGTAAAACGCTGAATCTACCTCAAGCAGCGCTTTTCGGAATTCCAAACTCTCTATGATCGCGCTGATAACATTGCCCGATGCCATAGAAAGTCCGTATCCATTCAACGTCATCTGTAGCTGGGCGACTGCGCTCGGGCTCCGGCTGGACCTAAGTAAGACAAAAAGTTGCCCTGCTGGAAGAATAGCACCGACCCAGGAATTCCAACACTACAAGCCTCGTTAAGGCATGAAATCAGAGCCTGGACCAATGTCAGCCCACTCAGCATTGCGTCAGGGAAATTGCAGCCATGGAATTACCTCATATATCAAGATCCGGTTTGGTGGGCCCAATTCAGGACCGCTGGGTAGGTCCAATTCAGGACGGCATGAGCTCGAAAAACGTGGAAACATGTTCAAGTTGGAGAATTGACCCCGTGGGAAACATGTTTTTTTTTACAGTAGGTCCACGTGGACTGTAGTCTCGTTCCCGCCGTTATAGGGGTCGACCGAGTAGCATTCACTCGGGGATAATCTATAACGTCTGGTGCAAGTCGTGTAGGCAACGGGCGATCGTGTCACGCCGTGCTTATCGGCAGTGATTATCTGTGACTGTACATGTTTTTTTCCCTCGCTCTGACAGCCCGCCCTCTCGACGCGTCTCTCCGCCCTTCCAGAGCTGAGCCCTCCTCATGCCTGTGCAGTCCCGGCTCGACGGTCACATTCGAGACGCTGCACGCTCGGCCAAGCTTCTGGAAAAGGCTCGCGATCACGCGAAAAAGACGCGTGAGGGCGGCTACTGTTCGGCTTCTATCAGAGCCAAGATTCGCAATGAATTCGCAGCATAAAATCCGGGCCTGGTGCCGCACAAATGGCAGGTGGACGGCGAAGCGCTGGAACTCGGAATCGACTGCTCCCTCCTTGCCGGTACGGGCGCTAGGAAAACGATGCCTTTTGTCATGCCGCTTTTCACCCAGCCGGACAAGATTGTGATTATCATCTCACCGTTGAACGCTCGCGAGGAAGATCAGGTGCATGCTTGTTTTGTGTGCTGATTCTGATTAAATGACGCGCTGCGAGTCCAGGCCAAACACTTTCAGGCGATGGGCATTTCTGCCGCAGCCATCAACGGTGACACCTACAACGATAAGATTCACAAGGTGCGCCGTGAATACATATCTGATAGATTCCTATTAATTTTACATGCAGGAAATCGAGGCGCTTCAGCACAACGTGATATTTGCCTCGCCGAACCGTACCGTACCGTAAGACCCTCCCATCCATGCTTTACGGTTACGGTTCCGGCCGGGTAGCCGACCGTAAACACCCATAAAGTTTACGGCCGTAACCGTATACGGTTACAGTGGGATCTCTAATTATACCGACTCGCATGCGGAGAAAGGAACAGCTCCGCAAAAACTGCATCCAACTCGTTCGGCTTCCTGTCACTGTCGAGGGCGCCGAACTGATAGTTGAACCCTGTAGTTAAAGATACACGAACTATTGTTCAGGGCTAGCGATATGTGGGTGTACCTGCTTGACCAATGACAAGACATATAAGTAATGAGTAAGTAAATTTACACTAAGATTTCAGTATATAGCAGAACAATCCTGCATGTTTTGCAGCTATGGATTCAATGATCACCACACTTTGCACCCCAAGTCAGACAGGGATCCGAAATGGCCCCGACCTGCTATGTGGAATAGGACAACATGGGCCAATACTGCGCAATTTCGTTCAATTCGGCGGTCACACATCACGCACCCCCTGTGCCGCGATGAATTTTGGTTTCGGTCACGGGTCACGGCACCCAGTGCTGAATGTAAAATGCGTGACATCAGGGCCAAATCTCCCTTGGAGGTGCAAAAAAAGGCAGGATTTTCGAAAATTTCCTGTCTTGAATGCCGAATTTTTGGACGTGTCACGCCAAACTTTGTTGGTTGCCGAAGTGCCGAATTGGTATTTTGGGTCACGGGTCACAACCCGTGCCGAATTGAACGAAATTGCACAGCATCTAGTGTGCATAAATATTCAGCTCATATGGTCAGATTAACCCGTTAAATAGTGGGTCCATACCACGGGTCTAATGTGTTAAATGCTGGGTGTTCTCACACAGCCACACATGCTTATGTTAGGTGTTGTAACGGGTTGATCACTGTCTCGGCGGGCTGCTGGCGGCCGAAATATATGAATTAATCACCCAATAAATGCTCAATAATTACTTTTGAAAACAGATTGAATTTTCGGCCGTTGCCGGTGCATCAAGAAATCACGCGGAACAAAAATAGGGGCCAAAGCGCTTTCCCACAGCCCAGCCCATGCCTGTCCTGCCTCCGCCCCAGCCCCCTTGGCGGCCCTACTACTCCTCCATCCGTACATCGATCCACTCATCCCCCAAATATGCCCCGCCCTCCTCTTCGTCGGCATCCGGATCCTCAAGAATTTCACCAATTTCCTCCGGCGACTAGCCCCTGGCGCTCTAGCGCAGCACTGTTTGTGCTCCCTAGCAGCCACAGCTGGCGGGATTGGCGATAGGGCGGGCCGTCGACAAGCATCGCCTCACCGTGCTCCCCCCCGCCATCCACACACGCAACTGCTGCCAGCGGCCGCCGCATCATCCGGCGCGCTCGGGGCGGGATTTTGTGCTTTGGCGCCGCCGGCCACCGCCGCCTCTACGGGTCCTGGGCCTAAACTCTGCCCAGCGGATGTGCAACCTTCATGCATCGTTCTGCGGTAAGCCGGGTGCGGTACAGGGTCTCGTGGCAGCAAGCACAGCAGGTACGGCAGTGCAGCGGCTGTTCCCTCGGCTAGCGGAGCATTGATACCTGTATCGCGTTGCATTGTCGACGGGGGCACGTTTAGAGGGGGCAGAGGCGCGTTCGGAGCGGGCGGGGGTGCGTTCGTAGCGGGCGCGTTGGGAGTGGGCACATTGGGAGCGGGCACATTGGGAGCGGGCACGTTGGGAGCGGGCGCGTTGGGAGCGGGCGCGTCAGCTGGCACATTGGGAATGACAGCGCTGGGAACCTCTGCTCTACCTGTACCCAGTTTGGCTGCATTCACGCTCGATGCGTCGGGCATGGGGGCGTCGACAGTGGTCAGCTCAGAAACACTGGAACACCGGTTAGCATGCATTTCCCATATCCCATAACTTCACCTACCCATTCATTTGCTTCAGCACCCACAACACATCGTCCGCCGCCTCCCTCCATTCCTCCGTCTCCTCCTCCAGCTTTTCCCTCCACCATTTCAGCCCAATAAGGACGTTCAGAAAACTGTTTTGCCCCGGGATGTCCAAGAATGTCCACGGCCCGTCCTTCTTCGGCATTGGCAAGGTGACCTTCCGCCACGCAGGATTGATATCCTGCCACCACTTCCCCCATTCATTCATAAACCACGCGATGTCCTTGATGTCCGGGCTCCCGGTTCTCGCCTTCTACACCCACACCCCAATTTCCTTGGGCTGAAGCTTTGCTGAATGACTCTTCGTCTGAACGACATGTTAGCTCGCCGATAATCACAATGCACACCCTTACCGGACACACAAAGCCATTCTGCTGCTCGCGCAAGTACCACTGCGAAACGAGCTCAGTCCAGCGCGGCCCAAACACGTCCTTCTCCAGATTGGTCTCCGCCTTCTTTACCCAATCCTTGACCGCTGGACTCTTCGCAGCTGGTTTGGCACGCTGCATGCGGGGAATGTGTTCCGCCAATGTTGCGTCCTCGTCCTCCTCCTCCTCGTCACTGTCTTCCCCATTGTACTCTCCCCCGTCACCCTTTCGTGCGTGCTTTGCTTGCCGCCCCCCGCCCTTCTTTTCCCCGGGCTTCCTCTTCATCGCCATCATCTCGTCAAACGACTTGTTGAGCCCGAGGCTGACTAGCGTCTCGTGGTTTTTCGCAATATTATTCTTGCGAACCAGTTTGTATGAGCTGAGGCGGCGAAGTTGCCGCACCTCATACTCAAGGTTGGACCCGTTTGCGACCTTTGCAATTGTCTTGCGGCGGAGCGGAGATAGCACCTTCATCCCGTCGAAAGGGTCACGCTTGAAAGGCTCGGGGGTTAGTGGGTGGGGAGGGTCGGCTTCATCGGCGTCATTTTGGCTTTCAGTCTCCCGTGCGTCTTTGTTCGCAGCAACGATCTCTAATGCTGACATCTTCTGCAGCAGCGACTCTTGCGCATGGTGCTCGCCGTGGGGCATCACAGCCAGCTTGCGGCGTAGCAGGGACTGGAACTCGGGACGACGGTCGATGCCTGTCTCGTCCACCGTGCTGATCGGCGCAGGAGTCAATGGCATTGGCGCAGGAGCCGATGGCGAATGGGCGCCATCCTGTGCTTTCTCTGTGGGGGTTGGGACATTGGGGACTGCTGAATCGTCTTTGTTCCCGCCTGGGAGCTCGCTTTCATCTAAAACAATGCCGTTCGTTAACCCTTTCCTCCTTTCATACTGTTCAATGCCACTTACAAGCCACCCAGACAAAACACGAGAATCCTTGAAGGGTAGTGCTGTAGGTTTTCGCATCCCAGTTGGAGAATGTCTTGCCCTCACGCGTCTTTCCAGAGTTGATCCTGGGAAACTGTCAGCGACATCTTCAATGAGAAGCATCACGGCATCCGCGTACGCTACAACTTTCACATCGACCTTGGGGTCGGTCTCCACTCGGCCAGCCAACAAGGTCAGATTGTAGCCTGTGTACTCGGACAGCGTTGACAGCAGTGGACCCACCACGCTCGACATACGTTCTCACGCACTACATTACAAGGTCAACAAAATTCAGTCAACTTGATTTCACGACTCACGTGTCCCTCTCCTCCTCGCTCATAGGCGGCAAACAATCCTTCGCACTTTGGTGAGCCGCCAGCAAGGCCTCGTATTCGGCGGTAGCCTCTCCGCGAATGCGCGTCTTCACCTCTTCAGGTTTGGCCTCGAGCCTGGCAGCGCGCAATTTCGCACCGAACCTTCAGCCGCTCTTTTTTCGGGGTATCCCCATGCTGGGCCTTGAAGTCCTCCATCATGCCATTCTTGAAATCTGGATGCTGCATGTAGAACTGAAAATCGGCGAGACGCTTCGGCGCGGGACCCTCGGGGCGGCGGAGGTGTTTAAAAAAACCTTGCCATGGATCGGCCAGCCCCAACGCAGTGCGCTTGTGATTGAACCATGATTTAATCTTCTGTATGGCCAGCCCTCAGTCAGTATGGCAATACAATGACACATCAAAAAAAAAAAAATACCTTTTGAATCGCGGTCACAACTTCGCTTTTGCGTGTTGCATCCCCTTCCGAGAGAGCTTCTTTGTCAGCAACGGGCTGCGACCCATTCAGGATCCTTGTCGACAAAAAGTGGCCCCGCAGGGTCTTTGGTGAGTGCCAATTGCCACAAGAAATTCATCCAATACTGGGGGAAAATTCTTGGCCAGAATTTTGAAAGTGTTCTCTGCCGTGAGGCTTCCATGTAATCATCGGCCCATTGCTCGAGAAATTGAGCGCGGCTGCCTTTGAAGTCGCTCACAGAGCCGCGTTTTTTGGGGGCTTGGGTGGTCGACATTGTCACGTCAGTGGGTGATATAACACGTTATTTTCGTGGTACATAGCACCAAACAACTTTCTCGTTATATTCATGTCCTCCTGACAGCGCAGACTATGAAGCAGCTCGCATTGCTGCCGTCGAGCGTGCTCTTCAATATATTCGGGAGTCTGCCGCTGAACGCGAGCGCATCAACGCACCGGATGGGAGCTGGGACATGCTGAATGCGGCGAGCAGCAAGTTCCCTCTGTTTCCTCCAATCTGGCCTGAGTTGTTCTCAGCTTTCCGCCAATTCTGCAGTTTGAGGCTTGGGAAATATCGACGCGCCAGGGATCGACGCATCAGGGCACGACTGGCCCAAGAAGAAAAACTTGGTGTCGCAGACAACGACGAACACTGGGCCAAGTCGTTGGCTTCCGATTGGGGCACCAATGAGGCATGGGGCACAGGGGAGGGCTGGGGAAGCGGAAAGTGGTGCAGCGACACGACAGAGGGGATGCAATGCGGGAGAGACCAGGGGGAGGTATGGCCCAGTCTTGAAATCACGCATCAGGATGAAATCTCACCTCTCCTCCTCCCTGTCTATCTTGGGTACCCGAAAATTGTCCCCTTGCATCTGTAATTATCACACTTGATTATCGTTGGCACGAAGGAACATCATTTTATTTCGGTCCCAGTCATGAAAAACACAAACTAAGGACCAATATGTACGCGAAAGCAGAATGCAACGAAAGCAAAACTCAGCCACAGAAGAAGAAAGCAAAGAAGACTACAAGAAATCCTATTCCTCGTCCGAGTATCGCACATCACCAGGCCCGGGAACATACACTTCGTGTCGAATGAAGGCACGCAGTTTCTTGACGTTGCGAGACCCCATCAGGTCTGCTTGCCCCAGGTGTAGCGTCAAAATATGATCCACCGCATCAATCCTGTACTTCGAGTGAGTGCTTGCACAGATAATAAGACAAATTGCAAAACGTGCCTTTCTGCAAAGAATTTGTTGACGCCGGCGATGGCCCACTGCTTGACGGGTGGCTGCGCAGCGGGATTATGCACCCCCATACGAGAAAAAGCTTCCACCACGTCCATCTTCGACAGACGGCGCGGGGCAACTTCACGTGCGGACTCGTTGGGCGTGGTGTGGACACAGAAGGTATTGGGCGCGGCGTGAAAGGAGTTGGGCCGGGTAACTTCATCCCTGCACTCCTGGATTGTGCTTGGTGGGGTGTGGATGGAGAAGGGGTTAGGTGTGGCGTGGATGGACTTGGGCGCGACGACAACAAAGTCCCCTGGGATGCAGACACAGGGGAGGGCGACGGCAGGGGTCCCGCGGTGGAGGACAAGGGCAAACTCATCCCAAAGTGACGCACAGAGGGATCCTGGACCTTACGCGTTATCTGTCACGTCGGGGTTTTCTTCGCAGGTGGCGATTTTGTCGCCGGCGTCACAGAGCGTGGGACAGCCAGCGGGACGAGTGCAGGACAGCCTGTGTCGTGAAACACGTCGCAGCTGTCATTCCAGATTTCGATTGCAGCCTCCCAGGTCTTCACGACCCACCAGCCTCGATCTGTTTGCGTGCTCGTGCCCTACAAAAACCGTTTAGAGACCCAAGGGGGAAGCACTCCAAGAAGTACCCACTCGCTGGAGAAGATCCCGCAGACAGTCCCATTGGTCACCACATATAACTTGTTTCCTTTGGCGCAAAAAGCGAAAGGGTCTTCCTGCCCACTTTTGTGCCAGTAGGTTGGCTGGCAGTGGGGCATTCCCGATGCAGGCATGAGGAAGACACCAGAAAAAATTGAATAAGCTGAGCCGAAGGATTTACAGGCGCCGTAGAGAGAGCAAACGACCAAACACAGCGTGACTTGCCAGGTCACACACAGATTTCGTCTCTTCTGATTTGCTTCACTTCAAGTTTGTTGCCCATGAATTGTTGTTCTTACGACTTGAGCTGCCAGACCATGTACGTCCTTTTTTTTTTTTCAATTCTGCACCTCGAGCGAGCCTCATTCTCAGGTCCACAGTTGCAAACTTCAGGCGGCAACGCCTGCAGAACGAGCCAAAATGGTGGATCAGCTGTTTCCGTGCGTGATTTTTCTGTTCACCGTGCTGCGCCTGCTAACCTATGTTTGTTCAGGAACAAGTTGGCCCCCTACCAGAAGACAGACCTCACAGAGGAGCAAGCCGAGGACGTGCCCGAGCTCTTGGACAACTTTGATACGACGGCCACGCTTTTGCTTCGGGTTTTCAAGGACAGTAACGGAGAAGGTGTAGAATGCAGCTGGGCGGCTTTGCAGCTTCCAAAGGTATTTCCTCATCTTCTTTTGAGTCTTTTGCGCATCCTGACAATCTCAGGTCAAGCTTTGATTCGATGTGCTGACCCTCCCCCACCTCGATTGTCGTAGTTTACCATTGCAATGAAATTTGTCCATTTGAGATGCAAAAAAGTGGATTGAGTAGTCGAGTGCCAATACAAACCGAAAGAACAACAGAGCGACAGAGCGAGTACCTACGCCATAGCGTCCCCACCATACAGGTGTCTCAGCACTGCCAATTCCTCATGCTCTCGGGCTTCGGCACGCCGCTCCTCTAGCAAGTTGTGGTGTTCTAACCAGGCACGGTGTCCATGCTTCTTGACATATGCCCTGGTGTGAGAGAGCAATCAGAATTTAGCTTAGCTGCGATGGTCAAGGGAGGCGTACTCCATTTGAAGGATCCGCTGCCGATGCGCCAATGCTGGGCCATGGCTGCGCACAGTGAGTTCATTGAGACGCAGAAACAATGACTCGGAGGGTAATCACTTGTGACGAAAGCGGCGGCTGGCCTCACGCGCACGTGCACGGGTGTCTTCGGCAAGGTCGTCCTGCTCCCTTATTTTCTCGAGGTAGCTAAAGCGAAGCGGGTTAGTCTAGTCCGGGGTCAGCAGAATAGGAGACCTACCGGGCCATCCGGACACGGGCCTTTTCCCGCTCCTCCTCAAGGTTTCTGAACCAGAGTGAGCGCCAGAGGAAGCTTGTGAGACGGATAGGGTTACTTCTCACGGTATCGAGCCGAGGCCTGGCGCCTGGCAGCCATGGTGGCTGGAGACCGAATTTTTTTCGTAACACGCTTGTGAGGCTCTGGTGAGCTAGGAAGACGTTTAAATGCATTTTGTGTGGGTTTAGATGCGCGGAGGTAGCATACAGTTTGTTATTTGTGGTTTGTCTGGTAATGGTCGCAGTTTCAGTAGGCATGGTGGTCGTCGAGGTTAGAGTAGATGGTGCAAATAGAGACTAATTCGGTCAACTCAATACTCTCAGAAGTCAAACGTGGATGGACACCACTGACAAAAATCCAAGAAAAATAAATGTCATAGAGAAAGGGTAAAAGAACACTTCTGCATACTCAGTTTTTTTTGTTTCGGCTGAGCATGGCCACTGGATGAGCAAAAAGTAGCCATAACAAGTTCGTGATGTACCCGTCATCAGTTCGTGATACCTATCTGCACGAGACAAGACACCAATTTGTGTTGACGAAGGCCAGGCAGTACCCAGTCTCATCCCACATTCCACATCCTTGCGGGGTTCTCGAGTTCTGGTGTGATATTTTGTATGAATTTCCTCCTCCCTGATAGACTACGACAGAGCGGACGCGCAACAGAGCTGGTCTAGTGATAGTCTACTCCCACTGGCAGTACATTTTCAACCCTTCCACCCAACACCGCTTTCGTGCTTCCACCCACTCAGCCTGTTCCGCCGCCGACAGCCCGCTCGCATTGACTGTGGTCTCACTGCGAAATCCGTTGTCGACAAAACGGAAAATACCGGCGGCGGTGTACTGAGTAAAGGAAAGTCGTTTCTTGTGGGCCTGAATCGAGGTGTTCGAGTGCCGGACAAGTGCAGAGGGGATGAAGAGGGTACATCCGGGCGGGAATCGGATAATCAGCTTCAGGTCCCACAATATGATGTGGCCTCCGAGGTCGGGATCGAAGTCGCCGAGGGCCGTTATGGCGCACCAGCCCCAAGCCAGATGGGCAAAATCAAGATGAGGGAACATCATTGTTCGCAGGCCAAAATTAAATGTCGCAGCGGCAAAAACCGAGACGGAGGGCAGGAAATTCCGTTGCAGTTTTCTGTTCCAACCGTGCAGTAGCTCCATTGTTGTGTGATAATACAGATGGAGATCGGGCGCGTAGGTCTGAAAGAGGGCTAGGGCAAAATCAGTAAGGCAGCAAAAACATAGCAATGGCTGCAACCCACTGTTTGTGAAACCCGCAATACGTTGAAACGGCTCTTGCACAAGCAGGCCGGTGAGGACGATTGTCTTAAGAACACTGTGAAAAAAGTTGGTGGGTGCCTCCTGACCCCCACCCATCGAGCTGCCAACAATCTCCGAGCGGTGCGGACCCCGACGTGGTATCTTCTCGTTGAGCGGGGTGGCCTTGCCTGCCTTGCGTCTCTTCTTCTCCTGTTTCCGTGTGCCGTAGTAGCCCCCCGAGAAAACGTGGTTATAGATACCATCGGCGGCCTCCTCCATCAGCTCTGCCGCCTTCGGCACAATATCTTTGTCCCAGTTGGCGTCGCGCGGGTGGCCTCCCAAAATAGCGAAGGCATAGCGGTCGGCATCTACTAAAGGGCCAGGTTTCCTAGTAGGAGAAGCAGTGAGACACGCTCATATTACAATATAAAAAAGTGAATGCACCCGTGCCAATCTACAACCCTCATCCCGGGAATTTGCTGCGCTTCTTCGTAAGTATACTCGCGCGCTTCCGGCTCTAGATCTGTGTCCGGATCGCGCAAGCCCATCCACCCAGTAGAGGTAACACCCGGATACGAGGTAAAATGGAAATTGACTGGGACAGGGGAGCTCTCTCGTCGACGAACTTGGGCGACAGCTTTGGGTGCCTTGGGTTCGCCTGGGATCTCGCAGAGCACCTCGCGCTTGACACTGCGCACTTGCCGAACTCGTATACGCTTCCTTTCCATTTTGGCCTTGCGGATGGCGGCGCGATCGGCAGCGCTAAGGGACTGCAAAGAGCCTGAGGGCGCAGGGGGTGGGGGAGGGGCTTGCAGGGTGTGCGCCGGAGCCGGAGGAGGGGACTCCCACTGTCGGCGCACAGCACTAAGGATGGCAGACTCGCGGCGCGAAGTGTTGTGATGGGGGCTGGGAGGGACAGGAGGGCGAGTGATCGGTGAGCCCATGGGGGGTGGTGACTGAGGGGTGTTCCAGCTGGGTGTGCTCCTCGGATTCTTCCTCGAGGTCGGTGAGCTCACTGAGCTCACTGTCGCTCTCGCCATTGTTTTCCTCTTGGGGCCCAGCAGCATGACGATCCATCATGTCACGCAGGCGGAAACCAGGGACCACAAGCGCGCCTTGCACAAATTCTGCGTAGTGCTTGCCATTGCGGAGGGAACACCCTGTGAAGAGAGTGAGGTTCATTGCATCCACGAAAAAAAACCCAAAATGAAAAATGAAAATAAACGCGTAAAACGTGTTAAAAAGCAGTGTGGGTGGGTCGAGGTGGTAGATAAGAGAAGCGGAGTGAGGAGGGCGCGTGCACGCGCAGTTCGGCATTCCCAGGGTCGGGCTCACGTACTTTGCGGTGGCACGCAGGAGGAAGGGGGTGGAATGACAGAGGATGGAAATAGGGAGCGCAAGCAAGGAAATGGGGAGTAGTAGCAGTATTTTGCGTACCTTGTATACTCATTGAGGAAGCGCGTTGTGGTATGAGGAGGCGGTTAGACACCCGCTCTATGGCTCGATCAATGGTCGATCATGTATGTGTGTGTGTGTGGCTGTGCTACTACATACCATAACACGTTAAGATGTGTACCGTAAGCCCCTTTTTCGATAACGTGTTAACCATGGGCAATCCTCGGCTAGCTGCTGGCTACAGTCTTTCAGACTCTCCACCTCTCTGGCTTTCTCTGGATGGCATCCAATGCGGGTAACTCCAGGTCGGTGCGCCGCGGTCGTATACACCGTCACCGTGGCGGACATCTCGAAATTGTCAACTCCTCAGGCTCGACGTCGGTCTCGAGCCACTCGTTTTCACCGGACCAGCTTATGGTGGATGCTGAGGTCCATCGCCCCATCACAACTTTTGTGGACCGCACCTCGGAAGACCGGAGGCGCGTGTACCACAATATGGTGCCAATTGAGCCACCGTCACCTGTCAAGAAAGCGCGTATGGGGGCATCACCCACCCTGCTCCTTGGCACCCATTGGGAGACGGGTTCTTTGGATCTCCCTTATGGCAATGACGACGAGAGTTACCAGATGCACCTCGACGATAATGCGGAAGATCTGCCTGTGCCGCCTCTGCCGGACTTGGGGTGGAAGAGGAAGGCGATTTACTCAGTGCGGCACCTCTTCATCGACGCCTCCACTCATTTTCTCATTTTGTAATCACAGGATCCTACACTGTATAGCTGGAAGGAAAACTCGCGAGACCGCTACGTCAGGGAGTTCCTGCGAATGGACGGGTGCGGCGACGCCACTGAGAATCTGTGTCCTGGCTGTAAAATTGAAGGCCAACGGCCCGCCTATCGTTGTCGCGAGTGCAAAGGTGCGCTTCTCTTCTGCAAAGAATGCTCGGTGGAACAGCATCTGGAAAATCCTTTGCATATTGTCGAGGTCAGTTTTCATAGACGTGTCAAAGAGAGTGATTATATTTAAAATGGTCTCACCCAGGCGTGGAACGGGACGCGTTTTCTGCGTACATCTTTGAAGGCGATGGGTCTGCGGGTGCAGTTTGGCCATCCTCCTGGCGAGAGGTGTACCAATCCGGAGCGTGGACGGGAGGCGTTTGTCGTGCTACACCACAATTCAATTCACGAGGTCGCAGTCGATTTCTGCGGTGTCGGGTGCGATAATCGAGCGAGGGCCGGCGAGAGTGACACACAGCTTCTGCGCAGGGGCTGGTATCCAGCTTCGGAGGAGCGGCCGCAGACGTGCATGACACTCCTCGCTCTGGAGCAGTTTCACGTCCAGAGCTTACAGGCGAAGATCACGATGTACAACTACTATCAGTCACTGGAAAAGCTCACCTCGAACGACGGCACGAAACCTCCAGACCACTACCAGGTCTTTACTCGGATTTGCCGGGAGTATAGGCATGTGATGATGCTGAAGCGGATGGGCCGTGGCCACGATCCGGGTGGTGCGAATGCTACAAAGTCGGGCGCGCTGGCAGTACTATGTCCAGCTTGCCCTCGTCCCGGTATCAACCTGCCGGAGGACTGGGAAAAGGCGTCCAAGGAGGAGAGGTGCGTTTGTGGGTTATCGTTTGGGCTCAGGTTACTCATTGGTACCGCAGATTTATCTATACTCTGTTTTTGGCGCTTGACACATGTTTCCGAATGAAACGTGGGCTGGTTTCGAGCGAACTCAAAGATCCCGGGCTTGGGACGGGGATGGCGTACATGTTGGAGAATATCCCGTACAGAGAATTTCTGTTGACGGTGACGGATCAGAAGGAGGTTTGTCCCATTCTTTAAATGTGCGGAGCAAGTCTAAGGAGACCTCTAGATGAGTACCTGCAGCGGTCTCGCTGCACTGGACTACGCGAATACAAAGTTCTCATGTGGCTATAGTACGACTGGGGTGGGGATGGGGGTGTGCGCACGGCATGAGTTCATCCAGCCGAATGGGGTAGGAGATCTCCAGAAAGGCGAAAGGTATGTGATCGGCGGACACATTTTTTGGTTTGGCTGTAGAGATTGACGTGGACGTCGTAGATTTGCAAACATGGATTACATATTTGCCTCCATCCTCCGGCACCACGACCCGCTGCTGTGGCTGATTGTATCCTACGATATAGTCTGCCAGTGGTGGAAGCACCTCTTCGAGCGGCTGCTCAGTCTGCCGGAGCTGGTGCGGTTTGTGCTGATCCTCCCGTGGATCGCGTTTGTTATTCCAAAGATGCATATCCACGCGCACACATTGCTGTGCAGCATCTTGTACTCCCTGAACCTGATCCCCGGGAGCGGCCAGACGGATGGCGAGGGAATTGAGTGGCCGTGGTCTAATATCGGAGGCATTGCGAGCAGCACGAGGATTATGGGTCCAGGGGCGCGCCACGACACCATAGACAACCACTGGGGTCATTGGAATTGGCAGAAGCTAATTTCATTAGGTGGGTATTTCATACGCATGGCGGCGACTTCCCGAGACTGACAAATGGGTGTCTTAGGGGCAACTCTTCGTCGAAGGCTCGACAATGCCCTCGAGCAGCAGATGATCCAGCGCCAGGTGCTCGCCGTCTTCTCCCAGCAGCAGCAGGACTGGGTCAAGGGATGGAAGAAAATGGTCCATGACTACGAGGCAGATCGGAGTAAGGAGAACCCATACGAGGCTGTGGTTGTAGGTAAGTGATTGGAGCTCGGGCTCGAGGAGAACTGAATCGATTGGGTTCAGGACTGACGGAGAAGGAGATACAATTGCAATTCCAGCAAGAGGAGGAGGCCGAGGCGAAGAGGGGGTTACCTGCAAAGCACAAGGTTACGCCAAGCGCGTTTATGACCGAGTGTTTGGCTGTGGAGGAAGAGCAGTGCGTTTTCCATTGCTGCGAATTTCAGCCTAGTTTTCTGACGGGGTGGGGTATTAGACGCGAGGTGCGCGTACGGGCAGAACTGAAGAAGGCAAAAACTACGACCCAACAAGTGGATATGGGCGTTCTGCGCACAAAACTTATACGACGTCTGGAACGGCTGCGGAAGTTGCAAAACACATACTCACCTGGGTCGATTATCACTCTGGAGAAACGGAAGGCGCCCGCAGACGAACAGCCAGAAAATGAGCCGCTGTTCCTACCATCGGCACTGACGGAAGCTGAACAAGGGCAGGGCGGCTGTACCGAGGGTTTGCTGGAGATGGAACTGCTCATGCGCGATGCGCAGTGCCGCGGGGCGATCGTGAAGCTCCGGAATCAGTTGGTTATCAAGGCGCGGTTCCTGAATTACAAGTCCCTTCACTCGCGGCACCAGGGGGCAAACACTCGCTCACGCACCATTGTCAATCGCAACGAGCTGAAGATTCGCCTTCACTCGGAAAAATATCAGATGGCGTGGGCGGTATTGTTTTCGCATGCAGGGGAGAAGGAGGCCGAGATGGGGTGGCGCAAGTTGAGGAAAGCGGATATTCGGTGCATGGAGGATGCGGAGGATGTGAAAAGGAAGGCAGAGAAGCGAAAAAGAGCGAAAGAGAGGCGAAAGAAGAAGCTGGAGGAGCTGTTGTCACACGGGGCCAAGTTGCCGGTATGGGCTGAGGAGGGGAGCGAGGACGACGAGGACCTGATAGAAGCGGATGCAGGGACGGACCAGGTGATGAAGAGCAGAAGGGAGGTCTCGTGGATATGGACAGGGGCGGCGTTGTCAGGGACAGATGTGGGGCTCGAGGATGGTGAAAATTTCCCCTTGTTTTTCTGAAACCGGACCTGACTGGTGTTTATAGCATTGAGAATAGAGTGGGCAAAGGCGTAAGCGCGGTCTCGAAGATGGGACGAGGAGGTGCAGCTGCTGAGAGAGGAGTTTCAGCGCGTGCCGATTACGCTGGAATGGCAGGCGAAGATGTGGGAGCGGCGGGCGAGCGAAGTGGATGTGGGGACAGGTGTACTGGAGCAGGCGTATGTGGAGGGGATGGTGGCATATGCGTTGAAGCAGGAGGCGCTGCTCCATGATATCGGAGAGCGGGCGAAGAGAGCGGAGACAGCTGTGAAGGTCGCCAGAGGGAAGAAGCGCCCGCGAGCCCCGATTGTGGACCCCTTACAAGATGCGATGGGAAGAAACCGAGGAGACGAGGCAGAGGAGGAAGATGATGGGGATGATGACGCGGTGCTGTGGGCAGGAGCGGACGATGGGGATGGCGACGAGGAGCGGGGTGAGATTGGGAGTGACGAGGAGCTTGGTATGGGGGGAGAGGTGGACAATTTCTAGGCGGTATGCATTTTTTTTTGACTTGCCTTTTTGGGAGATTCTGTTTTTTGACTGTTGCTGGGCCTCTTCTAGGGGATTCCAACGGTTCTTTGGATGGCGGTAATAGATAGAAGGCTGGGGTTTCGTTTTTTTGGCTTTTTTTTTTTTTTTTGTTTCGGGGCGGTTTGAGGCGCGGCGCTTATGGGGGCGCCTATTGATATGATCGGGAAACCCCGAGATTCCAATGGAATTATATTATCGAATATTATCGATATATTATCGACATTTCTGCTATACAAGGCCAGAAATATCAAAGACGATGGGTTAGCAAGCCCGTGGGAATGGCCCAAGGCTCGCCGACACATGCCGGGATGATGCCAACCGGCCGAGGGAAGGCACCTGTAGGCCCCAAGGGTTTCCGACATCACCCGGACTTCCGCATATGGGTACCCAGCATTTAACGCATTAGACCCGTGGTATGGACCCACCATATAACTGGTTAATCTGAGCCTATAAGGTGAAATATTTTGCAGCTATGAGGACATCCCGTATCTCTTACTTCTTGGATGATGTTCAGAGCCAATGTGTTATGAACGGCAGAGTCAAGACCCAATGGTTTGGTAATTGATCAGGGTGGTGTAATACTGTACTTTTTCCTTCAAATTGGTAGTCACGCTGACAGACCTGGTATTGGGGCACCCGGGCATTTATTCAAATCTGCTCGAGTTGCAACATACTATAATGTACTTCACTACATTATGACATCATCTCACAAGGGCTAATGCTGGCCTGAGCAGTTAGCTAAAAGGGATATAATGTGTCTCGAACCATTAGAAGGGCGCTGGACAACAATCCTGGTAAAGGGTTTGAAGTGGGAAGTCGCTAATGGAACAATCGCGGAAAGTGCCTTACCATCCTGGAAACGGATTGGGGCTACTGCACATCCCTGACTAAGGGCGTATTACGAGGGAACATCCTTCTGAACCAGAGGGATCATTGTTGGGCATCATCTGACGTCTCCAGAACTGCCAAGAGAGGACTGGGCTTGGTCGATCTACCAATTGACTAAGAAACTGTACTCGGGTACTAGGAAGCGGCGGCTATCACGATTTTCAGACAAATCACTTAAGCGGTTCAAGGCGGAACCATTTGAGCTTGCGGTTACCAAGGAGGGTAGCAGAGTGCTGACGAGGAGGGTAGCAGAGTGCTGACGAGGAGGTCAGCTAAAAGTTGGCATATCAACAATATTCCATCACGATCGTTCTAAGCGATGTAGATCTTGACTCATCGCTAAGCTCGGCTCGTTGATGTTTCTTATAAATCTCTCTCAATTTTACTAATCGCTTCATATCTGACAGGAGTTCATCGGCTAGCTGCCATACCACTAGTCATATACCCTGAACCCTATTGCTCGTTTGTATCAGTCTCGTTTATATTTAGAATCCTGTAACGTATTTAAGTGGATGGTTATGGGAGGAACACCAGTGAATCTCACCCCACCTGTTGGACGCGAAGTTACTAGACTTCACGCTTAACCGGTAGAGTAGTCATTCATTCGGAGACACCCAGAAGCTAAACCAAGTTTCGTTTGTTTTGCCTGTTTGAATATTATCTGTGTTGGATTTGGATCTTTATAAACGACACGTGGACATATTGGATAAACAGAACGGACACGTGGAATATAAGGAAACGGATCAGACTTGACAATTGGTTGTAATCTCGCAAGGATTAGCAATCGCGGATACTATTTGGAATCGGAATTCATAAGAATCACTTGCTTTACGCATCGGAGTACTATCTCTAAACCTAGACCCACATCATATAAAATCGTTGAACATAAAATCTCGTCTGTCTATCGCGATTGCGCCTAGAACGGATTCGAGCAAGTTTTATCTATACGACTTGTAGACCTGTAAAGTCTTGCTTCTCAAAGAGAACTAAAGTTCAAATTGCCACAATCTATACTGGATTGGAACCCCGAACTTGCACGAGGACTATAGTGTTTGAGTTGTTATAGTTGCATTATCGAACCGCGTATTCATTTACAAGGTTTGTGTTGTGGTTATTTCACCGCCAGCCCCATAGTCAGCGTTTCAACGCATCACGCACCCCCCTGTCGATCACGAACTTTGGTCGAGGTCACGCATCACTCAGACCTCTGTCGAACCTCCAGGAGCTCATGCAGGTCCCCAAACTGCCCCAAAAGTGCAAAAAAAAAGATGAAATTGTCGGTTTGAACGTCGAAATTTTCGAGGTGTCATGCAAAAATTCGGCAGCTGCCGAAATGTCGAATAGGTAAAATGGGTCACGCATCACACCCCCTGTCAATTTGAACGAAAAAGTACAGTACAGCCATATACTCGGAGTTCGTTGGCTTCTGAAGCATGTCTCATTGTGGGCTAAGGCTCGTCATGAGTCCAGGTCACCTGCAGGTTGACCCATGGGAATACCTGCGGGTTTGTTCACCTGCAGGTCAGGTATCTGTTTCCCATGGGGCCGTTACTCACACTTGTCCCAGGATGAGTGTGATGTGACACCAGCAGTTTGCTTAGTGGTTAAGAAGACGTGCATTCGCTTCGCTCTGGCATAGGCATGAGACATTGCTGTTGTTGAGTCCTTATCTTACATTCTGATTTATATCTTATGTTACATTCTATTCCTGTTACATATCTGTCTGCACATTGATTGTGACTCCGTACTTTACTGATAGCGTCTTCTGTTCTTGGTCTTGACCACCATGTACTTTTCCTAGTGGCTGCTCTTGAATGACCACACTATTGTTCTGTTATTCTTGGCTCCTCTTAGTTCTGTCTGGCTGACCCCTCTAGTGTTGACTGCCTCCTCAATACGGCAGCCTTCCAATCAACACAAGGCGTGCAAGACATATTGAAACATACCACACTTGATATTTCTGGTGTCATACCGGTAGCAGTCAGGGAACCATTCAACAGAGCGTGATCACTCGAGGGCAGCTTCGGGGAAGCTGATACCTATGTGCCCGAGCGTGAAAACACAGCTGAGAAAAAGATGGGTTACTGTTGACATGCACAAATAATTTGCGCTTTTCGCTAGATTGGATTGAGGAACAATGATCAGAAGATAATCTGCTGGCATGTAAGATTCACACATTGGCAAGCACCTGCAATGATCATCTGTGAGCTATTAAATAGATTGTATAATGGAAACTCACTGAGTGTGTGGTGTCTTTGAAGGAAGCTGACATTGATGCAGAGGCATTGAAAACGGTGCAATTGAAGGCACTGCTGTTGAAAGCGTGGGTGAGCAGAACAGATTGCCTCTAGACCAATCAACAAGGAAGCAGGAGAAGGAAGTATGCAAAGATGCACCCATCCAGCTGCGGAAAAGCAACGGGACGTTCTGCTGGGGGTAAATGGGCAGAATGGAGGGACCAAGACCATGTTGTTTGGTGTTACAAACGGTTGGATCAGAATACTCCTGGAAGATCTTCAAAGGTTTGCAATATAAATTGAGATCTTCCTCGAGTGCAGTACAAAAGGGATGGACATCATTGAAGAATCGGCTAGGTCTTGAGATTGAAGTTGGAGCTGAGCACCTGAAGGAATGAAGAGGTAACTGGGTCCAGCAGAGTATTTACTTGGATAGCCATGGGGCGCAGCAACCTCAATCGTTGAGCAGACTTGCAAATGAGTCGTGTTGGCCTGGATCTTGAGGGCACAACCTTGGGGTGCAGTCTCAGAGCACTTGCTTGGACAGCAGTGGAGCACCACATTGAGGAGGAGGACACTGAGGACAGTGACAAAAACACCCAGGTCCTGCAGGTCTTCCTTTGAACAAAGCAGAAGGAGTTTGGATGTAGAGGAGGCCGATGCCCGATGGGGACAGGGGACACGACGGAGTGCAACATGGAGGAGATGGTGGGGGGTGAGAGAGCGAAGGAAGTGAAGGAGACCTTTCCTCTTGAGCGGATGTTGAACAGCTGATCAATGTGTTGACTGGCAGATGATATGGTGAAAGATGGGAAGTTGTGTTCAGATGACAGAGTAAACATCAAGTTGGAGCTCTTGACCAATACTTGAGCCTTGGCAGTGAACTTGAACTTGACCTTGATTGGATTTGATGGGTGATGTGTGAGGTGAGTTGCAGAGTTCTACAGCTCGAAACCTCCAGAAGTGAACAAACACATGAGGTTTTATGGAGCTGTTTGAGATCAGAGAGGACTTGATTGATGGCTTGAGGTATAGTGGAGGCCCAAGAGGTAAATAGCATGCTTGAGGTCCGTGGAATTTTGAGGGTCTAGTGCTGAAGTGTACCCATGCCTCGGTCAATGATTTGAGTGTCTTAAATATATGTTGCTCATTCCTGCAATGTGCAATGTACAATGGAAAAGAGGAACAGAAGTGGTGATATGGGCAGAGGGAAGGCAGAGATGATGGGGGTGGAATAGAAGAAGTGACACAATGAATACCCTCCCTTTTGAGTGGAGCTTGAGGGCCTGATAGGGCACTTGAAAATGGCCTAGGTACCTAGGTGTTTAAGCTAATAGCAGATATAGGGGTCAGCTGAGATAGTGAATGGGGAAATTTCGGCAGTACAAACAGGTGCACTCTGATTCAAGGGATCTCATTAATATACAAGTAATATCCAATGTCAGATGCCTTAGCCATGACAAAACCTCAACACGTCCTGCGCCATTTTGTTGTGCGACTTGACAAGCCCAGATGTTGTGGAGCTAGGTATAGTGGTATTGTGAATATGAGAAGCACAAATGGTGATTGCCTACCTGAACTGCTTTCTCCCCAACAATCTCGTTCATGACACAAATCTGGGTGACTCCAAAGGCAGGATTCTGACAAAACAGGATCAATAAATGAGGCTGCCATCCCAAAGGCTTTCAATGCATATCACCATGATTCTTTGCTGCATTCACAAGGTGTTCAGAGCTCAGAACATACATACGACCATCGGGAACATAGAATGTTCATGTATGTGACACTGTGAGGTCTCCGAGTGTGCTACGCACCGCTCGTTGCCTCATGGCCCTTGCAAACCATCTGCACGACTGACGGGACGAGCTCGGACGTACACGACAAATCTTCCTAAAAGGGTTTCTACATTACCGGAAGCAGCTTCCGAACGAGACCAACACCTCTCCCCACCATCCGCATTGTCTACCCCGCCATTAGAGCTCACTCCTGCACCATTTTCACCAGATACGACCCATACTCCACGATCTGGGACTTTCAATGGCTTCCTAAGACTCTCTGCATACGCGTCTCCAACAAACGAGACCAGCACTCCCCATACCACACGGATTGCGTTCGTCACTACTCGGTGTCCAGCAGCAGGATACGACTGGTCCCCTCCCGTGGCGCGTGGACGACACCCCCTCTTTTTCGTTCACGGAAGATCTCTCGCACCGGACGGACCTACCGCGTGCCTGACACCGACCCATCGGATGAGGCAGAGGATATCCCGACACAGCCCGTCCCCCACTTCACACGACGCATTGACTAGCTGAGGGAGACCATCTGTCTCTCCCCTTTCCTGAACGTTCCAGCACCCTCCGATGCAACTACCAGGCCGGGCCTGAAGCCCCAGATGTATTCCGAGGTCGTTCGGCCTCGCTGTGCCTCGCACACACCCAGAGATGATCGGTCTCCTCACCAGAGGCACCCATTCTCCTGCCGTATATGCACCCCGAAATGCCTCATGACGTCCCCTGCCCCCTGGAAACACCTGCGACTTGCATGGCACCTCTGGAAATGTGGGAAGTCGTTGAGGAGGTATAAAAGGGAGCGCATTTAGTAGGAGTAGTCAGTACCTTCTGGCCCACAGAAGTAGCTTCCAGGGTGTTCCCCCACTTACTGTACCACTCTCACTCAATCTAAAGGGGTACTCCCAGCCTTCCCCGACCTTGTACCTCTCGTGCACCCTCCTCCTCGCCCACTGCCAGAGGCAGGCCACGCATCTTACATTTGCTCGTTCATCGGCGTCTCACACTTCCATCAGCAGGGTCCCTCCTCACCGGACCTGGTGTCACATTTTCCAGGCTTCCTCGATTAGGATCACCGTTCTCGTGAGCTTCGCTCTGTAGAAAACAGGCCCGAAGAGAAGCCATCACATTCAAATCGCCGTCTGCCGCCAACGAGACCAATCGTCTCGCCGTCGACTGAACAACATCGGTGTCATTGTCTGTGCGACACACATTGCATCTCCAGCGCTGGTTCTAAGGGGAAGAGCACACGAAGGAAGGCAGACAGGGCAACACATTTAGGGTTCCAGTACACTCATACGGGGAACCAGGTCTAGGGATTTACATCTTCTCTACCGTTTTTCACTGACAACAGGTCTGCCACACCCATCCACACCTAGGAGACGAACGGTCTCCACGAATAACCGTTCACACACACACACACACACACACACACACACACACCCACCACTCATACAAGGCCGATTCACGCACCAACCTTCCGCTCTATCATTTGACCATACTTTCCCCTCTAGAGGACGAACGTAGTCGAATTTGAATCACATATCTTTTGATACCGACACCACGGTCCTTATCACAACACTTGTGCTCATCGGGTTCTTTGGAAAGAATGCCTAATAACATATGAGCCGCTTCCTCATTGACAATCTTGGACTGAAGTTACTTTTCCCCAACAAAAGCTGAAGGCTAGGGTGGTTGGATGGCGGCTTGCGATAAATATCAGCTCCAGCAACAATACGGTTGATGGCCTTCAGGTCAGATGTGTGGAGTTTGCTGTTCTGGCCAATAAATCAGAATGAGTGGTGAGGAAACTGAGGCAATACTGTCACACACACTGAAAAGGCCTCGGAACCTGAAGTTGGCCCCAAAGTCATTGCACCATTTTGTATTCAGGTTTGGGCCCTCCTGCTGTGGAGGGGTCGGATGGCCAGCATGTGGAAATCCATCCATGCATTGGTTTCGGCTTTACAATATTTCTACTGTTATTATTAGTTACAGCATTGTTTGTAATGTAAATAGTGCCACATCACCATCTTTTGGCCACAAACCACCAATGTCGTGACCAGTGCAAGGCCAAGCGCCTAGAGGGTAGCATCAAAGCACCTCGACCCCTCCTCTCAGAAAGTCGCCAGTGGGCTGTTTAGCCACCCAAACCCCCAAATTCGCCCCTCACAACCTCATCTTCTCTTCACGGCATTTTTCGACTTTCTTACTCTCTTTTCTCACCCATTTCGCACTCTACGGCTCAGGGCCAATTCACATATTTTATTTGAACCTTCCACTCGACCACTACATGGATCACCGACCCGTTACGAGAACCTACCAGCTGGGAATATCCCTCCACCACACTGCAAACCAACCAACCATGTATGTCAGGTCAATTTGAAGGTAGCAAGGGAATGCACCCTCATATCCTTGGAGTTTCCATACAGAAGGCTGGCATTATTGGGACCATCCACATGGTGGAGCGGTGATGCGCTGGTACAAACAATGCTAGAGATCCAGCTGCTGTATAAGCGAGTGGTTGAAGGCAGAGGCTGTGCAACAGTGTGGTACAAGGTGATGGTTGGATCCAGCTGCTGTATAAGCGAGTGGTCATAAACAACAATTGGCTGGTACCAACATTGGCACTTTAGCTCAGTGGTCTAGAGCACTTCTCTAGAAAGCAAGAGGTCCTGGGTTTGAATCCTAGAAGAGCCATCTTTTGGAATGTTTCCACAAATCATTTCACTGTCGTTACAGCAGCGAGGTCAAATTGTGGTACATGATTTGAGATGCCCAGGGCAGTAGATAGCAGAGGAATGTGGCAGCAATGGGCATAAGGATTTGAGAAGATATTGCCATTTGATTTGTTTGTTGGTTGTTGTGAACAGTCTCTGGACTGTTTCTGTGCTGATTGCAAGTCAAGTGGGGTTATTTGTGTGTTTCTTATATAGGTTCTGAGCACGGAGCTACTGCCAGAGGCAGCTATCAATCATGACCAAACACTGTGCATTTCCATGTGATGCAAAATCGGCACCCACCTGATCAATTGGGTTGCAAGCTCCCCCAATTATCCAGTCTCTGTGACAATGGTCCTGCTCCCCCAATGTCAATGTCCTTCCGAACTCGCTGTCTGCACAGACCTTGAAGCAGGTTGAAGCAGTATAGCTGGCTTCCCGGGGCTTTCCTAAAATCTCCGTTTGTCAGAGACATGGTGCACAAGGGGAGGTCGGCATTAAAATTTTGCACATAGAGTGGGAGGGGGGATCCTGAGGTCGGCCAAAAAAAATCTTGGCTAAGTTGCTCAAGAGCTCAAAACCACAATTGAGGCCACAAAAAATACACCAGAAGGTTGAAAGACACTGAAATCAGTGTCCAGGAACCTGTTCTGCCTCTGGACTGCCTCTCAACCTAATAATGGGTCCTGAGCTTGAGTGCCAGTAGTTGGCTGGGGAATTATGTGGTGAAAATAGAAGGTTTGAGACATCATAATGTATTTAAGTTACCAATGTCTATGAGCAAGTCCATGAGAATATACTTTACATGCAGAGAGGTGGACAGAAAGTTGAAGAATCCAAATAGGGGGTGACAGCTTAGCTCAGAGCGAATGGCGAGGTGGGAAGCTCCTTCCCTATATGGAAAGAGAGGGGGGGAGGGGAGGTCTGCTGAAGGTGGAAAAAAACTGTTCGACCCTATATCTGTTTTACAAATTTCGACCTCCCCTTGACAGCGCATGTGGGGTAAGTGGTGGTTCCATTTGTTACCCGTAATCAATGGTCTGATTGCATAGTTGGAGAAGTGATTGTTGTTAGTATTTTGTGGTGATTCTGACTTCACCTGGCTGACAACAGAAGTAACAGCAGAAGCTGGATTTATTGTCATCTCCTCTGACTTGCCCTAAAATCTTGTCTGTGATGCACGCAGGCTCCCACCCTTGAATGGGTGTCTCTGTGGGAACACAGCATGAGTGATTCTCAAATAAAAGCTGGGCGGCCGATGCTATTTGTCCACCTGTCAAAGAACTACCAACAATGGTTGCACATTTCTGAGATCCCGATGAAACGGTGACTATGGGGCTAGCAGTGAAATAACCACAAACCAAACCTTGTAAATGAATACACAGTTCGATAATGTAATTGGTCAACTCAAACACAATAATCCTCGTGTAAGTTTGGGGTTCCAATCCAGTATAGATTGTGGCAATTTGAATCCTAGTTCTCTTTTGAAAGCAAGACTTTATAGGTCCACAAGGCATATAGATGAATTGCTCGAACCTGTTCTAGGCGCAATCGCAGATAGTCAGACAAGATTTTATGTCAATGGTTTTGTGTGATGTGGGTCTGGGTTTGGAGATGGTACTCCAATGTGAAACACAAGTAATTCTTATGGAAATTCCAATTCTCAAAAGTATCCGTGGTTGCTAATCCTTGCGAGATTATACACCAATTGTCAAGTCCGATCTGTTTTCTTATATTCCACATGTCTGTTCCATTTGTCCAATATGTCCATGGGTAGTTTATAAAGATCCAAATCCAACACAGAATATTTTGAGGGAATACAAACGAAACTTGGTATAGCCTCTGGGTGTCTCCAAATCAATTACTACTTGACCGGTTAAGCGAGAAGCCTAGTAGCTTCGTGTCCAACAGGTGGGTGAGATTCACTGGCTTCCTTCCTATAACTATCCACTTAAATACTTTACAGGAATCTAAATATAAACGAGACAGATACAAAGATGTGACAGGATTCAGGGTATATGACTAGTGGTATAGCAGCTAGCTGAAGAACTTCTGTCAGATATCAAGAGATTAGTAAAACCAAACAGATATATAAGGAACATCAACGAGCTGAGCTTAACAATGAGTCAAGATCTACATCACTTAGAACAATTGTGATGGGATATTGTTGATGTGTCAACTTTTAGCCGACTTCCTGGTCAGCCCGCCATTACCCGCCTCAGTAACCATTCACCTACTGTGATTCCTCCTTGAACCCTTTGATTGATTTGTCTGAAAAACCATGATAGCTGTTGGTACCCGGTTATGGTTTCTTAGTCAATCATGAGATAGACCGAGTCCCACCCCTTCCTTGGTAGTCCTGAAGATACCCGATGATGTTAAACAGTAAGCCCTCTTGTTCAGAAGGATAATCCCTTGTAATATGCCCTTAGTCAGGGATGTGCAGTAGCCCCAATCCGTTTCCAGGATGGTTGGGCACTTTCCACGGTTGCTCCATTAGCAACTTCTCATGTCAACCCTTTACCAGGATCGTTGTCCAGCACCTTTCTAATGGTCTGAGACACATTATATCCCTCTTAGGTAACTGCCCAGGTGAGCATTAGCCCTTGTGAGATGACATTGTAATGTAGTATGTTGCAACTTGAGCGAATTTGAATAAATGCCCGGGTGCCCCAGTACCACCTCTGTCAACATGCCTGCTGTACGCTGCTCAGAAAGTACCTTTTAGGGAAAGCTCTGTGAACATACTTGGCCTATGAACTAGGGGCCTTACTTGAGTCTATGGGACTACTTTAAACTTGTTTCTCTGTCACTTGGACACATACACACTGCAAAGCTATAAATCTACCTTGCTTGGAAACTATGTTTCCACTGCGTCTAGAAACACGTTACATGCATCTTGCTCTTAGTCTCTCTGAGATACCAAACCTCTCTCTACAACCTTTACAAGGCCCTGTACTAGGGGCCGTAACTCGTTGGGATCTCAGAAACCTCCAGATATTGCCATTTGATTTGTTTGTTAGTTGTTATGAACATTCTCTGGACTGTTTCTGCACTGATCACGAGTCAAGTGGGGTTATTTCTGTGTTTCTTATATAGGTTCTGAGCACATCAATCATCACAACCCAACCTCCTCTCTCCCTGAGGACACTCAATCGGGCATAACCCCCTTGAATGCCCCAATGGGTATTGCTTGTCTACACCTCATTCCTTGGGATGGTTCCAACACAAGGTCCGGGTTCCAACCCGACCCTCCTTTCAACATTGTCTCAGCGTGTGGAGCCACCATGTGCTTCTCGTTGAGTGGGGTTTTGGAATATCTGCACAGTACGTTATTCTCCATTTTCCAGAGTTAGCATCCACAGACAGACAATCAGTTTTGCCAGAGGAGGTTGTAACACCAGGTCATTTTTTAGTGGGTGAGGAATTAGACCTTGAGTCAGCTGCTGCCAGATTGTTGCTACACAACTTTCTGGGTGCCACCCTCACTCCACCTCCAATTGTAGTTGTGAAGGAGGTGTCCCCGTTCCTTGCTCCACTACCCTGCAAGCGAGAGAGGTCTCACCGGTGGACCCCTACAGAACCACGTGCAGATCACAAGGCTAACAGGGCAGGTCCTTCTGTTCTACTGCAGACCGAGTGTCCATCCACCATACGAGTTCCCCCCACCCGGGCCTCCTTTGTTGCAACCCGTTGAAACAGCGTAACATAAATGCACGGCATCTAGAGCTAATTTTGCGATTTCCTATGACCAGTATTTATACAACGGGAAGCAACTAGCACTTCTGTTGTTACTAGCATCCTAGCGAGTATGCAGACCACTTGTTAGGTGATATAAAGGAGAGTCAGAGTAAGCCCTAACTGCTGTAGCACAGGCTACACTAGTGTGACGTGCTAGTTGCTAGCTGAGTGTACAAACAACCAGGGATTAAACCACTGCCTATACATTCATGAGACATGACCTAGGAGACTCTAGTAGTCCAGAGATGACTTGCGACAGAGCTAGCGAGGGTCTAGCAGACAGATATCTATGATGGAAGTGCAGCTAGGCGACAACACTTTGAGCTAGGAAGCTCGGCGCAGTAACCGGTGGTACTATCTATCTCTAGATGAGCGACTAGGCAGCGATAGGTGGAACAACCCAACTAGCAACCAGCTAGGGCTTTGACAAAGACATACCACAACATAAGAGATGAGGGAACACGAGGCTAGGGCCCAATCTGGGCAGCTAGGGCGAAGGGAATAGCAAGCAGGCTATTGGAACGGAGCTAGGGACAATCATACAGTCTGTACCGATGACCGGAGAGCTGATCGACGTTCTGACCAACGAGCTATGACCATTTGATGTTGGTCGCAACACTACGTCGCCTAGATGTAATAGATCGACGCTCTGACAGAGTAGAGATGACCTAGACCACTGGCTACATCGCCAGTTGGTCCGGAAGTGGTGCTCAGCATAGACGGAGGGCTGAGGATCAGTTGATATACCCACGGTTGAACACTAGCCGGTCAGCGAGGCTGACCTGGCATATACCAAACCAGTCCCAAAACCAAATGGCAGTCGTCTCATTGGCTGACCATATTTCTTATCATCTAATATTGCTTATTGTATTATTCAGCTCTCTTTCACATGTAACTTGAACCTAGTAGTATAAAAGGGGAGCGCAGAACAGACTAGGGTCGAAGAACATTATGCCCCAGACTTTGGATGAAGCTGGTGCTAGTGGACTCAGGCTGCTAGTGGAGGTTGATACCGAACTTCACTTGTAGTAGTCTTATATTGGAATCAGTAAACTGTGGACTCTGGAAACATCGAGTGACTAAGTTGAGGGTTTCGTGTTGTTGGTCCTAGACCTCCACATATAAAACAAGGGTGTTCTCTTCGAGACCCAGCTGCAGTTTGTGTTAGTGACTTTGCCTTCAACCCGACAAGACAGAAGCTCTGTTGTAGTATGTTGGATTGCTTGCTAGGTGGATTGTGTGTTGGCTTGAGCCCACTAAGAAGAAGATGGACTAGGTGCCCCCACCTCTAGTTTGGCTATAACTTGTCAGCTACTTTGCCTTCACCCCGATAAAGACGGAAGCTCTGTCGTAGTGTGTTGGGTCGCTAGCTGGACGCTTGTAGTGAGCTAGTGCTGATAAAAGCGGAAAGGTTCCTGTTCTTGGTTAAGGAATAGGTTGGCGGTCAAGGAGAGTCTTGCCGTTTGAGGATTGAAGTCCCTTGTTGTTAGCCTCATTAGTCTTTGGGTGTTCCCTTAGCGAGGATTTTCACAAACCTACATACTCTGCCCTGGTGTTCTCGACCTAACGGTCCAGCCATCTTGTATCCACCCCATATAAACACACCCCCGGACCATCCCTAGGTTCCTAGCAGTGTTGTTGGCGGTTGCATATTGCTAGTACGTTGTAGAGTGTGTTGTTAGAAGCCTATAAATCAAACTTGTGTTTGTTCAAACCTGCTGGTCGCATACTACGGCCTGGACCCGAACTCACAAAGAGAAGCACTTAGATCTTTGGAGGTAGATTGGTTGTGGTTGGTTGTTTGGGTGTTTGTTTGCAATGCCTATCAATTAGCTATTCCTAGTCTTATAAGAAGTGCACCGTTTCACCAGGACACCTCCCAGCCTCTTCGGTCTTTCCCATTGGAAGGGTTCCACCCCTTTGGGGTGGTCATTTGTACTCTGTTTCCCCCATGTCAATGTTGCAACAACAACAGCTGTTTATGCATTCTGGGAATCAGGAGAGTGTTGCATGGGAAAACCCCACAGTGTTGTTCTTCCTGAAAATCCACACATACTGCTTGCAATAATTGGACCAAGTTCTCCAAGATGACAGGGTTGGAGCTTTGGCTAGACGCTTGGACAGCACGACAACACACAGTAGCATGAGTAGTGTGCTGTGCAGGCTGAAGGTTGCTGAGGAACTCCCGGTAGGTATGTGAAAAGCCTACGTGATAGGTGTCAGTCGAGGGAAGAAGGGAGTTGGGATCATACACATGGATCTGCATTAAAACCATGAAATAAGGATTGGGGTTTAGTGGGGAAAAGGAACCTGACCCAAGATGCTCTCAGAAGGCCACTTGGAAACCCCTCAATACCTCATCGTCCCCACCCTCATAAGCATCAGAGGATAAACCCCACCCTCGAAAAGGCATAAAGTGTTGATTGATGTGCTCAGAACGTATATAAGAAAACACACAAATAACCCCACTTGACTCACAATCGGCACAGAAACAGTCCAGAGACTGTTCAAAACAAACAACAAACAAATCAAAACAGCAATATCTGCATGTTTTCTGAGATCCCAACGAGTTACAGCCCCTAGTACAGGGCCTTGTAAAGGTTGTAGAGGTTTCGTATCTCAGAGAGACTAAGAGAAAGATGCATGTAATGTGTTTCTAGACACAGTGGAAACATAGTTTCCAAGCAAGGTAGATTTATAGCTTCACAGTGTATGTGTATGTGTCCAAGCAGCAGAGAAACAAGTTTAAAGTGGTCCTGTAGACTCAAGTAAGGCCCCTAGTTTATAGGCCAAGTATGTTCACAGAGCTTTCCCTGAAAGGTAGTTTCTGAGCAGTGCACAGCAGTCACATTTCCAAAGTTTTCCCTGGATGGTACTTTCTGAAACCCACTCTGCAACAACAAAAATATTGTTTCTTCAACAGAGTCCCAGTTCCAACAGATTCACAGAGTTCTTAACAGTTTCCAGGCAGAGCCCAAGTGCGTTTCCAGAATAATATATGATTCAGAAACAATTAAGATTTTGACTAATAATGCTACTCTAAGAGAGTGTGTTTGCCGAGGATCCCAGATCAACCCAATGTGCAAGTGTATAGCCTGGTTCGGGGGAAGATGCTGTCCCCATCGTAGAAACACCCTCGGATACTTATACAATCGCCAAGACACAATTACAAAGCCCAAAACACAATCCCAATGAGTCAAATGTCTGTTTATCCCACCTCTTTAACCGTGTTCCATCAGTTGTTCTTCCGAGGTGTTGCCTCCCATTGGTTCCCAACTGTGAGCACACCATGTCCCCTTGCCAATTACGAGGCAGGAACCTGTCAGCAGCACCCCTGTATTATTCAGAGGGTATGTTGATCACCGATAGATCGGCACTGCAGTTTTTTCAACCCCCCACACCCGCACCTGCACCTACCGTGAGCGCACCCGCACCCGCACCTACACCTACCACGAGCGCACCCGCCCCTGTACCCTGCTGCGAGTGCACCCGCCAGTAGTGCCGCGCCCGCACCCGCACCCGCACCTGTAACCTGCGCGAGCACACCTGCACCCGCACCTACCGCGAGCGCACCCGCCCGGTACCCGCTGCCCCCGCACCTGCTGCGAGCGCACCCGCACCCACCCCCGCACCTGCCGCAAGTGCTACCGCTACTGCTATGAGCGCGCTGGGTGAAGACGCCGAGGCTGGAGGCGATGGATGCGAAGCGGGCGAGAACACGGCGGAGCTGGAAGCGCAGGGTCTGTCGCCGGAGGAAATAGAGGAGGTTTTGATGGATATGGATGCAGACGAGGAGGAATAGGATAGGTTAGGGTGTCCCGGGATGGTTCGAAGGGTAGGTATCAGTACAGGGGGGGCAGGGGTAGTACCAGGGACCGTCGAAGGCCAAAAACAGGCTCAGTATATACCCAAATTCTTCCCCAAAAGGGCTTTCTTGATGCCCCTATTTGTTTTTTCTCCTTGGGAGGCCTGTCATGTGACCGCGCTGGTGGCAGGAAATAAACGGCACACAATATAAGAATATATATTCCTTTAATGGGGGATTTCCAGCGGCCACGGTAGCGTGCCGAACATGCCATCACCCATTCCAGAGAGGTGCAGATCATGTTATATAAGCCTGTGTGGCTATACGGCAAGGTCCACAAGATAACACATTGAGTCTATCGACAGGGCCGACCAGTTAACTGGTTATCCTGACCATATGAGCTGACCAATCGTCTCTGGGTGCATGCGAGGCACGGCGAGGCCAAACGACCTCGGAATACGTCTTGGGGCTTCAGACACGGCCTGGGTAGTTGCATCGGCAGGTGCTCGAGTGATCGGGAAGGGGGAGAGACGGATGGTCTCCCCTCGGCTAGTCGATGCGTCGTGTGAAGTGGGGGATGGGCTGTGTCGGGATATCCTCTGCCTCGTCCGATGGGTCGGCGTCAGGCACGCGGTAGGTCCATCCGGTCGTCTGGGAACAGAAAAGAGGGGAGGTCGTAGGGGACCGGTTATATCCTGTTGCTGGGCGCCGAGTAGTGGTCAGTGCAATCCGTGTGGTATGGGGAGCATCAGTCCGTTTGTTGGGGGTGCGTATGCAGAGGGTCGTGTCATGTCGTAGAAAGGCGTCGAGAGTCCCGGATCGTGGGGTACGGGGTCGCATCCGTATGGCGATGGTGCAGGAGCGAGCTCAAATGGCGGGGGAGACAATGGGGATGTGGGGAGAGCGTTGGTCTCGCTCGGAAGCTGCTTCCGGTAACGTACTCATGCTCGACAAAAGTAATGGCGTCGGTGATTCTTGATGTTGGGCGCATCAAATCACTCCAAAAACTTGTAGACCGGAAGTATGGATAAATAGAAGACATTTGGTATGTTAAACCGACTTCCATAAAAGGCAATTCTCGTAGAGTACGCGATTTTTTACTTAGATTTTGAAACCGACTTTTTGTAGAGGGTGCGTGGGAAAGTCTGTTACCACAGTCGAAAAGTACTCGTCGAGTAGTGCAGATTTCCACTTTGGATCATGTCAATACCATGTTCATTTGAGCTTGCAATCACCTCTCAGAAAGTGGCCATTTTTATCGAAATAGGCCAAAAACAGCAAAAATGAGTAAAAAATGGCCACCTTCTGAGAACAATTGCGAGCTCAAATGACATGGTATTGACATGATCCAAAGTGGAAATCTGCACTAATCGACGAGTACTTTTCGACTGTGGTAACAGATTTTTCCCACGCACCCTCTACAAAAAGTCGGTTTCAAAATCTAAGCAAAAATCGCGTACTCTACGAGAATTGCTTTTTATGGAAGTCGGTTAACATACCCAAATGTCTTCTATTTATCCCATACTTTTGGTCCACAAGTTGTTTGGAGTGATCTGATATGCCCAACATCGAGAACCACCGGCACCATTACTTTTGTCGAGCACTAGTAGAATCCTGTTTAGGAAGATCCGTGCGTACATCCGAGCTCGTCCCGTCAGTCATGCAGATGGTTCGCAGGGGCCATGACGCAACGAGTGGTGCGTAGCACGCTCGGAGACCTCACAGCGTGAACTCATTCACACAATGAGAGGAAGACATCCCATAGCCTGTGGGATTCCTGGTGCCCCAGACTGACTCGCTCCATTGCAGTCACCACTGCACATCCATAATCCCTCTCCCTTCCAAATCATTTTGGCAGTGATCCAGGAAGCTTCCACAGGCAAGGATTTGTAGGACTCGAGTGACAGTAAGCCTTTCCCTCACTTTTTCTGAACATGGGGAACGATTCAATGGGTATTGATGCATCATTTTTTTGACAAATTGTTGGACACACTGAATTACACTTCACTCCAACGGCCACTGACACTGCCATGTATGTCCAAAGGATTTGCTCCAACCCATGCTCAACTATGAGCACCAATTTACCAATATTTCATATCTTGACATGTCTTGCCGTATGTTAGGGCCGTTCACGACTTTGTGGGTCCCTTCTAACAAGCATAGTGTACAAAAGCTTGATATCAAATCTCTCTGGTGTAGACTAGTAGTACTTCGTAATAATTGAACTTGGGGGGAGGGCCGATGCTTCGCACGGCATGACTCGTACTTTAGGTTTTATACTTTGTATTCTTATTACTGACCATCCATTGTACATGGGATCGTCATCACCACTTCGCCCTCAACACGGACACTTTTGGTACCAATATATTCTTAAACACAATTGGTGCAAACACTCAAAATGTCGGTTTCAAGTTGGGACATCAACATGCAATGTCTGTGTACTGACCAAACCGGAAGGGATGCAGGATAAAGCAGACCTTGTCGCGAATTTATGTAAACCAAAACTAACTCGAATGTAGTACTAATTGTATGGAGCGTGACCACTTACAACCCTACTACTTCCCACCGGCCAACCAGCCACCCTAAGCAATCTCTTCCCCCAGCGCAGAGATACTGTCGACTGGTTGCCAGGAAATGGACCTGTAATTGAAGGTACACATGTAAAGAGTGAGTTAGAACTTTGGCCGAATTTATTTGCACCGATTTTGCGCTCACCAAATTTATTCGGCGATAGGCCCGAAACGGCGATAAACGGTCTAACCGGCCACCCACCTAAATCACCACCCCACGGGCTGACCACTCACCCTAGCACATCCCAGGTGGTCAAAACACTATGTATGTATTATTAAACAGTGTTACAACATATATCTGAGGTGTCGTGCCATGGGTATTGAACTTTCGAGCCGAAGAAATGACCGGAATTGGGGTGTCGATGGAATAGGTTGGTCTCCGAGAGGCAGACCATGTATATGTCACAAATTCAACTGTCAGGTGCATATATAGGAACCATTTGAACACGCCCATATGTTAAGTCTGGCACTATATGTCCAAAGCCCTTTCAGCAAAAATGCATCTTCCTCTGCAAGTGGAAATTGTTGATTCTGGTGTTGCAGGGTCGAATGCCGATGTGCGGAACGATACCACACGAACGGCTGAAGATTACTCTGCAGTGGTGGTATTTTCGACTTTTTAATTTCTTTTACTCCCTCCAATTCATCGACTTTCCATCTATGAACATACTCCCATTTTACTACTCATTTGAACATACTGATTACATTTATTTTTTCCATTGTTTTACGCAGATTTCGGTTCATTCGCGCCAGGCGCCTAGCCGGCGCCTATCGGACTTAGTGTCGTAATAGGTGTTTCGGGGCTCGACGCGCTCAGGGCAAAAACCGGAAAGGCGCGGCAAACACCAAGGCAAGCCCCAGGCGAATACTGGGCATTCATTTTTTCATTATTTCTTCGACATCTCCGAGCTGCGAGCTCGGACGTCTTGCTTCGTAGATGGTTTAGGGGGTCAAGAACATTTTTTTTACTTACCTAAATTCATTAGTGATTCGTTGACGGCGGGTGAGATGAAGGTTTTGGTTCTTTAACCCTCGGTTGTAGGTCGTGCGTCGGAGAGTGCCGTCGGGGTCGGCACTGGGAACTTTGGCGGGCAGTCCCCTAAGCTCTGTATGCAGTTAGCGGCCGAGCATTGCATTTTTAGCCATGCCGTGGGGACGGGACTAACCTGGAGTCGAATCGTCGGCTTTTGCCGTGACATGGGCCTAGTATACATATTTTTATTAGTAGTGCAGCCCCGGCGGTCTTTGAGAACGGACGCGCGGGTGGATCGATTATGTAAACTTTGTTTGAGTAAATAAATCACCTCGTTGCTTGCTCTTAACCGCCACACGGGCACTCGTCGGGAGCTTCACCTTGCGTCAAAACTCGACAACCTCGCTTCAAACGTTTCCCCAAACCTCTCCGGCTCCTAGGCTGGAAACCCCGACCTCATTCGGCTAGATTCGCACTAGCTGTCAAGACTATTTCTGTCGTGCTTTGCGCAGACGTCAATCTCGTGCTTCGCGCAGAGAATCTGATCTTCTTCGAATCTATTCCGCGAACCATCGTCGAATTTCGACCCGGGTATAGAACGCTTACGTTCTAGACCCTCCACCTTTACATTACCCATGCCTGAGTTTGCCTACAAAACTACAGACGTATATCATTACCTTTTCGGTACAAATTCCTTTCACCCCGTATATACCTACCAATACGTCTCGTTCCCCTTTAGAGGCTCTTCTAGACCTCTTCATTACTATACGCACCCACGCTTTTGTTTCCACTTGGTATCCCCATTCCGAACCGCACGCCGGGACTACATCCCTGCAACACTGGGTAGTAGCTCGTCATGAGCAAGCCAAGAAACACCTGACGACCCACAAGGTCGGGTATATGCAGGATCATGTATCCAGAAGACGCTGGCCAAAATCCAGATCCACCGCAGATGCGAGTCACCCGCTATTGAGGGGGCGGGATTGAGCCACTCCAAATCACAGTGAGGTCTTCTTGTTACTTCTAGGGGGCAGAGCGAGGGGTTGTGGCAAAGAATATAGTACAAGGTCGTTGCAACGACCAAACCGAAGAAAACAACTCCCAAAACTTGTGAATTGGTAAACATTTCGTAGAGAAACCGGGGAGACATGAGCATGGAAGCGGGTCGGAGATAAGAAACGGCATTGATCCCCCATCATCTTGATAGGAAACCTGCCGTAGCTTCTGATCGCCACGCCGAATTCCATCCAAGTTCAACACAACACATCATCTTAGGTTCGGTACCATCCCACCAACTGAAGTTTCCAAGAATTAATGTTGGGGGCTCTTGTATCCAGCAAGTGGCCAGCTGCCCAGTAGGAAATAGTACTAGAAGTGACTTGGTGGAAATTGTTTCCGCCGTTGAAGCTGACCATCTGATGTGTTCGGGATCTTCCAAAGTGTTGCGTACGTCTCGCCTGCACCGCCACGACCTGAAGTTGACTCTGTGAAATGTATCACGGATTCCCCGCTACCTTTAGGTACAGGGTTCTTATAGTGGTTGCATCAAAGTGTTTTTTGGCGGTGGATCACATTTTTCGTCATCGCTTTTTGCGTAAGCACATTTCCTCTCAGCCAAAATGCTTTGGCTCGCTTTAAGCCCGCTGTGATTGCCGAAAGCTTGCCGTTGCTCATCTCATAATCAAGCTTACGGTTTTAACCCGATAGGTGACCGATGTCGGAGCTTTCTGCTTTCAATGCCACGTAGCATCAATCCTTTGCTTGTTTGCTCTCCTCCCACTTCGATGAAACATCATACATGGGCACCCTGATGGTTGCGACTGCTGCCTTCCACAATATGCCTTTGGCAACCACTGTACAACTGCGAGCGAGAGGGCTCTCCTTTCTTTAGACTGGATCTGAGTTCTGGAATTTGCGCTCGGCATACTATGGCTTCTGGAACCTTACGGTACCTTGCATGAATTCCTTCTTTAGTCTTCAAAGGATCTCTGTGTTATCTCCTCTCTGCCCTATGATCTGGTTCTTGGCCGAGACTGGATCCAATATGGTTGTGAATCTTGTTGCTGATCCTTGCTTCTTTCCTGTCCTCGGGCATCGCTGATCTTCGGCTTCCACAAACAAGTATTCATTAGCCCACCTTTGATTTTTGTTTGCTAATTTTTGTCAGTTTATCCCACCTCCTCCCTCAAACGGTCCCTATGGATTCTGATATGGTAGATCCCAACTTTCAGTATGTTGCCCACAATCTTGGTATGTGTCAATCCAACATCGCCGCTTCTGGTGCTTACATTTTGGCACTCAGAGGTCATCGCAAGCTGCATTGTGTGGACCAGCATCTTGGCCGCTGGGCATCCATTTCCGCTATCCCAATGAATAACATGTATATAAAATCTTCGATATTATCCTTGATATCTTTCTTGGTCACTATTTTACGTGTGCGTGTACTTCCGTTTTTCCCATACTGATCTTGCTGTAATCCAACATGCCCTTGCATTACACCAAAACATGAGTCTCGTTCAATGCCGCCGTGCACTCATTCGCCGTATTATCACTGGGACTTGCTTCGATAATCCGTCCAAAGAAGGTGATCCCTCTAGATCCCATCATCCCAAACTTGCAACTTGTTGAGCTGTATCACGAGATTATCCTTCTGCCGCTGATGTTGTGGAGACCGTTTTGAATGTTGTCCTAAATGCAGACAAGAAGCAAATGTTGACGGCGAGTCGTTACAATGAACCCGAGGTAGTAATGAGCATCACGGTAGGCAACATGAGGACCCTTATCCGACACGATACTGCGGCCCAATGCGAGCTGGTCGGCACGCAAGCGTCGACCGAGCGAGCTTTGGGCCGCCCCGAAATTTATGTCTTAATCTCATAGTGAGGCCCAGCTTGGTAGCGGGCCGTGCCGCTCGTCGGCCTTACCAGCTTTATTTCTGTAACAGCAATCTAACTCAAACGTAGTGCCAAACCTATTGAGTGGAACCCCTGCAACTCTCAATATTTTACGAGAGCCGTGGTTGAATGGTAGATACCACGAGCTTGAATAATTAAAAATGCAATACTCACCCTACAAATAGGGCACGATGCTCAACACAGAGCTACACAAAAGCAATACTAAATGGATTGGTATGTGTACGATATTTACGAGTAAGGTAGAGAGCGTGGGAATCCAGCACCTTTATGTAAGCAGCCATCAAAACGTTCCCACGGCCAAATCTGAGGTCGAGAAAACTTTTCTTTTTTTCAAACATGGGTAGGAGGCTCAGGCAAGTATAGAATATATTTTGGGACCCAATATGTACATTAATAGGTTGAAATGGCAGCCTTTATCTCCGCAATCATGAGGGAGGTAACATGCGATGCCCACTAAACCGGCGGTTGATGTGAACCAAGTCACCCCCACTCAGTCCTTGTGCATATGCTGAAACAAATCGTGCTGCGGTTGGCAAACCTAGAAAACCCATAAAGGTTAATGAAGCATCCAACCATGAAATTTATTAAATTCACCGAATGATAGACAGCTTTGGGACTTCATCCAGGGATTTCTTCACATTATTCTCCATTTCATCAATTTTGGTAGTCCTTGCAGAGGTGCGATAACGAAATTTGGCTGCCCCCCAGTACATTTCGATGAAGTTCAATTCACAATGGTACTTGGGATAAAAGTCACAAATGTGACCACGGGATTCCACAAGTTCTTCCAGTGCAGACTTCTGGTTGACAAAATCAGGTTGGCAGAAGAGAATCCTGCGGCAACAGCAGTCAGTACACCCTGCTTCACATTTGAATCCTGGGCACTGGGAAAGCAATCCATCCCGCCACAGCCCACGCTCCCGGATGATCAGCTCCATGCCTTTAAACCAGCCTGGCATTGTTGGGTGATCATCTTCAAAATAGAATGACTGTGTCTCCCCATTGGGCATTGTCCCATTCCGCATTCGAGTTCCTGTTTCAAGTTTTGGGCCTTTGACCATTTTACGAGCAGACAGTGCATCAGCAGCCCGTTTGCGATGACTTGGAGCATTATCAAATAGAAACAGACCCGTAGCAAAGCCCCGAGTCTTTGCTTCAAAGATGTCAATTGCCCGGTCAACCTGTGCAAGAAGTTCCTCAGATGTAAAGTATCCATCTCGATTTTTCCCTGCACGGAAAAAAAGTCGTGCTTCCCTGATAAAGTGCATCAGTAATTTGTTGGCATGAACAGAGGAGAGAGAACTGAACTCGTCACCATCAATGAGCCGTCCCCAGTCAAGTGTCAAAAAGTCCGACACCATAATTGATTCGCCTTCCCCCTTTGGCTTTGGCTTATTCTTCCCTGTTTTGCTGAACCATCCATCTTTGCGACGATCATTGGCATAGCAGGTTGACTCATCATGGGTGACAAGGATGAGTCGAAATGGTTGCCCTGCAATTTTCCCTCAAGCACATATCCAGCAGGTGTCTTCTTTACATTGCCATCATTGTCATACTCCACCATCCGTGGCTCATACCGTTCCAACCAGCGCTTTACAAAGGCTGCCCGATATGCTACCACATCCTCACGCTCGTGGCCATCAACATACATGCCATTCTTGCGGCGCCCATATCGCCAGTCAAGACGTTTTAAGCCAGCGGCGTGCAGTCCAGACTGATATTGAGCGCTTCTGAATATCAGCTTGTTCCAGCATCTGCTGGATCTCCTTGGTTGCTACAAAATCAACCAATGTTTGTGCTGTAAAGTGGCCATCTTTCCCTGAGACATTCTGGAGATGAAGCTTTATTGCATCTGAGAAATCCTCATCGTTGAGAATAGATGAGTGGTACTGGCCATAGCGATGGAGAGGGAGTTTTCTTGAAGTGAGAAAGGCATGAATCCAGCTACGAATGCACCGTGCATGATAAGCCCCATGCCCCAGGGCTCTGGAGACAATCATCGATGTCTCCCCGCCAGGTATAGGACAGCTGGGAGTCAAGATAAAGGTTGAGAGTGGCAGCCATGGCTGTAATCCGGCCCCGTAAAAATACATCCAGCTTTTATCCTTGCTTTTGACACTGAGACTGGCAGCAGCACGGCGAAGAGCAGGAAAATCTTTATAATTGAGCCGGTTCAGAGAGAGTGATCAGTGGCAGTCTCTGGGGTGGGATCCAAAATTTGGCTGCCATCCTGTATAGCTTCCAATAGTTCCTTTAGGTGGACATGTGCAAGGTTGACTGGATCCATGCAATCCGGAGTCTAAAAATTAGTGCATCAGAATTGCAGTTCAAAAATGGGATAAATGCAAACCTCAGTGCCTGGTTTTGGAGATTGGACAGCAGCTGCAGATGTTCCAGGTTCATCTTCATCTTCAGAACCAGATTCCGAGTCAGAGTCGGATTGAGAGTCAGCTGGGGACTGGGCAGCAGAGAAGCCATCTCCAGCTGAGGAGGAGTCAAGATCTGTGTTCGGCAGTTTTGCAGCTGTCCTCTTGGCCTGTATGTAATCAAAGAGTGAAAGGTATCCCTTCTGTGCTAGATCCTTTCCCATCTTCTTGTGACGACGTTTTGTTCTTGGAGCATTGCCATGGTAATGCCTTGGCCGCTTTGCTGCCCCTCACGGGCCCGTTCTGCCTTCTGAGCTGCAGCCTGTGCATTGAAAAGAAACTGGGAAAAAGCATCCAGTTCCTTTTCCTCTGTTATTTCAGGGGCCACAACAATTTCCTCGTCAAGATCTGGTTCTTGTTCCGCCTCCAGAATGTCATCACAGTCCATATCAGGCAGCTCATTGCCAAGATCAAGATCCCAGCTGTCTTCATTGTCAACTGCAGAGTGAGAATGGTTATGGAAGTAGTCGTTGTGCAGAGAATTGTTGTCAGAGTCTGAGGTCAGGTGCTCACTGTCACCTTCATCCGGCACCTCTTCCACAGTGGCTTTTTGGGAGTTTCGGGCCTTTTGGAGGTTGTTCTGTCGTGCCTTGCGTGATTTTGTAGCCCTAGCCATGTCTAGGACTGAGGATGAGTGAAAGAGAAAGGAGAGTACAAATGCCTCATGGAAGCCGCATGTCAAAGCCATGCAAAAGGGGCGTGGTTGGGGCGGCCCGGATCGGACCGAATTACGGGCCGATCACGTGGTGGCTGTGCTGCGGCCATATGTTGCGGGCACATTGTGTCAAAAAATGCTCTGATAGCTGTAAAAAGTGTGCTACAACTCAAAAAAAAGCGAAAAACTTTTTTGGCCTTGAACTCTCTCAAAAAAAAAAAATTCTTGAATCTGGCCAATAGGAACTGTACATGATAACCCTAAGTATAATTCCTATTGACCAGAATACCCCTAACTACTATGGGGATTTTATAATTCCGGCCAAAAGTTACAAGTGATGGCTGCTTACATAAAGGTGCTGGATTCCCACGCTCTCTACCTTACTAGAAGGTGTGACCCGGTGGAGGTTAAGAAACAAAGAGAACAAAATATAAATAGACTAGCCAGATTCGAACGAGCATTATCTTGGTGGATTATATAATCGTTAAATCTATTAGATTAGGCTCTTAAAAAGACTTCAAAATCTAATGAACACAGCCACTATTTCATTACATCCTCAGGACGCACTGATAAATGTATTGCCAACTCAAAAACCTGGTTCCGATTGATGAAAAGAACGAGTACATAAAGTACTCGTAATGTCAACTGCCCACACTTTCAATCATATCAATTCTCTCTGCCACCTGAGTGTACAAAGTACACAGCATGAATTATGAGTTCAACAACGCGGCCATGGGAAATCCATCAAGTCCGACACATTAGGGCCAAGTATGCCACCTCGGAATGTATCTTGCTTGCCAAAATGTGTCTGTCACACAACCCTCCAATCTGCCTCCATCAATTGTATCTGCCTGTCATCAAAATATATCTGGGCCCGCCATTTTCTTCAATGCTCAACTGGGTCCATCCTGTGCAGCTTTGGGCCTTTCTGGGGGATCATGATTGGGGCTCTGTCTGTCTCCAACTCCAGCTCCTCCTCCAGCTCCGGAGCTGCACTCTGCCCCGCCCTCCACCTCGTCTGCATCCAGAACTCCATCCTTCACCCCTCCAGCTCCCATTCCACCAACCTCCACTCCCTCTGGTCGCTCGTGCTGGCATGTGTTATGCAACCAGGCCTGGGATCACTATAGATCCCTCCAGTCACGTGCTACTGGCTAGTACCTATTAGTTTAGTTTATAAGCTCCACCTAGCATGGGAATCTTCATCCTTTCTTCTCTTTGGATTCTCCCCACTAGGTGTGTATTACTTCCACTCTGTATTAGTACTGCCTATTAAACACTTTGGATTCCCCCGCTAGTTTCCATGCCTCCATGCCGAGCCTAAGGTTGCCTTTACAGTGCCTTACAGTAAGAGTGTCGCTGTTGGTTGGACTCTCAAATTTTTCGCGCACTCACAGCCAACTCATGACACAGCATGTCCTGGGCATAATGGCATAGTGACCAATTAATAAAATATTGGCTACATAGGAACATGAGAACTTGTGAAAGCAATATTAGCTACATGGAGGCATGGTAACAGCAAAACAACACACGGTGACCAAGATAGGGAGGCCTGGGTAGATCAGATGTCACCAAGGAAAGTGACCATATTGCAATACGGTGGGCCACTATCATAAGCCATGTTGCAATGTTATGGGAGTCTGGCCATCTGATGGCTGTCCAACCATAATGCAATGCGGCAGTCTGTCAGGAAATAAAAAAGGTAATAGCAGGTATTGAACACAAAACCCCGTGTTAGCTTAGATAATAAACCCAAACCAACATCATAACCAATTGAGCTAAGAAGGAGTGTTGGTACTGCAAGATATTAGGTATGTACCTGTTCACCCAAACACATAATTAACCTTTCTACCATCTACACTGGCCCGCGGCCCTGGTCAAGTTGGTTAGGGTTAGGGTTAGCTGGTTAGCTGGTTAGGCCCAGGGATCATTTAAGTTCTTAGGTTAGGTAGGTTAGATTGGTTAGGGTTGAAAATACCCCCAAACACAGAATAAACAGTGCCAAACAATTTTCGAAGACCTAGGGCAGCTTGCCTGCTCTAGGTGTGGGTATGAGCAGTGCCAGGTAGGGTAAGCCCAGGCTTACCCTACCTGGGAAGGACAATGTCTTCTGTATAGGTGGTTTGGTGTAGTGGTTGTGAGCTCAGACAAACAGGCTTACATAATGTTACCTGAGGTCTATGGTTCAAGCCTCCCTTTGACCAGTTATTTCTTTTAATATTTGCAGAGGACCACCACAATGCAATGTAGCATGGACCTGGCCATATGGCCAGGGATCCACAACATTGCAATATGGCTCTGGATAGTGGCCTGCAACATTGCAATACAGGTACAGTCTCTACATCAGATGTGGGCAGACAGTAGGCCAACATAGGCCAAATTTGGCCTACCTTGGCCTAGCCGACTGTCATGAATCGCCCGGGTTCTACTTTTTCGCGCAACGCGTCTTAGCGGCACGGGACTCTCATGACGCCACCATGTGACCCTTCTCACGGTTGAAACCCAGCCTCGGATTCTAAAGCCGCAGACTCAGGGAGTCTGCGCCACGGAATACAGAAGACGTTAGGGACTAGGAACCCGTACAGACGGACTCTAGTCCCCGGACGCACCAAAGGCTGACACAGAAGAGTACACGGAGTACAGGAGTGGTTGCAAACCCGATCGGGGTTTGAATCACTGGATACAATGACACTTAGGACTAGGAAACCTGAACGTCGGGTCTCCTAGGTCCACCGACGCCACGGAAACCAACACAGAGGAGTCCAGGAGCATCAGCATTAATGCTCCTTAATGCTACGGTGCAGGAACTGATCGCGATTGACCGTGATCGCTTTAATTTATTTAGAAGCCTATATAAGCACGGTAGAATCTCCATGTACAGTAGATTCTACCTCGTCTAATCTCAGGCTTCTACCTTGGCTTGACATAGGCATTGTCTCCACCCTGCCCCGCTTCCCTCGCACTGTACTACGGGTTGTATCCACGCCCCGGGTTTTGTACCTGAGTGGATATCACACCCTCTTCGACTCGTTCCGGGTTCCGCCTCGCATCCCGACCTACGACATACGGCCTCCTAGGGAGGACGCCGTACGACTGGTCCTACTGCTCGGGGAACACACAAGCTACTAGCGTCTATCGGGTTTCTCCTGGTTGGGGTTCTCGTCGGGTTACTCGCTGTTTAGCCGACCCAGAGGCCGTTGCTGACACCGACTCAGTCTACTGAGGTCGGCCAACGCAGACCTGATGTAAACTCAGTCAGTCTACGCGGGCTCGGAATGCAATGCATGGCAAATAAGGCCAGGTTATTTCAATACAAAAAGGTAAATAGGCCTCACTTGTAAAATGAGTGACAAGGTGGCGAACACAGCGCTGAAGGTTGTTGATATAGCAGACAATTGTCCAGAGGAGAAAATCAACTCACAATGGGCACGAGGCATATATGAGAGCTGAGTCAACCAGACATATGGCAAAGGAAGGTGGTGGATCGAACTTCATTTGGCGGATAACAAGAAACGGGAATAAAGTGAAAGCCCATCAGACCAACATATCCATGTAGATACCTTCCTGACGTTGGATGACAGAAGGGCAGTGAGAAATACATGGGCAACAGAAAAACCGGGGACCGAGAGAGTATCGAAGGCCATAATCCAGACTGGCAAAGAAGGAGAATCTGAAACTGCTTGGTCTAGCGATTGGATCGGTCTGAAAAAAAAATAAAAATAAAAATAAAAAAAAGCAGCATACGGACACATCTCTAAGTGCCTGAGACAAGGGTCCTGGGCCATTGAAAAAGGCGGCCATCACTAGCGATTCCGCTGGTAGCTATGTGACGAAGAGAAAGGAAAACAGGATCTCGTAAGGATCAATGATGGGGGGCCGGTGTAAGTATATACTTTGCCGATGCATGCCGGGACGCCTAAAGGCTGTTTAATTCAAATGCAGGACCTGTCCAATTCATCGAGTGGGAAATCTGCCTCCACTAAAATAGACACAATCAATTATTATTCGTTCTTTAACGAGATGGTAGAAAAGCTGTGCTCTTTCCCCCTTATATCCATGCTACTTCTCGCTTTCTCTGCCTTTCATCCAGTGTTAACTCCTTTGGTTTTTTCTTCTTTTCCACGCTGCCTCAGACCAATTGAACCCATGATCAAACCATGTGTTAGATTTCTTTAAGATTTCTCTTCCTTCCAAACTGCGTGCTGACTGCGAACTGTTTGTTATAGACAATCTAAATCGGGGCTATGGAGCAGTACAGACGAGTCCCGTGGATTATCACCCCGCCAGAGAATACTCGATTCAGGCACAATTCACACCGCGGGGCAGCATAGCGTGTTTGTTGCACTGCCGCCACGTAAGAATCATCTAAACAGCCAGCATCCTCCTTTGTCCTTCTGCTTCTGTTCCCTTTCCATCGACCTTAACCTGTGGCTCATGCCTTCAACCTACTCGGCTATTTTCCAATTCCCTGCTCAGAGTAGTGGACTTCGCTCTGTAGCTTCAATTTCTCAACGTCGGATCTACCGTTTCTTTGAGCAAGTCGACGGCTTTCATTTGTATCCCTTTGGCTCACCCCCATGAAGGATATCTCCTTTCTTCCTTCTCTCGCAATCCGCTCACTTGTAGAATGAGATAGCCCAGCACTCGCGCGGCAAATGATATGAATCAAGCTGGATTCACACGATGTTTCCCACACAGTCCTGATTCGAGGTCTCGAGAGCTGTAAAATCAAACCCGATACGGAATGTCTGCCGTCACAGACTCTGGATGGATAGCCCGATATGTACAACCGATCCCGCTGAAGGCCGGAATCTGAAGCTCTCAACTGCGGAGCTAAACCCAAATTAGAACTCTGAGCAGTGGAAGCGCATCACATGCACTCGGAGCTTAACGCTTTGGTCACGTAGGTATGATAAAAGGTCGGCCCCTCAATTGCTTTTTTTGCCTCCCCTTCACCCCACTCCGCATACAAGTTCCTTTCCAACGCAACATTTACGTCTAAGGGTGTTATGTGCACATGCTGGACTGACCTGTATCCCTCAAAATCTTCAAGAGAATGCACAGAAGATTGTCCTGCTCATCACGATTGCCTGGGATCTCGAGTTTTACTCATTCTGATGCTGCAACTTTTGAAAATTCAAGCTCTATCGTGCCGCCCTCCCAAACGTACGTTCTGTCGGTGTATTCTACTACAAAGCAGCCCAGGATTTCCAAACTTGCTATCTCCGGTGGCGAGCCTGACCGTTGGATATTTGCTAGCCCGCTGCTTCTTCCAGCTGATCGCTAGGTGTCTCGACGCATGAAAACCCAAAGGCTCGCCATCCGTTTGTCAAGCACGTTCAACGCCGTGCGAGCACCTTTCCTCACTATCAAATTACAGGGCATCGCGTTGCTCGGGACCGGGAGTATGTCTCCATTGAGTGAGTTGATTCAATGTGGATTCTAGCCGTTGAACTGACTCGCATCTCTCTTCAAAGCCGAGAATATATTTGTGTATTCCGATGTGCATTCCCTCGGCGTTCTATCTGGTTATACTGGTCGCAATCCTGGGAGACTTAGATCCAGATCATTGTTCATTGCTTTGCAAAGAATTGTTTGTCAACTGCCAAAGATTGTGTGAATTTGACGCCGGAGCGAAGTGCAGGCACTTCTTGCATCGGTTCAACTAAGTGCATTCGTATAATCGTTGCCACTGAGACCGTGATTTCAAATTCTCATAGCTGTGGAATCAAAACCACGATGGGACAGATGAACGACTGCGCGAACCCGGCTAGCGAGACATGTGAGATCGATCCCACTGATAAGCTGGTTTTAGGGCTCAAAACTGCGGAATCATGCCTAGATTTAAACTTTGAGCAGTAGAGGCGCATCAGGTGAAGCAACAACTTTCGGATTTTCACGCTGCGGCCACGTCAATGCTCGTCACATCAAGCTTCAAGGTATTAGACCGCCATCGGGCTTCGTTCCTCGTCCCCACTCCCCGAATGCCTCCTCATTGTTAACCTATTGGGTCGTTCGCTCCCACTCACGAACATAAATCCAACCGAAACGTCCTCCTCAAGACTGCCTGCGCTCCTCAAAATCAGTGGGACTCAACCAGGATCTTCAAGCTCGTATTCATCGCCTGGCGCGGACTGTTGCTCTGGCATTCATTGGGATTCTCGCCCGTCGTGGAGTCAATTCGAATTCATCACTGGCCAGCATTTTCATCGACGTGCCGACTCGCGCTGGCAACGAATTATCCAAACGCATAACCCTGAAGCACCTGATACTTCTTGCTGGCGCCGCATGCCACGGGCACGGCCTTGAGTTTACTTCCGAGCGGACCCAAATGTTCCCGTTAAGCGAGCGCGCGCTGCCCGCGCTTTCCAAGACAAGGAATCGCATTCTTGCTTCTGATATATTTGTGATTTGCTATGTTCAGGATATGCCAAGCGCCTGAACCCTGAACATTGTTCAACAAGATCTCAACACAACGTTCTTCCACTTTGATGCTATCTCTGCTTTGAACTGATGGTGGCATTCATGCATTCATCTTGGACGTAGTCATGGCTCGGAGCACTCTGCATCAGATTTTCAAGTTCTTGACATGGCCCATCTGTTGTCGCCTATCGCGAATACTCTCCTGTTTAACACATCTTTGAGTCTGCCTATGCTCAAGAACAATCAGGATGCAGACGTCATCATTGTTTCCTGCGGTCGCAGTGCACTGGTGGTTGGATCAATTTTACAGCTCTTTTTTCATGGCTGATCTTACCGTCTTGCTGCGTTACAGCGTAGACTCGACATACTGCAGCGTGATCCTTCTCTCAAATACATATCTTTCTTGCTCAGTTACACCCCCATTTCAATCAATTATTTTTGAAACATATCGGAAACATATTTGTTGAACATCTGACCAAATGTATCGCATTGGTTGCTGGAACAGCCTCTCGATGTTTCACATAGAATGTTGCAGCGATGTTCTGTGAACCTTGCCAGGACATTTATCTAGCATTGAAAATATATTCTGTCCAACATCACGAGAACAGTCATTGATCGCCCCGCTCCTTGGCACCTTCAGCCTTGTCTACTTTTTCCTGCTTCTTTGCCATAATATTTCACGGTCTAAAAAAATAAATTTTACATTCTCAAATAGGAGACTGTGCCGAGTTCAAATTATCACTGGTGTACACTTTTGCGGCATCTTAGTTGAACTTCGCGAAGTTCGGACAGACCCGAATTCAGATGTAACTTGAAGTATGGCCGGACAAGTCCATTTCGAAGTCCGCCATCAAAGGTCCGTGCACCTCACGTGCATTTGACAGATGGTTGATGACTTTCGCCCTGAGTCTTCCCATCATCCTCTCCCTCTCTCTCACACTTCGTGTCTCGCGTCCTTCTCCCTCCCGGCCCGTCTTGCTCTTCTTGCTCCCAGACTGGATTCTCAAGCCCTATCATCAATGCTACACTCCCCTCAAGTCTCACTGTTTGGTATCCGTTCCTTTCCAAGGCCTTCAAGCTTTCTCAAGCTTCCTCGGAGAACCTTCAACCTCTCAAGGCCTCAAGGCTTCATCTCCTCAAGCCTCTAAGTTTCAAATCCTTTCCCTCTCAGCCTCAAACTCTCAAGTCCTTCCTCTGGGCTGCACTATTTTGCAAGATTTCCGCCCGTGGCTATGTCCGCAAGAATTTCTCTTCTTCCTTGCGGTCACCGGTTTCCCCCTGCTGCTGCCGCGCCTGTAACGGGACAGCCGGGGGGCGTCGCGTGGTGTGTATTTCCGATGGCCGCTCGTACTGCTCCCATCACGCCAGAATGCGACATGAATATTCTATCGGACACAGTATACAATATACTTTCCCGTCGACACCTATTTCATGTACATTCAGTACTCAATTAATCATTTCTTGGATATTTGGACGAGCAACCAGCAATATTAAATTAGGAATGTCTGCGATGTTTCCCGGTTTGGTTGGTGAGATATACATCACTACCTCCTAAAAATGTCCGTCCAAACGTCTTGGAGATATCAATGTCGCCGGAGCATCAAGGAATTGACGATTTTTTGTTGTGGTGATGTTTCTGGTGATGTCCGATGATGACCGAAGGATCATTACCGAACATGGCCGCAACAACATTTACCAAACATTTTTCCCAAACGGCGGTGTAGTGCCAGACACTGAATTTATTGTTCTGAGTTGACGGAGCCCAGCGGCCGGAGCGAAGCGCATATCTTGTCCAAGCAAATCGAGGTGGTAAACATCGGAGCTACGCCAGTTTGAGAGCTTTTCCATGTCTCTTTAGGTCCAAAACGCGGCATGCCACCAGGACATAGAGCTCAGAAGAACGATAGAAGGCGCGCCAGTGTCAGTGAAGTATTTGATCGGCAGTTTGGCATTGTAAATTCGAGCCTCGGCGATGTTCTATCAGATCCCGGGACCAGAATCCACCGACATTTCTGCATCGTTGAGCGCGGAAGATCAGGTTGACAGTCAGTCGTTTGTGCGATCGGAACCCCTCGAGACTCAAGAAGACGCTTGAGAAAGGGTGGGAGATCGATGTGTCTTACACCTTTTCTGGTGATTGTCGTTCTAATGCCTTTCTTTTTCCACTTCCTCAAGTTGATCTCTTGGGTTCGGTATTCTGTCGATGCTGAAGCTGTCCTCTGCATCGTTGCCAACCTCGTTGTCTCTGAGACCTCGCCGTTAGTATTCTCACGCTTGATATTATTGACAGTACCCACTCGTTCGAAGTCGCTGTCGATACCGATAAATTTGCGTGCGTATATATTTTGTTGCTATGTGCTATCGCCCGTCAGGAATTGAATCGGCTTGCCAGGGAACACCGACGACACCGTCTGTTCCTTTCCCTAATAGCATTTGTATACAAGAATTTGTCTCACCTCTTATACATGCCGGTTCCCAACATAATATCATCCACTGCGGGGATCAATTAATTTTTCTCATGGAAAAAGAGCCTTTTAAAAACGGGAGATTTTACCAATCCTTTGTTTTCCATGGAGGAAAACGGAGTAGCAAAGGAAGCTCCTTTGTTCGTGGGTTTTCCAATTGAGAAAAACGCTCCTTGTAAAAATCTCCCGTTTTAAAATGGCCTTTTTCAATGGGAAAAATTTATCTATCCCCGCAGTGATCATCACCCAGCAATTGCGTACCCAAACCACACTCCTTGGGAACTGGATAGACTGATATCTTGTGCCATGATTTCTTTCAAGTTTCGTGCCTCAAGTCAGGCAGAGAGTCAGAACACAGCCTAAATATAGCCCGAGTCGCGGCTCTTCTTCACGGGCCCGGGTAAATGACTCCCGTCACTGGACCACATGTAGTTGCGGCTACCTCCGTAAGAAACTCCCAGTGCCGCATTGCATTTCTGCTGTCAGTGTTCTGGCTTTGGTAGAAAGATTACAGTATGTTGATCATCCACACCAACCGGTTCCCCGTCACGAGCTTGTCTGTTGGTTCTGTACAATGGAAGTTGAAAGCCCAGAACATGCACTGATCGAGTGCCAAGCATCCCCGGCGGCCGTGCTAAATTCCTGGAAAGATTCTTCCGTGCTGTACCGAAACTGCAGGATAAAATGACGCACCTCACAAGTGTAGAGTTCTGAAAGCCATTATTTACGAGCGCTCAACTATCATCCTGGTTGGAAATTTTGTGCATGAGATCCTTCGAGAGTTTTAAGCCGTTCCATTGCGATGTCCGTAGAGTAAATGTATCTGATTTCGAAGCTCATTAATTCTAGGTCACTGTTTCTGATGCTTTCTGACATCTGGGGGGGCACGGGGCAATCTGTGGGATCTGCATTCTGGGGCTTGGATGGCAGGGAGTGGTCCAGAGGCGATGGTGTATTTTTACTTGCTTTGTACACTGGGATAATCCCTATAAATCGGTGTTCGTGATTCGGACCATGCCATGTAATGCTACCTAGGTACCGACATCTGTCCAAAATTATGATCGATTGTCAGTCTTACGTTCAACAACCTCCTATGTCTACGAGGTTGGTCTTCTCTCGTCAGGTTCCCATTCCTTGGCCGTTCATTAGTCGATATATCACTGATTTGTCATCCAACGACATTCAAAGTTCGCAGGGATCTGAGCTCTTGTGCCACAGCCTTGCCCCAGAAGTGAATTCTATCCCGCCTAGAATTTGGAAAACCCACAATCCCTGGACTTGTTCGATCGGATATGTGGAATCTCGCCGCACAGACGGTGTCGAGTAAAGGTAAGTAAATTTTGGTCGTCATGAACGATGGGCTGCCAAGACGGTACGTCGTCCGCGAGCGCATGCTCATGTGTCCGACGCCAATCCAAGGCCAATTAATGTTGGTCAGATGATGCCGTTCTGATCTGTCATTGACTCATTGTCTAAACTTAGAAAGGAGTCTTTGGTCTCGTGTTCCGCCACACTTTCCTTTTGCAATTATGCACACTCATCGGCAAGACAAAAGAGTTCCCCCTACTCTCGTACCTCCGTCAGTCTGGTTGGTTTAGCCTCGGATAAAATGAAATGAAGAAATAATTTCTAGATGACCTTGAGTAGGTCGGAAAAAGTTTTGTTGAGAGCTCGCGGGGGACTAGGCATAAGTTGCGCTCGCAGTCCGTAGGCTATAGACGCTCACGTTCGCGGTCCTTGATCGCTTGTACATGCTCACACGAGTGCTGCAAGCTGTCACGTCCCGAACTGTCAAAATCTGATGCACTACTGCAGCTGGATGAATAGGTACGGTCAGAGTAGAATTTAAATAGGCGATTCTGACGACGATTCTGGAGTCAATTCTGGAACTGATTTATTGTGGGAGGATCGTCGTAATTCAAAATCGTCTCGATTCTGACTCTAATTTGATTTAAAGCCGATTCTGAGCGATTCTCACACAATTCTGATGAAAAAGAATTTCAGAATCGTCATCAGAATCGTTGTCAGAATCGACGTGAGAATCCCCAGAATCGTCTACTCTGACCGTACCTGATGTGTCAAGTTCTGGCCATAACCTGTATTAAAAGGAGAGGTCCGTCCTCCTCCTTCGTGGCAAATAAACAGTATAATCCACACCACTGTTGTTGACATGTCTTCCCCAGCCCTCATGTCTGCTGCAGGCCTCCCCGACATCCGCGATACATTTGGGGCGATTTATATAGGAGGCATGTTTCATCGTCCCTCTGAGCCCGAGCCCATGTCACTCATCATGAGTTCAGTGATCTTTGCCGCCTTGTGAGGCCCCCCAAACCCGAAACTGCTCCACTGCGCTAACGTACGATTTCCAGTTTCCAGGGACTGCTTACTGTACAGGCGTATATCTATTACGAACAATTTCCTCGCGACTCCTGGGTCCTGAAGACACTTGTGAGTCGTGCACTCTGTGGTTGATGACACCCCGGTGCTAACTGGATTATGCAGGTCGCCGTAGTTTGGTGGGCTGCTATGGATTAAAGGCTAATCATCTCGTCTTATCATCTTAGGTTGACCGATCTTGCGCAGCTCGGCGTCGTCGGAAGTATCCCCTGGCACACCCTCGTTGTAAACTGGGGAAATGTACCCGTGCTATCGTCTCAGAACAAAGAGCGGTCCATTCACGTGATCTTGGTCGGCATACCGAGTATCCTCTGCCAAGCATTCTTTCTTCATCGGTTTTATTTTCACTCCGTTCTGGATCCGCCATTGATTATGAGTACTCCCAGGTTATGGAAAATGAGCCAGAAGAAATGGACTCTCGTCGTCCCCATGGCTCTGGCGTCTCTCGCGGTCTTTGGACTGGAATTCTTCCTTGCAATCCAAAATACGATAAATCCAGATCCCACCAGCTATATCCATGACAAGAATGAGGCCATTTCCATGTTCACGATTGGCGCAGCTAGTCCGTGCTCACATCGTCACTTGAAATTTATCTTCTTGTAACCTTACATTCCACAGCCGACTTCTGCATCGCTGTCTCAATGGTCTATTATCTCCTGCGCGGGAAAGCTGGTTTTGATACGTGTGTTTACCACGACTCATTATATGGCCCATAACTGATAAATGTATCGCCCTAGAACCAATTTCATCCTCACTCGTCTGATTCAGTACACCGTCGCCACGGGGCTCGCCTCAAGGTACATATAGCCCTGTTGCATCTCTGGAAGATGTGTTCTGAGTTGGATCAGTCTCCTCGCCGTGGCATGCGTGATAGCCGTAGGTTTCATGAATCGAGTCCTGGGCCGGAACACTGACCATATAACAGGACTTTCTCAAGCCCAAATCATATATCTTCATAGTATGTACTCTGAAACTCAAGTGGATACTTTTCTGCAATGATGGCATAGGCTATGCATTTTTCTCTAGGCCGCATGTATACCAACGCACTGTTGGCCACGTATGTATATTTCACTTCACACCACAGCACTCAAATCCTGATTCATTCCAGGCTCAACTCCCGCCATAAATTGCGCAGTACCTTCGACAATATACAGGTGGGTAATTGGTCGACCACACCAGGACCCAGCGGCGGACCTGTCATTGCCATGTCAACCGTGACTCAGGTAATGGTTCAAATACAGTACCTGTTGAGGGTCTCGCAGCTGAAGGATTCCAAGTGCCCCACCGTGATTGCAAACGAAGAGTTCAGCCTGGACAAGGATTCGTTTAAACGCAGCAAGGACGCAGAATCTCAGCCGGGCCGGTGGTGAATATTGTGGATCCCGACTTGCCCGTCAGTGGCCTGATATATTGATACCCCGTTGTACACATGTATACATGTCTACGATTTCACGTTGTTTTCAAGGAGGATTAATCTCATCAATTCCAGTCTCATAAGTTTGACTTATATTCTTGCTATCCTTGAGCAATTGAAGGATTAATTGGTCAAACTGTCGGTGGCCGGAGCGAAGCGAAGGGATGCCTTGTATCTCTCTATGTCAACAAGACATGCTGTCACTTCCCTTCGGCGGTCCTACAACACAGAAATCTCTCCCTCTGTATAAAATCCCCTCTCTGTGACTCCAATGCCTTTGTAAACTTCTCAAAGTCTATTTCATGATTTCTGATCCTCTCAAGTAAGGCTCCAACCATTTACTTTTTACAGGGCTATCTGGGGCAATGATCCATCGCAAGGCTCTAAGCAGAGATGAAATGTAATCCATCGTGAGTTCTAATGAGGGGGATTTGTGATGCATCACCTAGAAGCCAGTTGGGCGCGTCATGTGGGTGCATGCGATCCGCCCTTGACCTTTCCTTTTACAGCCATGTCCCCGCCTAAGGGCAAAATTGACGCGACACCTCCAGCCTCTTCCTCTGCGCTCCACACACCCTCGCCTTCTGCAGACATGTGGCCGAACCCCTCACGAACCCCTAGCTAACGGCGCACGCGCTAGTCACGTCCATTTGCGAGATAATCACGGTGGCATGCGGCAACAAGAAACATCCCACCATCGACGGCTAAGCCAAGATAAACGCGAACCTCGACCTCACTATGTTCCACCCCCCCTCTAGAAACAGGCTGAGGCCAGATGACCTACCCGCAGCTGCCCAGAGGGGTCTGTCTAGGTGACTAGAAGCGGTCTGTGCAGGTCAGTCTAGGTATGTGCAGGTCAGTGCAGCTGCTTGTATCTTAAGGGAGGTCAGTTCAGCCCAGGGTAGGTCAGTCAAGATGTTGCTGGCCACCTAACCAGAGGTAAACATACCTGATTTCAAGTGGAGAACGACTTGTAGTCGTGCCGCTTCGTTGACGCAGCCAGTTTCGGCTCAGAGAGGTGGTCACGGCGAGACTGGTAATGGGTGTCGGAGAGCAAGATATGAGCCGAGTGGCAACTCTCCCAGGAGTGGTGTCCCTAGATGTGTCCGCAACTCGCCGATTCGAAATTACTTATAACAGTGACAAGCACTCGCCGGCGCTTCGCACCGGCTCCCGCTTGCTTCTGTCAGCTGACCACATCGTGACCACATAAAGCTTGATCCTGGTGATCCGAACGTACATATGGAGATACGGCTTCGGACGGACAGAGGAACTTAATTTTATAAAGAGAGTGATGATCCCAATTAGGCTCTCGCAACTCTGCATTGGCTCCTTGACAACAACAATGAATCTGAAACTG
>JARKIC010001098.1:0-151828 GCA_029378375.1 Mycena olivaceomarginata | reverse complement strand
TTTCCCCATTATTCTATCTTGGCCTTCGGTCCTGCTGCACTTTCGACATTTGTATCGAGTTTCGCGAAGAGTTTCGTTTCTCCAACAGGTGGTACCTGCGCAAAATCCCCGGCAAAGATTATGTTGATTATGTTGATGCCTCCGAAAGGTGCGACATTCCCCTTGGCTTCGTTGAGTGCCTGGCTGATTTTTAGCAGTAACAAGGGACTGGTGGGCCGCTTTGCGGCCTCCCATCCCCTTTCGTGCGTTAACAAAGCCACGGGGAGAGCACCCCACCATTCAAGGCTGTTTTTTGAACTTGGCTCATGCTAAATCAGATACTATTATGAGTTCACCGCAGGGTGCTGATACTCGGTGCAAGGAAGCAATTGAATATTCAGTGCTGACAGTCGGGAGTGAGATAAGTCTTGGCTAATAAATAATGCAGAAGTATAAAACTGAATTCCACCTCTGATGAGATATTCTAGTGTGCTTTTTTCGCCTTTTAAACTCACCATTCAATTCCATGAGTGGTAAAATTTGTTTCCCTCTGTTACAGCTGTATAAATTAGGCATGTCTGGGGCAAGAAGCAATTGAAGATTTGGTGCTGAGAGTCTAAGAGCACAATAGAGTGAATTATAACATTGATTTCCCCTCTGCAATATTTTGGTGTATTTTTGTTGCCTTTTGTCAATTCTGTCCTTACAGCTATTGTTGGAACCGAGGGTGCGGCGAAATTTCGCCCGTTTTGAGACATTTTCGAAGAATTACCGATAACTTGCTCAGTTCTTGATAAAAACCAGATGAATCTACCCGGCTAATTCATATAGAGAAACATTCATGAAAATACTTTATATTAGGGGACTTCACGCTAGGACGCATTTTCGCGTTTGTGAATAAATTTATACATTTGATTGGATGAATAAAATCATGGTTTGTGGAATAAATCCATGATCACCCCATTTGGTTTCCACAATATATTTTCATTAATTCTTTCCATGCGCCAAACACGTACCTACTTTCGGTTCCTCGGAAGGCATCGCCTCCTTGGCGTTGGTGTCGGTAGGTGTGTCGATTTTCGTGTCGCCCTCCGCGCCAGTCTTCAAAGCCTTAGGCTTGTTCTTGGACCCCTTGGCTTCTCCCAGGAACTGAGCAAAGTCCTTGGTCTCCAAACACAAATCGATGCCGTTGAACGATCCATTGAAGATACTAAGAAGTCTGTCACTGGCCCGAATGCTGCTCCAGAATCCCTCGACCTCCTTCGCAGTCTGGAGGCCACGCTCAGCACCCAAGCTCAAATGCTGTACAGCTCGCTGAACATTCCCGAAGGAATCTCAGAGCTGAGGGGTCTCCCCTTGGCATTTGTCACCCTTCTCATGACAATGTGCAACCTTAAAATAGAGATCCGCCGGTGCGCTATCAACTCCTTCAAGGAGTTAGCAACCCTTCGCCGCGCTGTTGCCGGGCAGAGGGAAGCTAATGGTAGCCACCAGATCGGTCTGGTGGCTAATTTTCCTGGACAGTGGGCAATGCTGCCGAACCAAGTCAGCCACTATTTGTAGCTCTGAGGGAGACTATAAAATAGTGGCTAGGTGAGAAGAAGCCGCCTCCGCATTCGTCCGTGGTGAAAGCCACCAGTTTCATCTGGTGGCTACCGCAACCTCTCTATTATCATGTAGCCCACGTAGTCCAACCCTTGTTGCATTCTCGCAAGAGACACATACGCATTCCGACCAAATTCTGGCGGTCCCCTGTGCACTAGGTGCGACTTCGAATGAGTCGTGTTGCAGAAGGAAGGAAAAAGACATTCGCGGGGCAACCGGCACATCTGTGTCCATTTTCTAGATCTACAGTTGTGCGTGAACCACGAGACAGAACAAGAACCACCATTCCAACAGCTCTAAACATGCGGACAAGGGGAGTTGAAGCTGGCGGCCGCCTGACCTTCGGTTTTGCAGGGCCTATTCTTGTTTCCATAGCATTTCAAAATTTATTGAGTCCCTGTTGCAGAAATGCTCGCCCCAACCATGCGGATGCGGGTAGTAGTTCAAGCTGCTACAGGGTTTTTCTTTCGCATACAACAACGACGCGGATATTACAACATATCAACCCATCTGTTCACTGAGCCTTTGTCGCGCGCTTATCTTGACCGCCCGCTGAGTCGAGCTTCCCTTACTCTCTCCCCTGTATCTGATCGTTGCTCATTGCTCAACAAGTTTCTGAAAATGTCCACCTCAATTGACTCAACCACGGGGCGAAGGCACTGATTTTATCTAGTATGGGTCTCATCCTATGTAAAAATTAGTTTCCTTGGAATAGACTATGCCGCCTGGTGGACCAGTGACTGGTCTGTCTATGGAGGCAAGCCTGTAAATAGACACGACAAGCTTGCTTTCATAGACAGGCTGGATTCGAGCCTAGCCGCCTGGAAGTATGAGGCGTTTTCTTTACCGGTACAGTCAAGTTGCTCCAACGAGAATCAACATCCGGTATACATACGCTCAAATTTTTCATGCTCCTTCGTCTTTCGTTCGCGGTTGACTCCACAAACACCCGCCGAGACGACCGTACGTTTCAACACTGCTCCGCACCACTGGTGTAGTATAGTTACAAGGCGTTGTTGAGGAGCGCAATGCATCCTGACTTCGTACCTCTCCATTGACTCTCCTCATTTCCTCTCTGGCGGCTACAGTCCCACTCGGGCGCAATCAGCTGTGCCGCAGTGAGTGCTTGGAACTTCAGCTAAAGCATCTGTTGACTATCTTTTATTGGTTGGTGTTTTTTGTATCCCTCGCTATTACCGCTTGATGTCACTCGTGTCCGACATACAAACTTAAATCAAGTAACCTATTACAGCTCTTTGCGGTACAACAGGCGCAGTCTGTTTTTTTTTTTTCTTTCTCTTTTCGCAAGTTTTCACTAGAACAGCTGCCCTGAGCTCAATTCTCAACCGTCTCCCTTGGAAATAGGCTCATTCAATTCGTATTGAAAATCCGCAGCGAATAGAATACCGGTATTTTTGATCCTTTTACGTAATATAATTTCTTCCGTAAAAGCTTGGTTTTGAGTAGGACACCTGTAGCACTCGGAATGCTGCCCCGATTGGGCTACTCTTTGGATATGCTATACATCTAATGTGACTCTAGCCAATGTGAGTGTTCACAGAGCTTAATGTACTCAAACTTCCATGGACAGCTCTACTTATGGTAGTGTCTGGATATCTACTTCGCTAAAGTGTGCACTAAATCACAATCACTCAGTATGTAACATAAATAAACACACCATTGTCTAGGGCCACATCAGATGTATAACATATCCAAAGATTAGGCCAATCAGGGCAGTATTCCGAATGCTACAGGTGTCCTACTCAAAACCAAGTCTTTCCGGAAGAAATTATATTACGTAAAAGGATCAAAAAATACCAGTATTCCATTTGCTGCGGATTTTCAATACAAATTGAATGAGCCTATTTTCAAGGGAAATGGCTGAGAATTGAGCTCAGGGTAGCTGTTCTAGTGAAAACTTGCGAAAACAGAAAGAAAAAGAAAAAAAACAGACCGCGCCTGTTGTACCGCAAAGAGCTGTAAACTCTATCTCAGCCCATGGTGGCGGCACGAGTTCCCGTTGTTAAGGCACCTGCCTGCTTAAGCGCCAATTAGACGCCCACCAAGCGCATTGAATGCAATTTCCTGTGTAGTTTCAGGTTCAAATTTGGTTCCAGATTGAAGAAGTTATGGGGAGTTCAACGATTTTGATCGAAAGATTACTTCTGAGCCAATAGTGACTCAATAGAGAAGAAAATCGTAATTCTGGCTACATCACCCTCTTTATAATGCATGTTAGTCTTCCCTCCCAAAAATTCAGTGTGTTTGAACCAGTACCTACCCTCCTAGGAGATGTTCAACAGAAACAAAGCCCCCGGTGCCAAATAGAGAAATGAAATTCATTTTCGCATTTTCATTTACATCACTAATTGCGGACGAATTATTCTGGAAGATTGGTATAGGTTTCGAGGTAGTCGGACCAAAACTCAAGGAGTTACGAGGGAATCGGTCGGTGCGACGAAAAAGTTCCCAAAACGGAAATTTTTCGTTCGCTAGGTTCCGACATTAGCAGGTGAATACTCTTGAACATTATCGATAATCTTGAACCAACGCGATTCATCCTCCTCGGTCGCCTTGCGGACATCGGTTTGGAGCGCCTCAATAGATGTTTCGGTCATCGTATTGAGGCTGGTGCGGACGGTGGTGTCGCTGATGATCGAACCAAAGCGGCAGTATACACGCTTGACATCGATGTGGGATTTGCACGCAAAGTGCCAGATATCGAGTGGGAGTGCCAAATCACCACTGGCATACTGATTGCGGCTGAGGATGAACGAGCTTATGGCGGCGACTTGGATCTAGGAAATGTGAGCTAAGGAAGGACAAAAAAAAAACCGTAGCAGCTCAAAACTCACCGCGGGGTGGGGACGACGCTTGCGAATGACTACGACGCCTTTCTTCCGAGGTGCAGCTATGCATTCGGTCAGATACCAAACGAGCTCCGCGTTCGTCGCATATTTTTGAGCAAGGCTTCCAATGGTGAAATGTGTATCTTCCCAAGAAACAACCCGAGCATTAGGATCTTTGCCATTTGTGCTGGCGCGAATATGGGTACGGCTCTCGGAATCATCGCGGTTTTTGCGCGCAAGTGTTTCGACTGAGTCGTGAATGCGGTTTCCAACAAGACGCGTGGCCCAGGCAGAAAGGGAAGGCTGAGCGAAGTGGATATCTTCAAGCGGAATATGGGGAGAGAAGGCAGCGGCGCGCTCTGCGGTGTGTCTCCGCTTCGGCCGACTTTCGCGATGATGATAGAGGCGCTCAATGAGATGACTCATTCGGAAGGTGTTAGAACCACTGAGGAATTTATTGACGGCGGCTATGTGTCGCGGCGTCCGAGGATCTGGCTCATCTTGGGCATGGTTATGGAAAAGCACATCAAGAAAGTCTCCGAGACTCAAGAAGCCGTAGGAAGAGAGGAGGTCATCCATCTTCTCCCACTTGGAGCGTTTCGCAGCGCGCAGGCTGGGTGCAGAGATAGAGGATGAGGAAGAAGGAGTAATAGGGGAATTGGACCAAGTAATAGCGGGACCTGCAATGGATGCAGATGCTGGAGAGTCCGCAGAGGACGAGAAAAAATCCTCCGAGAGCGGAGGGAGCGGAGGGAGCGAAGAGGAGGACGTGGAAGGCGTCATGGGTGTGTAGGAGGACGCATTCGCGGGCGGTTTCGGAAGGGTCGGCACTATGAGCTTCTTAAGCTTCTCATACTTGCGCACAAGGCGGACCGGTGCTGGAGTTTCCTCCATTCGATATGCGCAGCGATATAACGCGTGAAATGGGTCGAATTTTACCGCGAGCGAGCCAGAGACGCGAAGAATAAGAGCGGAAGAAGGTGGTGCTTGACGTGCCAAATTTTGAAACTCCGCCGATTATGTCATAAGGTCGACCTCCAACTACACGATCGAGGTTATCAACAGACTACAACATGCGAGGTACGAGTATTTTTCAGTTGTAGCGTCTGTCTACGAGAGACTAGACGTATGTAGCATCAATCAGAACCCCAGTTGAATCGTTGCATCTTCGTATATGACAAGCGGCTCTTTCTCTTTGATATCGTCGAAGAAACTCTGCAATTACAATAAGTCAGCATTAAGATCGAGGAGTGAAATGGACTAACACTGAGTACCACCATAATTCCATGAATCTGTCCTCTGAATGCTGGATCCACAACCCAAATCAGCATCTGATTGCGATGCACGAAGGAGACTTGTGGAAGCTTTTTAGATTCTGTGTCGATCTGAATCAGTCAGCGAACTCGCGAGGGTGTCACTACTTGCCGCTGGGATACTAATCCCCATTCCGACTTGAGCTCGGAAAGGACGATTCTTGGGTGACTTGACCGTCAACGGTGAGGTCGAGGTGAGGTACGTAACATCATATGAAGTGTATGAATTGTTCTCTTCTTCTGAATTCCATTTGAGTCCGACTCCCTCTTCCACATAGCACGCGGCCATAGGCTTTACCACAATGATTTAGCAGCATAAAAACCATAGTCATTTCACCTTGCTATCGGTGGCCTCAAAGTTGATACCCTTGGTGTGGTTGAATGAGCCACCTCCAGTAAGCGTGAAACCACGCGAATATCCTCCGGTGAGATGAAGGCCGCTCTGATTTTCCTGGCGTTCAATGTGTTTCAGAGTCTGGAGTGGCTCAGCAAACCCTCGGTCAAAACTAAATGAACGTCAGACACTGTCCAGCACAATATTTGGATCAAATTACAATTTCCTGCGAGTGATTGATTTGTTTTGATGCACCACGAAACCAATGCTTGCGTATGAGCGATCCACTTTGGTTTGACGTGGTTGAGTCTCGATTTCAAAGTCAATTGCCGCAGTGACTTTGGGCTGGGACAATGGATGCTCCAGAGGCAACTGAATTGGCATGGCTGTGTTGTGATATACAATGAACTAAAGAATTTCAGTGTCAACAGTGTGTGACAATTTAACGGGTTACCTTGAAGTCATAAGAAATTGTGACCTGATATTTCTTTGCCGAGTTAGTCTTGAGGTGAAGATCAATGACTGTGGTATGTATTGGACTTTCCCAGTCACCATCGACTGTTGTGGGATCCCCTCTGCCCCCACCTCCACCTCCATCTTCATCCTCCGGGTCCTGTGTGCCACCATTTCCATTTGGTTCCTGTCCTTCCCTGTCATTAACTTCATCTCCGCCTCCGCCTCCACCCCCGCCATTTGGGTGCTGTGCACCGCCATTTCCGCTTGGTTCCTGTCCATCCCTGCCATCAGCTCCGTCTCCTCCGCCTCCACCCCCACCATTCTGGCTGTGGGTATCATTATCTTGGGGTGCTACAGGTAACTTGCGGAAGACAGAGATTTTGCGGTAGAAATTTCATTTTTTGATGGCATCAAAATACCGGTTCATTGCGTTGACTGCAGATTTTGAATAATTGGAATTTACGGATCTGCTCGTGGCTCCCCTTATCACCAATACACCGGCTCGTGCTAAATAAACTACAGACTAGCTCACCGCCCGATCACACTAATGCTGAAAGCAAACATTTGTAGTACTAACCCTGCCCCTCATCAGCGAGCCAACTCCTTCGTCCTTCGCAGGTCGCCCCTCAATTTCTTCTGGGTTAAATTTCCCGAGGATCCGTCAGAAGCTCGTCTGGACGCCAATGCAACATTCCAGAACCTGAAAATAGTTGTGGAATATGGGTAGCGGCCATTGGGACATAAACTTATTCTACGCTTGATCGTGCCTCACGTCGCCAACGAATCTCAATCTCCGGCTAGGCGGCCGGACCACAGTGGGTTATGATTCTACAAGTAGAGCAGATTGTATGGTTTTTGAGTTTGGACGGTCCAGGGGATGATTTTAGCAAGCCCCATGGGATGTGTACTGCTTCAATATCCAGCCACATGTGTACTAATATTTCGTAGTTAATGAGCTAGCAAAGATCTGGGGGTGCCGATCCAACAGTGGGGTTTGGGTTGCATAGGTGTTGTCCTCAATTATATGCCAATTATGCAGGAATTGAATCCATATATCGCCCATGAACCACCACAGGTGTGGGATCGGGATCTTTGGCATATTCCACAAGGATTTTATGGACTCCTGAATCACAAGATGGCAACTGTGTATGTTTGACCCGGGTGAACACGGGGCATGACCGTCAGAGCTTATTTCATTTGCATAGTCAAATGGGTACGTGTCGTTGGGGGGCATCCTCGGAATCGTAGACCTCAAATGGCCTCCCTAGTACGGCGGATATAGCACCTACATCAAGCGGGAAGTTAGGTTGAACAAATATAGGGAATGAAGCGCTCATAAGGAACCCAGTAAATCGTATAGAATCTCGGATGGTCTCAAGGGCCGAAAAGGCAGATGTCTCCACCACACAATCTTACTTCATTGGAGTCTGCTGACCATCAACATCCACTGCCGTAGCCAAGAATTCGTAGGAAGTTTGTTTACTGCCGTTTGCAGAACTTACATGGTGTCTCAATATAAAATTCTACTTGATGATTGCTCGATTACTGTAATAGAGAGGTTGCGCAAAAGCCGCAAGGTTTTCTGAGTTTTCTCAAGTTTTATCCATTCTTTTTTGCTCAATACCATCCATTGTCCCTTTAAACTCATATTAGATTCCCGAAAATGTTACACATTGGATCTGCAAGCATGGGAGGCCGCATTTCCGGCGCATCCCTCCAGTTCCAGCTGCTCTACTAGCTCCGCTTCCACACTCTTAAGTTTTTCACGCGGCAGGGGCAGTGCCGGGGAGGCTCCCCCACCCTACGGTACCTCTCCTTCTTCCCAGGTAACTTCAGACTCAGAACAGTAAGCTCACACCGTCAGTAATTTGATTTTTCCACGCGGCTTTGCACAATGGTCAAAAGCCGTATGCGGCTCATGCGGCTTTTGCGCAACCTCTCTAATGTCTGCGACGATTGGCCTTCTAGATCTGTACTATTACCGACTGGCCAACCGGCCACACTAGCCAACCGGCCATTTCACCTCTAATGAGGGGAGAGTTCCGTATATGTCCGATTTGGGGGTTCGAGGAAGGAATAGGACCTGCACCGCTGCTCCATACCAGATTTCAACCAAAAGTAAGGTTCGGATCAAAAGTTATGGCATGTGTGATGTCGGCCGATCAGCGCTGATCAACATTTCCTTGTTTGCGCAAAACTGCGCTCGCTCTTGCTCAGTCAGTTCTTCGTCTTTCAATAACTTTTTGTGCTCATTCTGCTCCCACAACGCAGGGCCTCAATGCGCGATACATACGGCGCCAACTTACGCCGCGCACTCTGGCAGGGGCCCGGAGTATGGAGACACTCTCCCCTTGCGTGGCTCATGCTGGCCGTGCTCACATCGTGCCACCCGTCCACCCTATGGGCCTGAAATTTGGAGTGGATGTTTTCGATTGTTATTACTCTAGTTTATGGTGCTCCATAATCTTCCCCGGGCTCAGTTCCCTTCTCACCGCTGTCATTTACACAACACCACACAAATTCGGTGCCTGCACATTTGAATTTTTTTCCGGACCCAGCGGCCGCTTGGTGTGGAGTCGGGCACCCTGATATGTTGGTATACTTCTTACTTAATGATCCATGGCTTATCTTGGACTGCTACAAGTGCAGGGCCGGCCGAGCTGGCTAGGTTGTCCGGAATCTGGGATTCCACACATTCTCCTGCCAATACACAGGTGTATTTTTCCCTGTTCCAGGGCTTATATGTATACCAAAATGATACAGAATAGTTCCTAGACCCTTCTTGTATCTTTCCTGAGCAAAGCTGCCTCAATTTGGTACCTGTAGAGCTTAATTAACGGGGTGGCCGGTTGGCTAGTATTTGGCCTTGTTGGTGAGGCGCGGGCCAAAAAAATTCACTGGCAAATCAACACTTCGTGTAAACTCGAGGAAATAGTATTGAACCATTCATAGGATACCTGCCTTCATTTCCCCAAAGAGTGGGAGGTATATTGACACCACGGTTCTCGGGAACTAGCCACAAATGCCAAGGTGGCCGGTTCCCCAGTCGAAAATAGTAATCCTTGCAATACATTACAATTGTGAAAAGCCATACGTTCGAGGTAAATCCTCACATGCCTCACATATCACTTCCGCTCAGCTGCGATGAAAGCCAGAAGAACAGCCGTGCAGGGGCTCATAATCCCAGCTGCATTGCTCTTTGTGTTCCGGGAAACATGTATTCAGCACTGAAAACAGAGAATGAAAGTAGCACGCAAGGTGGTACAGCTGAATGGGTCGGAACAGACGCAGATCCCGAAATTGGGACGAGAATTTTGCATTAAGATCAAAGGTTGGATGACTGAATCTCGTCAGATAGTGTCTCTGAGTAGGCAGACTGAGGATGGGACGAGTCAGAGATGTGTAGTCAAGTTGATTCAGGCATGGCTTCATTATGACTCGACAGCCGTTTTCCTCATCAAGACCGCCTCGAGCACGGTTTTTATGCTGCGCGTGAGGGCGTACGTGTGCGCGTCAATGGCATCCTGGCGAGCGGGAGGGCGGGAAGAGGGGTGAGCGGCAAAGTGTGCGTCGAGGAGGGGCTAGAACTCGTCCCAGTCCGCTGCCCGGAAGTTGCGGCACGGCGGTAAGTGACTGCATCAGGAAAAAAATCCTTGGCTAAGTACCGCTCGGTAGCGTCAGTAGCCTGGGTAGCTAAGCTTATAAGCTAAAACGACGCGAGAATCGCGGCGTGGTCAGAACCGTGTCCGGGCCCGGTGACGCACTTAATGAGGGAGTCGGTCAGGTAGCCCATGGACGCGAAGATAAGGTCGATGGTTAACAAGGTGTCGAGTAAAAGGTCGACGTACCCGTCTTCACGAGTTGCACGAGGGAGTGGGCGGCATTATTTTCCCGCACAGGCGTTGGCTCTGGAGCTCGCGCTCCTTGATGCACATCGGAGATTCCTTGTGGTACGCCGGATGCAGTTCGAGCGGGGGGAGAAGTACTCGCAGCCCGTGTTTGCACAGATTTCGCCGAGCTTGTGGGGCAAGGGAAGCTCGAGGCACGTTGGTGTGAACTGCTTGCACTGATGTTGGGTGTGACGGTACTGCTGGCAATTGTAGCACGCGAGCGGCGGCTCTTTGTAGCGATATGGTGGACTCGACCAGTGATGCTGAGGTCGGCGGAGGGAGAACGCCTTCTTCATTGGATAACGGACGAATTTGGGATTGAGCCAGCGTACAGCGTATTTCCGAGATGACGGAGGGGTCGCGGAAAGCAGAGCGGCTGCGGGAGTAGAGGTCAAGGGCGGGGGTGGGGAGGACGGGTTGAAGGTTGTAAGGCCGCGGTGTTGCATATCTCCCGTTTTTCAACGGATTCTGATTCTTCGAGAAGCGATGGTCTAGGAAGCTAAAATGCAGCCGCTCTTTTCCGCCATTATTTGATCAGATATATTCTATTGGTCGTAGGGAATTTCATTCTTTGTCACTGTGCCGTTCTTTTCGCCAGAGGCCCTTAAGACCCCCGAAAACACTGATAGCCGCAGAGGCCCCCGGACACAACCTATTTTTCGCCCCGCTGCCGGCCGTTTCTGATGTATACACTTTGATTTCCTCTTTTTACGACCCTGTTCTAGGCCGTCTATGCCGCCGCCCATTTTGAAGCCCCAATCCGTCCACACAGAGCCTTTCCTCAAGATTTTTCTCGGGTTCCGCCCGATTAATTCTATGGCGGAGCGGCGCCAAGCGCACCCTGTTTTATTCCATATCCCGGAGCGAAAAACACAAATCTTGAGGTCTAGTGTCCGGGTGTCTGGTCATAGGGAGATAAACCCATGTCTCATTTTGATCTCACTCGGTGAGAGTCGTGGGATTTTTCCCTTCAGCTCCACCTTCATCCTCTCTCAATGATATCCAACGGGGTTCACGAATCCGTCAGCCTTTTGAAAACCGCCATCGGGCAAGAGGGTGCGTCGTTTCTCCTGCATAATGTACATGACTCTACTACATAACGTCTTTAGACGATGAGGACGGCCAAAAGACGGCCGTGGGCCTTGAGAAGGCCATTTCCAAAGCCGCTGCTGGAGATCTTCACAAGGGACCGATCTATTTTCGGAGCATCTATCTGGAGCTGAAGTCACAAAGTGCGTTTGTCAGAATGTTCAAAATATCTACTCTCTGAGCGCGAACGGAGGTTGAAGTAGTAGTCATCGGCAGAGGCGGGCTCGTTGGAATATTCAGACTTCTGAGAAGGAGCAAAATGTCGAGGCTGAGAGCGATTGTTGAGGAAATTTTTGACGAACACGATCCAAGGGCTCGCTTCTTCATGTGTGTTGCATGAGTTTCATCGACGGCCCGTTCATAACCCACGGACAGGAGGAGCCCGACTTGGGGAGTCATATGCGACAACGCCACACCCTACGCGTTGTGCATGGGAAACCGTGAGACCATCTATTACACCGGTCAGGGACTTCCTCTCGAGTTGATCGTCAAATTTGAGCAAAACACAGGCACATCGTCGTCGTCAGAGCCAACGCGCACAAGTCTACGTTTGGAGTAGCTTCGACATACCTCCTGGACTCCCTAACTTCCTGCCCCGCGAAAATATAGCGTAAGAAGATCACCTGCTCGACCTATTTAGCTGGCACATTGATCACCATATCCACAGGCTCCTTTATGCAGGGAAAAGACTTCTCTCGGTCGACACACCAACGACACTTCAGGCTCCAGACATTCGTGAGCCTTGCTTGTATTATGTCTGGCTGCACGATTGATCAACTGAGATCTATATACTCAGTGGAGCTCAACACCATTAGTCCTCGGTGAGCAGATTATTTGATGATTTTTTCACTCTCTTCACGCTGCCAAATCAGATTTATACCGGAAAATACAAAGCCGGAAAGAACAGAGCCCCCGGAGAACACGCGTTACTGGACCTGGAGTGCAGAGGCTCCAACCCTGGGTCCGAGGAAACAACACCCAAATGCAGAACTCGGTTACGGCCGAGGACTGCCACTGCACGCCTGCGCCAGTTTATGGATTACGTCGCTGTACCAAAGTTAACTTGGTTCCCGAGGACCTCGAATGCGGGCGCGCCGCAATCGAGGCCGTAGAGGGGATGCTTTGACAAAAAAATGATATTTCTGCGTTTGCCCTCCCTCCCAAAATATTGAGAACAAACGTGAATCCAAAAATCTACGGAAGTATATGTATACTCGGTAGACCTTGGTAGACTTCGGGTAGACTTGGTATACTCCTCGAATTCTTTTTAGAAGCGTAGACCTGATAGACTTGGTAGACTCCGTCAAATTGAGCCACACATTAGCCGTTTGCGCTGCAGCCATTGGAGCCATCTGATGGCTGTTTGGCATTGCGCAAACTGATGGCTAATGGCTCAGATGGCACAATTCCTACCCGCATTTTTTGTGTTATTCAGCCACTTAAGAGTCTTACCACTCATCTACCAATGACCTCTTCCCTCCATGTCCTCATTGGTTGGATGGTGGGTACAAAATCTTCAATTTTATCCAATTTGATGTTGTTGTACAATTACTGGCCATTCCTTGAGGTCCATATGCATTCACATGCTCATAGCCTCTCATTCTGGCACAAAATGACTCACAAAAAGTTCGCTTCATTAGCCATTCATCAGCCATTAGCCATCAGTTTGCGCAACGCCAAACAGCCGGAATTAGGGCCAGCACAGGGACTTGCCTTTTCCGGACGCCCGCCTATCAGCACATCAAACTTCCAAATCCGCCCCATTGGGATATACCCGAAGTCAACAGGTCGAGGCGTAGTCACGTTTTGTGGCAAATAGTTGTATTAACCGTTCTTTAACGAAATCCCTCGTAAGCTGTGCCAAAGCCCCCATATAGTGTTTCTCGTTCGCTCTTCCTCTGGGTTTCTGCCATTCTTAACTCCTTTGGTTTGCAGTGCCTCCCCACACTGCCCGAAGGTTCACTCGACCAAATGGCTCCTCAGCTGTGCTATTTCTCCATATGTCCGTACTCCTTTCGTCTTCATCTGCTCGCCACTCTGTTTTTAACCCCATTAACCGTTCTTAAGTACCGCAGTCCGCAGATGGGCGCAGCTTCTCGCAGCAAGATCTTCTGAAATAGACTCCACGGCGAGATGACGCACGTACGGATCAACCGTTCTGTAACGAAATGGCCCGCGATTCTTTGTACATGGTTGTCTTTTTCTCAATTTATCGTACTCCTTTCGTCTTCCTGTGGTTTCCCTCTCCATCCATCTCCTTCCATTCGCCAAGAAATTCTCCGAGAACTAAATGTGGATCAACAGCTGACCTCCGCGCAGCTTTTCTTGATGGACCGCAGTTCATCTCAATGGCCGCTGACGCTTCCAGCGCAGCCAAGGGCGCTGCGTGAATTTTTAGCATCGTGCCGGGGCCACCCAATTCCCGCCGAAGACGCTGTATATATAACGGCCACCTTCCCAGTACTACGATTGCCCGTTCTTGGCCCATTCTTCCTCCTCAACATTGCCCCAAAATCTTCTGGAACTGCGAGGCTGTCACATTTCTCTGAATCAATTCTGGCGATCCCTCGCTGCTCCTGGATGCTGCTGGGAACTTACCGCTACTGTTCAGACTCTCCTGGCCTATATTCTTTGGAGCTGCAACTTTCAAACTTTCGGTTCCTGTCCTTCTGTTCACTGCTTTGAGAATTGTCCGTGCTCCCTCTGACGTGATTGGCCACCTGTGGACATCAATATCTAGGTCTGGTGTTCATCCTCGCCTGCTCTCTCCTACCCATTTCGTTCAATGCACTGCTTAAATTTCGACGCCTCACGAAATCTCCATCGAAGTATTCATTTCAGTGATGCTTTGTCTTTTGCTTTTTGTTGCACGAAATTTGCTTCTTCCACCTTCTTCCAACAGTTTGTTGGACGCGGCAAAAATGTCTTCACGCTCAGGTAACACTTTATTTTCATCGTTCTTCCCTGCGACGTTGTATCCCCCTGACCTGAAATAATATATACTGTATTTTATTTCTTCATTCCGAGTTGCCGGAGCGAAGCGGCGGCAGGTCTTTATACGTAATGTGTTATGAGGGGCTGCCTCTGAATCACGAACACAAAAAACTTTTTTGTTGAATAATTACAGGCGGCTACTGGGCCGCAATATCACGAGGTTTCGTTGGGGTTTGTTTGTTTCATCCCCTTTTAGCTTATCCCCATCCTGTTGACTCTCTTCTCCTCCTATTCATCACCGCAGCTTGAGTTGGCAAACACCGCTTTTCATTTACCCTCCATCCCCATACGACGCAACCATTAACTGTTCTTTAATGATTTGCTCGTTCGCCGGTGCAATTTCTCCATATATACATCCTCCCTTTTGCCGCCCTCTGCTTCTCCTCTGGCTTAACTCCTTTTATCTTCGACTTTCTGTGCATTTGAACGCAGCCCTTTCATTTGGGACAGAACAGCTGACCTGCGCGCAGTTCTCTCTTGGCGGCGCAGCGGATCGCAGTTACTGCTGCCTACGGCGCAGCGTTGATTCTACTCCCCTGGCCGAGAGGCCACGCAATCCTCCTCGAAGACCCTCGACATATAAGACCGGGACTGCTGCCGTGTAGAACTCTCACCGTTTACCCGCTTTGCTCACCGTCAAATAATTCATCCTCAATCTGATCTAATACTTCAACTCTTCTGTCTGCTCCTGGGTGCTTGGCTTCAACTCACTCTGCTGCCCTTTCTGGGTTATCTGTGTCCTGACGCGGATCTAATCAATACCCTTTCTCAAACAACAATTGCTGTCGCTCTTGCGCTTCTGAATTTTTCCGGTTCCGTGGCTGGAATGGTCGCAGCGGTCATGTCATGTATTCTTCAAATCAGCCGTTCCACTCTCGTAGGCAGCTGCGGCGGCCGTCGATGTTTCTTCCATTCTCACCCTTTCCCCGCCATCGCAAGTATGGTAAGCCAACGCCCGCTCAAAATCTCTGGAGCACTCCTTAATGGCACTTGGTATGTGTGGCACAGAACTTTTGACCCCCCGATGTAATTTCCTCTACCAATAAGATTTGCGGTTCCCTTTGTCCTGAGCTCCTCGATACCGGAGCGAAGCGGCGGTTCATCTTGTACTGTCTTGTGTATACTCTGTGTCAATGTCTACCTTCATTTTCTCTCCGGAAAATAACAATATCAGTAATGCTACGCTCCTGCCGGCCCCTCTGCGCCTCCTGCCGCGAACGCCTACGGCAAAAACCGGCGGAAAGTCTCGTCTGGTAGGCAGATGTATGGACAAATGTTTTTTACTTCCCATTGGTGCTTGGTGTAATGGTTATTACCTCTCATAGTTGATTTATTAGGTAATTGCGGTGATGTTTTGTGTTCGAACCTTTCGAGTAGTAATCTTTTCTCTTTTATTTCCTTTTGTGTCCCGCCATGCCTGTGCTCTCGTTTCGAGGAGTTGGGGCAAGCACAGCGTGCAGGTTGGTCAGGGGTTTGGGTTTAAGTCAATTATTTATCATTGCATTTACAAGGCTCATGGGCAATGGAAATGCGATCAATTCCCAAAAAGGCAAGTCCCTGTGTCGGCCCAGGTCCCCAAACAGCCATCAGATGGCTCCAATGGCTGCAGCGCAAACACTAATAGTACAGTCACTCACTTAGTTTACGTCTCTGTGAACCGACACAGGATTGACGCAGACACAGACGCGGCTTACGTGAATGACTAAGCTGTCAGGCGTCCTCGTCCTCCGCGTCCTGCCCGTTGGCGCCGCCCTCGCCCGCTTCCGCATTGGTCCCTTTCACCCCGTCGACAGCGGCAATACCGTTCACGCCGTTGAGGCTGCCGTTGACACCTTTCGTTTTCGACTTGCCACGCTTGCCCTTGTTCTCTTCGCCAGCTTCCTTCGCATCGGCAGCGGGCGCTGCTGCGGACGCGGGGGCTGGTGCTGGTGTGGCTCCGCCGGCCAGTGAGGGCGGCGGCGGGGTGTACATTCCGAACGGGGGTATGGGTAGAAGTACGGCACTGGCGGCGCGCCCTCCTCGGAGCCTGGAGGTGGAGTCCCGAACACGAAGCCCATAGGCGGGTAGAAGGGGTGCGGGGTACCTTGGCAGACTGGTAACGAGTCTAGGAGTAACGCTGTTCTCGCCGGCGGTGAACAACGCCGGAAGGCTGTCGGCTTCTCTGGGCCTGCGCTTTGTACGGGCCGCACTTGACGCCCTTCTTCTGCTCCTTGCGCTGGCTGTCGCGACACGTATTTTGCAGGCTGTACTTTTGGCAAACCTCCTCCGAAGCTTCTAAAAGCTCTACTCGCGTTCGTCACAGCTACTGGCCGATTCTGGCAATTTCCCCTCTCTCTGTTTCTATTTATTACTTTATCATACATATGATGAGAGTTAAAAGACAATGGATTAGGCTTGGGAAGGGCTTTCACTGGTGACTCAAAAGTAGCATCAGCTATGACCTGAGCTGTTGGGAGAAAAATATTATTATCCCCTCTAGTATCTAGGGTTTGGCTGATGCCTGCTTTAGCGAAACAGCAACTGTAGATATTGTGAGCAAAATATGGCTTGTGTGTTGATTTCAGCAGAGGTGGGGGAGTGGTGTGGCTTAAACTGGACTGATATGTTAACTGAGTGGTGTAGCTGCTATGTGTGGCATTATATTAGAGAGTTTGCGGTAGCCACCAGATCGGACTGGTGGCTAATTTTCCTGGACAGCGAGCAATGCTGTCGGACCAAGGCAGCCACTATTGTAGCCCTGAGAGAGACCACAAAATAGTGGCTAGATGAGAAGAAGCCGCCCCCGCATTCGTCCGTGGTGAAAGCCACCAGTTTCATCTGGTGGCTACCGCAAACTCTCTATTGTAATTTGTTTTCCCAGTGTCAGCAGTTCAAGCCTCATAGACTGCTCTTTCCTGTTTTTTTTTTTTTTTGATTAGCAGCAAGATTGAAGTCAGCTGAAGCTGAGACACTAGGGGCATAATAATCCTTGGCCGACGGCTGTCAAGCTGGGACCACAATATTTTAGCTGCCTTTGGCTGAACCCACAGTTCAAGGGAACATAATACTATTGTGCATGGACCCCACGTTCAGCTGAACAAATGTCCCTAGGCACATAATATTGCTTGGCCAACTGCCATCAGCTTGGGGCTGTAATATTCCAGCTGCCCTCAGCCGAATGGACAGATTTAGGTAGCATAATATTATTGTGCATGGACCCTATGTTCGGCCGAATCAATGTCACTAGATGCATAATATTGCTTGGCGCACTGCTATTGGGCTGGAACCATGATATTGTGGCTGCCTTAAGCCGAATGGACAGATTTATGTCCGTTTCTTGACCGAATCCCTTCAAATAAAATGCCACCATGAGCCTTAATAAATCTCATTAGGTTCCGCATGCTTTAAGCCATATCTTATGTCCTTTGTTGTCCCGCAATAAAATAAATTGTGGTTTTCTGAAAAATCGAGTCTGTGGAATCACATTGTTTGCAAAAATGGTATATACAGCATGAAAGTACTTGTAAAATTGACTATCTTTGTCTTTTAGTTCAGTTGAATCGATAACATTTTGGGCTCACAATGTGTGGTATAAGATGGCCAGTTTGGGCATTTTTAGCACCAAATGGGGCAAAAATGCCCAAAATGCCCAACTTGCTGGCACCGTTGTGAGCCCAATTCACAATGAATATGGTTGAACCCATATATCATTATGCTCGTTTTTCAAGTACTTTCATGCTGTATATACCATTTTTGCATATAATGTGATTCCACAGACTCGATTTTTCAGAAAACTACTGTCCCAAGGTTCATTAGATTTGAATCTGTCTCGTTCTTCGGAACATCTGGTACCCTCCCATTTTCATATACTATCTACTTCTCTGGGTCCTCAGAATAAGTTATTTTGTCCTTCGGACGCTGCAATGAAGTGAAATACTTTCTTTTGATGGATGACAGTTTGAGATGACATCAGCAAGACATCCAATATAAGGGAGTTCGCAGCAGAATTCTCGAAAACGAAACACAGTGAGACGTGGGAGAATGAATTCATTTATGTACAACCGCGGAACAGGAGGTGATGGCATATATACAGTGGATACAAATCCTATTTTACTTGAAAAGAAAGAGAACAAACCAGAACAAAGTATGATTTTTGCTGCCCCAACACTGAGAGAGACAGACTGTAGTATACAGTACCACGAAGTTAGCCAATTCGGGTTCATCTGTCATAATTTAGCGCTGTGTAATAATCAAATTTGGCAAGCCAGGAGACCCCGTGGAATTGGGCCAAGTTTTCGGCATTGGAAGCAGGCCTGACCGAGCCGAAATTTGTCGGGATTTACGAACAGCCCTCGCGCCGATTTGGTGGAAAATTGTCGGGATTTGACACAGGCAAAATGCAAAAATTTTCCAAAATTTGTCGGGATTAGGATCAGGCATTTGGCCTAACTATGCGGGGTCCTGTTTCGAGGCCCAAATCTTTCGTTAAAAAAGGAACCATCAGAAGCCAATCATTTGATCGGATCACGTCAATCGTTTCGATCTGACGTCATCCATCATCGTCACATGACATCAACCAAAGTTGACGTCTCGCCCTCATCTCGCCTTAGGTTCGGAGCAAGCCTGTCTCCGGTCCGGCGCGCCGGACTATCTCGGAGAGAGGCTTGCCGCAAACTCGTGAAAAAAGGGGATGTGTTGGAGGTCAATTATCTCTACCAATTTTGAGCGGAATCCCTTGGTGTAAAGATTTGAAATGTTTATTAGATTGATTCATTTCGATCTACCGACTCGGTTTAGATACTGGACTCCACAGATGTTTGTTAATCAGGGGTTTAGAGAAGGGTCATTTCGCAGAAATTGACAGCAAACAAAAAGTGTTGTCGTGGAATTCCGCAGTTTTTATGGGCTCGATGGAGCCGGAGGGCCTGCAGGACAGTATCGCTCACCAAAAGTTAAGTAGATAGAGGATGTTCTGGCTCAGAAAACACGCTTTTATCTGAACACCCATTTTGGGACAAGTGTGATGAGACGCGTCTAATTAGGTGACGGAGTGTCACAACTTGTGACTTGCTTTGGAAATTTCGTCGTCGACCACAGCTCTTGGTGGATATTTATTCCAGCACTTCTTCAGTTTCATTTTATCTCACTCTCAACTTCCCAACCTGGCCACCCTTCAGTATGACCATGAATATTGGAGACGACGGATCCCCGAAGCGGAAAAGGGGCTTCCATTGGAGTCGCGCCTACATCTTATCTTCTCCCTAACGATGTATCTCTCCATCTCAGTTCGGCAATTAATATATTGGATCTTCACCACCAATATCCCCAGTGTCTCCCGCCGTGTTTCCTTCTTCATGGGATTTAATGAATCCGAAAGCACACCGGAAGCACAATTTGGTCCAGCAATGCTATTTGGGCTCTGGCGCGATCGGATCCGTTGGCCACGGGCACAGAGGCACCTCCGAACCATGACAATTCCTTGCGCGCATGAGCTAGCGCTACAGGACAGCAACCGTCTCATCAACAATCCTGAACTCCGGATAAAAATGAAGACTCTCACCATTCACAAACTTCGGACGCTATTACACCCTCAAAAACTGATCCAGGTCTTCAAAGACCTGGCACCTTTCATGTGGCAAATCCTCCACACATTCTGCGCCTCCCCGAACAATCATCGAAGGCGACAGGCGGCGGAAATAGATGTGCTGGTGGATGATTTGGGCGAGGATGACCCCATGCCTGATGTAGATTCCGAAGACGAGGAAGATTGGGCCGATGATCCCAACCTTGAATCAGGGGAAGTGGACCCGGATTCTGTACCATCACATTGGTCGCGAGAATATGCAGGCTTTTCCCGCAACCCGGTTTTTGTGAGTTTTTTTGTGGTAATATCATGGTCCTGCACGCTAATCCGGAATCTTTAGGCCATTCTAGTATGCCTTAGCATGCTGGTTTTTGTTCGCAATCGTGCAACGAATGTCCTGCCGCTCATCCTCGGCTTATTCTTCAAGATATCCGGTACCAGCACCCGTGTAATACAAATGCTCAGCAATGCGGGTGTCTGTGTCTCCGGGGACACCATTGAACGGCTGAACGAACGGGTATCCGAGGACGCAATCAGTCTGGCTGTCGAGCTCATTACCAGCGGACGAGTCTTTTTCACAATATTCGACAATATAAACATTTTCCTGCGCAAGTCACAGCAGCGGCTTTCCAATACAAATGACATGATCAACGCGACGAACTGCGCTATTATTGGCATCAACGGCGTCGAGCCGTTCACCCCCGCCGACCTCACCGAAAAACTTGCACTTCGCGGGAATAGAGCCCAAGCCAAACCTGCCGACATCTTGCCAACGCCGGAGGATAACGAGATCGTTGGCAGATCATTTGTTGCACTCATTGCAGAAATGATTGTGGCGTACTGTCCCGGGAATGGTCTATGGCATGAGCGCAAGGAGATAGCGGCGGGGGTCGCAAAGATGATGCCGCTGGACCGACCCCTGCCTCCTGAAAAAACGGATGGACGTCCGTTCGGGCTATTTGATGTTAACGAGGGATCAAAGAAGGGTGTTGTTAAGGTCCTCCAGTCAGTGCAAGAGCGCAGTACGCTGTCGCAAAAAAATCTGGTCTTCAATCAGCCGTATATTTGTCGGCGACTGGCTCACCTCCAACAACCTTCATGCTGCACGTCGCGATCGGACCGATGACATCAACGCAATGGAACGACTCGAGTACGCCGACGAACTGAGTGCACCATGGCACTTCGCTTTGCAGGCCACCCATATGATCATGCGGACACATTACGGACAGGCAGTGGAGGACCCTGCATCTCTTGCCGCACACAAGGGTCTCTTGAATCGAAAATGGGATGTGAATAAGCCAAATTATGCGGCCGCCAAGTCCCTCATCCGGCACTCTTTAATCGCTCGCATACTGCACTGTGTTATGTTTGTCTTCCCCAGTTTATTCTCTTGAACTTCCTCGCTCATATTTTTAGGGTGCTACAAGGCTTTACATTATACTCTGAGCTGGCAGGCTGGACACCGACCTTCAAGATATTCAAGCGATTGCCCTGGTCATCTCCAATGATTTTGCGACTGCAACAGCTGCCAGAAAAGCACAGTCTGCAGGAGATGACTGGATGGCGCACTCAATTTATTTTATCCGGGATTCACTATTTTTCATGCTATTTGAGAAAGCAGTCAGCTTTGCAGATGCCGGTCAACTCATTCGCGTTCTCAAATATTGGGGCTTGGCATTCCGTGGTGTTGGCCAGCATAACTATGCCCGCGAGTGCGCCGAGGTTTTAGTGCGCTGGAGATACGAGCTCACCGACAAATTGCGGAGTGCTTTAGAAAGGTCTTGGTTTGTAAATCGTTTTGGCAAGCCTGGCCGCTTCATTCCTTCGGACCTATACCTCGAACAATTGAATTTTGGGTCAAGGTGAGCCGTACCATGCTTTAAATTCCAAGCAGTTATTGAATATTTCTTTTGAAGCGGGTATATATTGCCTCGGGAGCTGGTGTTACTGTCCAGTACATCATACGCAAAGGTTCGGCATGTGTCGAGGCCTTCCGGGACATCAGCCACTTGGTCGCGAATTTTTTCGGTGACCCGGATCGTGCCCGCCGGTCGAAGGTGGTCAAATTCTATCAAGACATCGAAGCTCTCATCTCGGAGATGCAGCGCCGCAAATTCCATGTCGTCAATGCCAAGGGGCATTTTGTACCAGCTCCCCCGCCTAAGAAGACGACAAAGAAAGCAGTGACCGATGATTCCCGCCGCTCAGCAATTGCCGACATCTTTGTTAAAGGTGCCGAGGAGTGGAACAGCAAGTTCGAGGAATTCATCCGAACCACAACTTACGACAAGGAACTTGGCTACCCTCTGCCAACATCGGCGGACAAGGGTAGCGACACAATCCCCGAGACTGGAACGGCATTCGATAACATAAATAATCCGTGACATTTGATAGCTACGCAGATTTACACGGTGATGAAAGTGAGAGTGGAACTATGGGTATAGGAGCACTCGGTGGCGGGGATGAGTTCTATGGTGTAGAATAATTACGATGTATTACGAGATGAACCTGCTCCTGGAGTACTGTATCTAGATGCTGAGCTGTGGATACTAGCGAAGAAATCATCGTATGTAGGTGTTTGTGGGGTGTGAGGAAATGCATTGGTGGCTGCGGGTGAATAGATAGGGAATGAAGGAGGTGGATTTTGGCGATTGGATGGTGTCTGTCGCGTCGATGTTGTGCGCGGTAAACCGGGTTGCACCCGAGATCCGGAGGGGAAGCAGGTGCTGCAAGCGGAGGCCTCGCCGATCGCGGGGGCATCGGGGTGAAAATCGGCTGGGGCGTTAATGGAATGGCAGGCGTAATACGAGGCTGCTTGCGCTGCCTCCGAGCCGACTGGGGTGTCCGTGAAATTTCCAGAGTGAGACGCCAACCAGAAATTACTTGGCAGACCTCGGCAATGTCTGTAGCGGATGCCAGCTCCCAAGCAATGGCTTTCTTGATATGCTTTGCTTCAACGAGTGAATGTTTCAAGAATGTGCTGGCCCGCTGCTACGAGCTTTTCCAGCTGCTTCGGGGGTAGCACACACTCGGCAGGAATATACGGGCTGTTTCCCATCCGGAATGGCGCTCTTCGCGCCACGTCACAAGGAGTGCGCGAGGGTAGCTTTGTCTTCTTTTGAAACAGTCTGCTTTCCCTTCACCGGCTCAAACTCGGCTGAATCTACGGTCGCGACAGTACCGGCTTGCGAGATCATGGAGGTAACAGAAGAAGGTCGGGATGGCGGGGCAGGAAGTGAATGAATGAAGTCCGCGGCGTATGTGAGTATGCGGGGATCCTGAGAGTCCGAAGCCTGGAAATGGGCGAGCAGAAGGGGGATTGCAATGATGGCAGCATCGCTCAGCGGGAGGATTTCGTTTGAGGTCCAGAACAGTCCAGGTGAGCTCATGGGAGGAGTTTTGTGAGACAGGTCCGCGCCGAGAGACAAATGTGTCGGTGAGGCTCGTGTACACATCCAGTCCAGTCTCAGGTCGAAAGAGCTTGTTAGGAAGACGTGGGAGCACGCTACGTACGACGGATGTCAATCAGAATATCGAAGCTCGCGTACGGAAGTAAATACTCACTGTCTGTCGAACTTGCGGAGTTAATGAACTCCTCGAGATTTTGTTCGAGCTTTGCGCGCGACGTCGTATGCGATGCAAGCTCGAGTATAACCTTTCCCTCTCCCCGCACTCGTTTGTACCGCCAGCCCGACCTCTGGAGGTGCCGGCCGAAATGCCCATGGTCGGACAAACAGCATGCAAGTCCCCACCCCTGTGCGATTGCGTCCAGCACGTCCCCACCGTTGCACGAGAACGGCCAGCGACTTCGGGCATTCAAATACGATGGAATACTCGACGTCTGGGACGTTGCATCCCATCCCTGCGGCATCGGTAGCACACAGAATCCGATAGCGACCGGACCGAAATCCATCCCAGCACTCTTGTTTTGCGGCCTCTGAGATGTCGGCTGAGTATGCATAGACACAGTCTCGCAGGGTGGGGTGGTAATGCACGTCTCCAGGTCTCCTTTGCCCCCTTGGTTCCCGCTACGGAGTCGTGGTACGTGAGGATCTTTGGAATTAAAGATCGATCGGATGTTTCATTAAGATCGGCCGGCAGGATATCCAAGACATCGAGAATGGGATTTGAGATATTCTTGAGGGTGCGGGTGAGATAGAAGAGGTTGTTCCTATCGCACCCTGCGTCTAACCCCCAGAATGGCCGGTTGCCCGAAAGCAAGGGAATTCCAAATAACATTGAAGGTGCGTGTCGCGCATGTCGCAGTGCACGCAACAAATGGGACCCTCCTGGCCAGTAAAATTCCGAAGCCTGTGGAGCTGCTTGTACATAGGGCGGAACTCTTCACCCCACTCGTCGATGCAGTGCGCCTCGTCGACAATCAAAGCCTGAACGCGCCTACGGAACTTCAAATCCGTCCACAATTTCCCAAAGTGGTCAGACAGCGCCATTTCAGGTGAGATGTAGACGAGCTGGGCGGTTTTTTGGGCGGTTTTTCCAGACGGTAGGGTCGCGTTGTATTGTCCTCGTTGATGAAGACTGCTTTTATTTCCTTTTCTCTGGCCTGCTTGGCCTGCAATTGGATGCTTAATTGACCGGCTTTTCAATGACTCAAAAAATAATAATGCATACCTGGTCCGCTTCCAAGGCTTTGAGGGGGGCAAACCACCAAGGTTACGTTCTTTTTTCCCTCCAAGAACAGCAACGGCCTCGAAAACCAAGCTTTTCCCATACCCCGTACCAGCAAGAAATATGGAGTCAAAGCCGCGAAGAATCCGGATGACAAGGTGGACTTGCCAGTCTTCAGGAACATACGACAGCTTGAGCTTCTCGACAATCTGTGCTCTGGTCTCTGCAAATGAAAGTTTCCATTCCTTGATACCCTGAAGCCGTGTCGCGCGTGCGGGTTTGTGACGACGTCCAGGTGTTGTAGGTGAGCGCGGCTGGCGCGGCGCAATAGGTGAAAAGGGATTGCGGCGGGGTGGAAGTGGTCTAGGTGGTGTCCGCGGTAGTTGTGGGGTGCTTGGGGTCCCGGCTGACATAGGAAGCGGGCGGGAGGGGCGGGAGGGACGCGACGCGGTGCTGACAAATCATGCCCGAAACTGATGTCTTTCGTCCAGCTCTAGAAAATTTATTCCTGCACCGATTCATACAGTAAAAAGCTCCGAATCATTGTAATTAACCTCCCAACAATTCTGTCTCTTCAGATTTCGTTTAAGAGGCCAGGAAACAATGTAGTATACGAGTCTTTTCGAGGAATCCATTTTTCAGATGCCGACATTAAAGCCCGAGTACAAGAGCTCTCAGGCAGGTAAAGACAAATCTGAAGAGGCCATTTCATTCGGATTGCTATTACAAAGATATAATATCTAATGACCCAAGTGTTTGACGCGTTTTCTGTTGCAGGATAACGCGCCGAGCAAACCCCCCATTTTTCCTGAGTTTGAGACAAGCCCCTTCTCAGAAGGCGCTGCGAAGCACGTGCTGGTCATGTGAGCTGAGAAGGCGGCTTGTTCCGAACCTAATCTCGCCTACACCATGCCCAGAAACGCAACCGTGGAGGGGCCCCGCCGCTCGTTCCCGTATCAGAACCCAGACCGCTGCTACGGTAAAGCAGGTCGTGAGCGCACGCGCAAATAAAGAAAACGACGTGGGCGAGATCCGTTCTGAGCAGCGGCGAATCACCTCCCGGCTGAAGTTCATGTAGAGAAGGTCCGGTTCCTTCATTCTCGTTGCTGTTCCGCCTCATCCCTGTTAGAAGAATCTCGCTCACTTTGGCGAGGGAGAAAATATTGGCTTGAATCCGCCCGCCCCTATCACCTCTGCAGAACCCAATTGAAGCGGCGGGTGATCGCGTCACGGACAACCAGACCAGTACAATATCGCCCAAGAGCAAGTCCTGGCCCTCAAAGGTGGTGTCCAAGCCGCCGGGCAAGGAGGGCGTCAAGGCGAAGATCACAGAAGTGGCCGTGCGCGAGGGCGAGGGCTACGGGAGGCGGAGGTTAGGTGTGCGGGCGTGCGGGATAATGAAAGGGGAAAGGGCCCGGAATTCCCGGGTGAGTGCCTCCCTGTCAGTTAACGGATGCGCTCAAGACGCGTAGTTGACCCTACGGCGCTCAAGGTCCGCGAGTGGCGTGAAAAGCTGCAGAAAATGTTGCTCAGCAAACCCTCATCGGCCAAAGAAGATGTGCGCCCTTCCGCTATTGCGACTACTGAGTATTTATCTCAGAAGTAGGAAATATCCGTGTCGACGCACTCTTCTCCATCCTGGAACAATTCGAAGGTATGAATCCCGTTTGCTTGGCTGTGCGTCCATTCCCTTCCCATCCCGTCTTGCGCTGACCCGTGTAGTTCTCTAAAATCGACAAGGTGATGCGCTATATCTACGTGCTTGAGCCGCACAAAGTAGGCTTTGGATGATAAGCATCACGTGCCTCAACTCCCGATACTTATTTGCAAAAGTACCCAGAGTGGAGGGCACTATCATTACGGTAGGCGGGATGGTCGAGGTTGCTTTTGACATTTCGACATCGGCAATCCATCCCCAACTGATGAATATGTGGAAAGCCCCTATCTGTGCTGCACTCATCACCCCATTGTCACGCATGGGGGGTGCCTAGAAAATGCCTCAAAAGGTAGGTAATTCATCAAAAACATCATGATAAACAGCCATATTGAATTTCTTGCAATGGGAAGAGGCTCCAAAGCACCGGGAATTTTGACTTTGTCTTGTGCGGTGCTGTGTACGAGACCCGCGCCCACTTCCTCCTCCACTGTCCGGCTTAGGAGCACTTGCGCCCCCCCCCTCCAACTGGCGTCGTACAGCACCGGGCTGCTGGGTTCCATCAATGTTTGTTCCCTCCTCAACCACCCCAAGCTCCTCAAAGTCACAGCTCGCTTTATCACCGATACCCATAGATTTAGTTAAGCTCGATTTCATATTTCTTTTTCCTTTTCTTACCATACCTCAACGACTTAATTCCTCCATCCTACCACGCACCAACCCGATGTCACCCCACTGACACCCCCGTTTTCCGGATGCACTCCATGCAGCATTACTCACACCACCTCGTTTCCCCTCTCGTTTTTAATTCCTTTCCTCTCCTAGTCTCCTAGGTAAATAAGCATCGTATAAACCCCCCTCCGGTACCACAGCCGCCCCATTCACTGCCGCTTCCCACCTCAGAATCTGAGCCATGGGATAAGGGAGCAATTTTGTGACCCATGCTTCACAATTGAACAAGAAAGTCTGAATTGGTAAACACTGTTCGGCGTCGAGAAGACAGTGAAGGCTCTATCCCATCGTGCATATCCTATAAACATCTTTCACCAAGGCTGTGTGGGATAAGACTCCTGGAAAGCACGATATTAATCTGCCCCTCACGAGCTCCACAAGTCAACCAAGCATCCTACTCAATGCAAACCGCACACATCTCCATACCGCAATATTTCCACTGTCGTTGTCGCGCTCCGGGGGATTTTGTGTCACTGGGTTTGATACTGGTATATTATTGTGTCTGTCAGCATCGCGCCGAACACGCTTGTGGCTGGGCGAACGCGTCTCCAACACGGCAAAGTCTCATTGAAACTTCATAGCGTGTTTCGGGCTCTGGGCAGCAGACTGCAAGTCTCTTGCTTGGTCGGAAGAATCATTACGTCTCAGATGTTTATCAAGAGTACTGGTGGTCCGCTCTTCTGCGAGATATTGCACGCGATGTTTTCGAACCACAATATTTAACTCCAGTAACCGAGGAAGACGTCGAAGGAGAGGTTGACGCAGACCGTGCCCAACAGCTGATCATTCCGGCCGATAAAGACGACACACTGATAATGCTCTCAGCTCAAATACTTGAACAGGACCTCTGACAACGAACACACCACCGACCAGAAAAGGTCTTCAAAAATGTTCAATGATATATTCTATCGCCCTCCAGAACTTGAGTCGATGTGCGCCTGGGACATCATGAGAAACTAAGTATGTTAAAGAGAAGAAGCCAGGGGGGACGGGACGGGCGAGTTAAGAATTGAGCACCCCTACTACTGTCTATCAATATACACCACCTACTGGTCAAAGGCCAGTGCTACCATCTTATAAACACACCTATGCGATGTGTACTGCTTACAACTGGACCTCTGGACCTATAATTGAGTGTTCTGAGTCGACATCCTGGCATGGTTGGCCGGAGGCTTGTGGATTTGGAGGAATATAGATGGCCAGATTATTGTATAGAAGTAGATATGTCTGAGGCTGCCAAGATGTGGAAAATGGTGTGCTGCAGCAGCCCAGAGAGATACAAAATTTAAAATTTTTTGGCCTTCGGCCAATTTGGGACTAGTCCAATTTAGGTGGCGACTAAACGACAGGCACCATATCTTAGCTCGCTCCGCCGCTGCACCGAAATCATTCGCAGGAAGGTTCTACATGCCTATTAAACCTTCATGAACCCTCCTGAGCACCAGCGTCGGGCTCTTCATCACTGTGCTCGGCTGCAAGAAGCTCCATGTATAGTCAGCGTGAGCAGCCGGGGAGAGGCAAACTCACAACCAGGTCCGCAATTCACGTGTAAATATCCGCGCAAAGTCCAAGAACCGCGGCCCGGCGAGTGTCGAGATGGACGGCTGGTCGCGCAGCATGTCGTCCGAGTTGTCCTCGGGGTCTGTGGCCAAGTACGTGACGCTGGCAGGAAAGGCAGAGAGTAGGGAGGCGGACAGCATCGTCCAGTCCACGTCGAACCGAATAAAGGATAAATTTATTTCTATATATTCCGATTCGGAGTCGATTCCCTGACGGACTGGTCACCGCTGACCAAGGCTCGTTTGAAGGAATTTGCTGAAGACGCCGCCGGAGAGTACGAGATCCCAGAGTCTCGTCACGAGGACTTTGTCAAAGCGAGTCAGGTCCGTAATCCCAAGCCTTCGTCTCCAATGTGAAGCCAAAAATCTTTTGTTAGTTGTCTACTCACAGACTGGTTATTGTCACGCTGGCGGCGGTTTTGGGCGGTCAGCACGAGAATATGGAGGACAAACTCGGGGCATATTTAGCGTCTTCAGAATTCAAGGTGGGAATCAGATGATCATCAGATGAAGTTATCAGGTGAGTGATTTCGGAGAAACCCCGTGTATATGGCTTGCGGGAGGAAGTCGTTTCCAGCCCCACAGAACCCTTCTCTGTAAACAGAGTAGGGGATTTGTCTGTCAGCTTTATTTTTCAAATGCTATATGCACTATAATCTTGATCGCGTCTCGACAACTGTGAACAGGAAGACTCGGATCTGGAAACCAAAAAAGGCAATCTTTTGAGTACGTCGAGTGTAACCAGTGGGGACCGGCACGCGCCTTTTGATCTCTGTGCTATTTGTACGTGTTTGTCCTCGGCCAACCTCAAAACGCGACCGGTTCCGCCTTGTTCTGCTTCCACAACGGCCTATATCGACTAACTTTGGCTGAGGCACCTGTTTATAACTTGCATCCACTGCTCCTCCCCAGGCAATAAAAGAAAATATTCTATAATGACAATGGTACACTCAATTTGAACATTGTGCCCTTACGGTCAACTAAACAATTCTGTCTGGACTTCCAACTTCGTAAAGACAGCAAATTCAAGTTCGTTTCACAGCATAGACTCGAAAACAACACAATCTTAGTGGTACAGCTCCTCTGCTTCAGCGTCCTTCTCCCACTCATCCTCCTGAACATCATCCATCTCTGCGTCCGAATCATCGCTAGATTCGCCGTCATGCTGAAGTTCGGGAGTCGAATGTCTGCTCAAAATAAAGGTCAAGAGTTCCTAGTGGTAATAACATCACACACCCTTCATAACGGTCCAACGCAGCAAGAACTGTGGCCAGCTTGTCAGCGCGTCTTGGAATTGAGGCAAGCGTGGTCTTCAAGATTGTGGCATCCTTGACAACGAACTTGTACACGTCGTATTGCTCCTTCAGCTGTCGAACTGTCATTGTGTTGATTACCGTGCGGCTGAGTTCGACGCCAACATCATGCAGCGCGGCATCCCTCGCCTTCTTCTTCTTGTCAGCAACCTTCAACTTCTCTCGATATACCTGAGCTTTCTTCTCGAGCTCCTCCACGACTGCTTTTCGAAACGCCGCGCGCTCCCCATTCCCTTCCTCAAGCCGGACCTGACGCATGATGTGGAGAAGATCCTCAACTGTGATGTGTTTTGCCGCAAAGGCTTCCGTGTCGTTTCGCCGATAACGCTCCATGGCCGAAAAAGATTGCGGTGTGCTGTTCGGGTGGTAACGGATATGAACGCGCCAGCTGCCTAGTCCGCCTTCGTTATGGTCATTCGTGGATGGAATATAGAGCTTCGAACGAATCTCGGCCGGGATGAGATCAATGGGACCATCTTCGGCAAATTCTGGCGTGAAGCGCACCCAAGTATCAGCCGCACCGGAGAACATTGCGCTGATCATCCTGGTCAGGTCGGGGAGATCTGGGGCAAGTGTCTGTGCAGCAAGGAGGATGGTGATATCGTGAAGAGGCTGACTGTCGAGTGTGAGATGGGCGGAGGAATGGATGGCTGCAGGATCCAGGAGGAGCGACGGATCATCTGCAATGGAGCGACAAAAATCAGATACGTGGCGGTTCAATGCAACAATCTCGGGCTCAAGAAGATTGGGCAACATCCCGTTCTCGTCTCGCTTCCGGACAGTCTGCATGTAAGGCGCTGAGATGCAGGCGCTGTACAGCGACGCCGAGACGACCTCCGCCATCGTTCGAGGGTCGTTGAGGGCCTTCAAGACATTGCTCTCGACATGGTTCGTGCCCCGCCTTCGTCTTTCCAGCACAGATGTTCTCCACCAATTGAATGAGGAGGGGGTAGTGCTTCGTAACGACGGCTGCCGCTCGACCATGGGATCCGTAACGCGTCTGGGAAGTGGCAGGGAAGCGCTTGACGTCAGTTTCACCACAGAGATCAAAAAGATTCTCCTCCATGAACATCCGATATTTATCCTGGTAGCCCTTATCCTCGTCTTTGTGTCGGAGTAACGCACCGAGCAGTGCAGTCGCTTTCACGATCCCTCGAGCGCTCGCGTCTTCGGCAGCCTTGACCGCCGCGCTCCCCTTCTCGCCCAATCGGATGGTTGAATCGTTCGCCTTGTTCGCGAGGAGGACAGGTTCTTCGCCCTCGGGCCATGCTTCTCCCATCGCGCGACAACCGCCGGCAAACGCGTTCGAGTCTTTGTGCGAGCAGCAACCGCCGAACAGGAAAAAGTCGGCCAGCAGCTTGAGGTCGTCAGAGAGCGCGTCGAATGCGTCTTCACCGAGTTGCGCATCCACTATGCTGCGCGTTATTGATGCGCATTCGTGTTCTGTGCTGCAAGGCGGTAAATAGAGTGACAGATGCACAAAAGAACTTGAAAATAATACAGTTCGTCGAAGGACTTGCCACTTTTCTCTTCAATCTCCTCCTGAGAAATGGCTAGAAGTGCATCGAGAAGCTCCTCGACGGACAGCGCCTCGGCCTCCTGCGATCCGAGGTCCTCGATGAGGATCTGGTGCTTCAGGTCGTCCTTCTCGTCCTTCTTCGCCTTCTGGTCGTTCGCGTGGTCGGACATCTGCGCTAATTCCTTGCGGAACCAGTCCTGCCAATCCATCGAAATACCCGCGGCCTTCGATGACGGGCAGTTGGTGAATGCTGCAGCAACCTTTGTGGCAAGTAGCTTCTCTCCCTCGACCTGCGCATGAGCCGTGTGACTTAACGATGGGGCTACCTCGAGGAATCTGGTGCGTGGCTTCCATGTTGAAGAGTCAGAGTCGTCCACACCGGGAGCATAGGTGGGAACAATGGCGGAGATGTGGCGGGATTCGTAGTTGATTTTTCGATGTCCAGTGCCGTCCGAAGATTCAGTAAACCCTGCGAATGAGACGAAAGTTTGGGGAAAATATAAACAGGCATGAGAATAGAAGCATACCGTAGCTCATGGTGATTTCGCCCCCAATCTGTATCAAAGACATATACCCGCCTTCCTTCTTGATGCGGCCGACGGTACGTGGTGTAATGGTGAAATGGGTGACGTGTATGCGAAAGACTTCAGCACACCACAAAACAATATCCTTCACCGAATCCTCCGAGCATCCCGCCCCGCACAGTCGCAGGATCAGTCTGCGACACTCCATCGAATACATGTGTCCTGTCTTCGCGCTCCAAGTCGACATGGATTTTAGCTGGCCGCGGACGGCAGCAAGCGAGGCTTTCGCACGCTGTCCCCGCATTTGGAGTGCCTTGCGCTCGGCTCGGAGAGATTTCACAAGCACCTTCGATTTCGTAGACTGCTCAAGCAAGCGGCCCTCCAGGCGACTGCCTTCCACGGCAAGAGATGTAGAACGTCGACATTCACTTTCGAGCCGAGCTTCCAAGGATGCGAGAGACTGTGTGTATGCCTTCGATTCCCTTCTTTTCGTAGCCAAGGCTTTCTTCTTATCATTCTCCAGCCGTTTGACACGTTTAGTTGATTTCTGAAGTGCAGTCTGAGATTTTGCTAGGGCTGACAGGGCACGGGAGAGCTCGGTGGACGTGTCAACGTGGTGGGATTGAGCAAGCGCAAGCGCGGAGCGGAGGCCGTCGACATCGTGTGAGAAACCATCGGCGATAGAAGCGAGAGCCCCATTCGAGGCTTCCAGGTCGGCAATTACGGCAGTCAGACGCGAAGTTCGGCCCTCGGAGAGCTCCAGAGAAGTCAAAAGCGCGTCGATTTGCGCCTGGAGTTTGGCAGTCGCCGATACTTTACGCGTCTTCCGCGGCTCCGGTGCTCGAGGTGTTATCAAGGTCAGTGCGTCCAAATTCTCGTCAGAAAGGGAGGGAGAGGTGTCTGGCCGAGCTTTGGAGAGTCGCAGCTGCCGAGTGTGTTCCTTTTGGGCCCTAGAGCGACTCATTGTGGAGGTATATGCGTCGAAGAAGTGAGGGAATCAAAAATTCCCACAATCTTTGAAACCTAACCTCAGTCTATGGGCACCGAAACGGTTTGATGTAATAACTTTTAGCCCTGTGATTCTACTGATTAGATTCCGCTGGACAAGTTGTAGATTAGATAAAGCCTCATCGAGCCTTGGAGCCCGATTTTTTTATTCCTCTCATTCCGATAAGTTTGTTCCATGATCTTCAAAGATCTGCTGTCGGAACTTCAACAATGCAATTTCTCACAAATCCGGGCCCAAGGTGGTGAACTAGGAGGTCGAAAATAATATTCTATGAAGTTACTTCGAAGATTTCTAGGAAGTTGAGGTGATGTGGATTTCTCGAAGATCGGTGGTCAGTAGAACCGTTCGGTTATCGAGAGCAAGCGTTTGTAAGCAGCACACTTTTCCGATCGCGCATGCCGGTCCCCATAACCAGTTCCGGTGCGGCATTACGAATCCCCATTGAAAGATAATATTTCCCAAGACAGATGAGGATGCTATTGTCTTGCTCAAATATTTTCTCGGTTACATACGGGAGCCCTCATGTGTACGAATTTTGCGTGCATTCGCTGATTTGGCCCCAAAAGGTAATACCGGGATTACTGTACGCCATGCATATCTGAATCCCCTCCATGCTCATCCTGTTGTCTCTGTGCCTGTGCAGACGCCAAAGAAAGGTCCTTCTTTTTATTTCTATCCCGTGTTGCCTTACTTTTGGCTTGGGTTTCAGCACGCTTTGCCGGTCCATGTTGCCGAAGTTGTGCGGCAAAGCGACGATGGCTGACAATAGTCTCTCGTAGACAGACGCTATAACAACTTGTGCTCGCAAGCTCGCATGTTATAGATCGCCAGCGAAAAACTCGAACAGGCCTTTCGTAAGATCCAGCTGACCCACTTCCGGGCAGGTAGCGCACTTTTCGATCTCATTAGAAAGACATTTCTTTCATAGAACGTGATCATGGTACCTCGTCAACACACGTCGCTATCGTGGACTTGCCATCGTAAGTGATGCGCAGCTGCTTCCCACAGCAACCGTCCTCAAATTGCTGCTCATAAAGTCGTTTTGAATTCATCCCCAAGAAATGGTACTCACATTAGTGTTCATTGCCACGTACCAATCGCTGTTGAGGTGGTTTTCCCCTGTACATGCGTCTCTGCTCATGGGTTGATCTCTCAATATATGGCAGCGATGAAATACACGCACGGCCCTGTGTCGGTCGAGTACCATGTCATACGTTTTCCCACAAACTCATCCGTCGAGTCCGTGCTATTGCTGGTGGAATTCGCTGACCGAACTTGAAGTTACTTGGCGCCGGCGCCCGCAATGAGGATGAGAATCAATTTTCCTGGAAGCATCTATTCAGCTTTCAGAGTGAAAACCGCTTTCAACCTATATAAATGGTTGCAGGATGCCGTAACTTCCGTTCCCTAGAGTTGCTATCAATGCTGATCCATCCAGGGTCCTCGATCCAGCCCCTCCTGTCTACGTTCAAGAGATAAAGGCGGAATACGCACCGCAGGATCGTCCTCGTGAGTTGAATATCGGTTTCGGATGTATACAAGTTTTTTGGGCTTCGACTCGGGAGTGAGTGTCGCGTTACTCTGCGTGGACGTGACCATAAATGCCATCGACCGTGGGAAGCGGAACTGATGTTGGGGCTCGGAGTCAGGTCCATATCAGCGATTTAACGGAGGGCGGCGGAATGCAAGGCGAATTGAGTCTCATTCCTAAATAAATTGGATATCCCAGAAAAAAATGGTCAGAAGCAGTTTTTGTAGCGCAGGAGAATCACGCGCAAGAAGATTCGAGGGCCACGCCCTCTCGTCGTCGATTTGCTCATTCAACATGGGCGAACCAGAAGAAGCAGGGTGATACGACAAAATGCGCTCGGGCGGCGCCCCCTCCGTGAAATTGCCGCAGGTGGAAGCGGTGTGGAACGCGCGGCTGCCGTGGGGGTAGCGTACAGAGTTGAGGGAACGACGAGGACGGGCGCGATGGCGCGCGAGCCGCGCTCGGGGGCATAGCATGCATACGCGGGCGGCGCGCGTAACCCAGAGTAGGGCGCATAATCCACTTCCACGCCAATGCCATTTTGCGTGATGTGTAGTCAAAGGACGAATCGGAGGGTGCAGCGGATGTTGGTGCTCGCGGAGGGTGGTGTCGTGGGTAACGTGGCAGACGGGAGCATCGCGCGGAGAAAGTCAGACGACTACCAAAGCGTATCAGTACACGGACATGCGGCATCAAGTTAAATAACATACCTGCAAACTCGCTTCACAGTCGTACGACGCAGTAAACGTGGACAAATAGTCGAACCCGCTGGCACTCAACTTACGCCGTACATCACCCATGGGCGGCGGCGAGGACGCGAAAGAGAGCGGAATGGCGGGGGAGGCGCGAGCGCGGCGTTTCAAGGCGGATAATGGGCGCCGGGTGCGGCATTCAGTGGTGAAGAAAGAAACGGAGGACGTGGGTGGAGGATAATGACAAAGCAAGGGTCCGAAGACCGGGGTCGAACGGCGTCGGAGAGTTAGACGGCGAGGAGTGGGGACTGTCGCAGAGATTGTAGGAAATGGGGAAAGGAGATGCACGCGGGGCCGACGAGATGATCGGCAGCGATGACGGCGCTGTGGTGTTCACTTCGAGTGCTACATTCCGAAAAAGACTCGGGATTACTTCCGCAATTTCCCAAGAAACTAAAGAAGGAAAGAAACTCACATCTTACAGCGGCGCAGGGGGCAAGTTGTAGTTCTCCAAGAGTACGGCAAGCTGTGCCAATAGCCGTGAGGTAAATTCCGTTTGTAGCGTCTGTCTACGAGAGACTAGTTCCAACCATGCTAGAATGGCCTGGCAGCTAAGTGCAAGACCCGTCGAGCGTGGGATGTGGGCGAATGGCTGCCTTGTGGCGGTGGCGGCCGGGGATTGTTGCGAGCAGGCGGCGCAGGTGGGGTCAGCGACTCATCACGACCCGAGGGAGAAGCATTTATAGGCGTGGTAGGACCAATCTAAATAAAAAGCAATCAGTGAGGAGCACCACAACAGAAGAAGAAGGATACCGGTCGCGCCGGAGAACCCACCGCCGGGGCAGAGCCGAAAAAGTCGCCGTCGTCTTCATCTGCTTGGTCCCCGGCTGATCCGGCGGCTTTGGCGTGGGGTTTCGGGAGACAGGTCCACGGCTCACTAATGCCTCGACGATGCGCTGCATGTAGTAGCTGTGGCGTTCGCGGTAATTGATTCCTGTCTCGTCGCCGATTTCGGAGAGCTGCATATCGGCCGAATGCAGCTAGATAGCCTAAGCGTAATAGACAGGTTGTGCAAAGCCGCATGCGGCTTTTTGGCGCACAACGTCTTTCGATGCGGGTTTTTCACCTTTTGCTCCAGTGGTTCTGGGATGCATCAGTTAGCCATTCTCATGATGCACAAGACAAAAAGACGGCACTTCCGCACACGGCTTTGTGCAGCCGCGTGCGGCTTTGCACAACCTCTCTAATGAGCGTAGATCGAGGATTGAAGGAACAAAAATAAATGCGACATACGAGGCAGCAAGAATTGACGATTGCGCCAAGAGTCGTCCATTGGATGTTGTACATCTTCTCGACGGTCTTGGCAGCCGGCCACTTTACCTTGCCACTGAAGAGGCCTTCGGCGCCGTTGGGTCCGCGAATGATGGAAGCCTGAGTAGTACCCACCTTCGTCACTTCGTTACTTCGCTTAGGAATGAGAAAGTTCGTGAGTTTGACGGAAAACCGTGAAAGTTCGTCATTTCCACAGATATCCGAGAAAGCTCGTCACTTTGATTAAATTTTCGTGAAAGCTCGTCACCTCCAGGCGCGCGCGTGGTAAGTGTATAGTTTGATCCCCAGAATTACGAGACGATGCCCCTTTCTTTGTTACCACCATCCACACCCTGATGCCGGGGCTTCGCGGTCGCCTCATCGGCATTCAAGTCGCAATGCATGTCGCGTGAAGGCTAGCGAGAGGGCCAAACATCCTCGGGCTGGAGATGAGGAAGTTCAAGCTTCGGAAGAGTCGGTCTACCAAATCCCGTGTAATTATTCATATCTTAAGCAGATGCACTGATTTTATGTGCATCTGTTTACTTCTTTCTTTTTGTCCCACACCGCGCCATTTCCCGAGGTATGATTATTTGTTTTCGACGGAGCGCCCATCTGGCGCTCATGTTTAACTTTCGGCATCAAATCTTGGCCACGAGGTTATGTCATGATTCTTTTTTTGATGCTTCAAACGACACCCGAATCATAATTTAACTCTTGCCGACCGTGCTTCTTTCGTGCCGCTCCATTCACGCGGTCTACTTCCCAGCACTCAAAGCCCACTCAAAAAGAAGATCACTTTCTAGCCGCCCCTCGTTCCTTCCTCCCATGAGCTTCAACTGTCCCTCCGCATTTCTAGTTGCATTTCACGACCGATCGCCACCCGAATTAAGCTTTCAACATGCTCTCTGTTTGCTATCAGCATACTGAATGGCCAACGCTTTCTGTATCAAGCACTGTAAGATCCGGAGAGCGTCGAGACGACTCAAGCCCTGCAACTATATGTAATTTCAACTCCCCTTCAAGGCTCAAAGCCTCAATTTGGTCCGCAAGTTCTGGATTGGCTTGAGCGTTTGATTCCAGCGGCACCGAAGACATCAAAACCAAACCCGATACGCAAGATTTCTCACAGAAAGACATCAACCTGCTCAATACGCTTTCAGACGAATGAAAATCCTGTGGGCAAATATCCTCTCAATAATATTTTCAATCCTCAGCAATGCCCTTCCTGATGCTCACAATTTCTCTCTTTCTTTCACCATTGGTCTGTCCATGCTTTCACCATTTCCTTGAGAATAACTCGCCTGTGCAAATCCCGAGTCACTGATGATTTGCTTCAGATTTCTAGGCCTCTTTGCAATCCATTGTGTACATGCGTGGCCGCCGGGTTCGAACCGTGTTCCCGCACGTGGTAAGCCACCCGCCCTGACTTTCAAGTTGTCTTGCTCATGTTCTCTTGGTCTGCAGGCATTATAACCCATGTTGTAAGAGAGTCGGTCGGAAGGTTCGCACCCGGACGGCCCAGTAAGGGTAATTCGTGGGTTCAGTGAATCGGGCCTTAATGATTTTTATCGGGTGCAATGTCCCTCCACTGTGGTGCGCGAGTATATTCTGTATGACAAACTTCCTTTGAATTCTCAATCTTTTAGCTACACTACATCGACCGATGTTGATCTTGGCATCAACGCGGTCCGAATATGCTTCCGTTTGACCTAGGTTCGTTTTAACCTGGGATTAGTTAATCCGCATTTTTACTACAGGATTCTCTCCCCACTCGGTACACATATTCCGCCTTCATTCCGATTGAACCACACCACTTCTGTGAGCCACCACATCCGGATAGTCATCTCGCTGCCTGCTCCCCGATTTTGGGAGCTTCTGATCAGCTATAACATACACGACAGAGCCGGGATTCCAATCGTCGTCCAGGGCTTGATTCGTCGCCCCCGGTGTTGACTCTCGGGGCCAGTTTCAGCTGTTTAATGGTTCACAGCTAATCTGGTGGCACGATGAAACTCATTTCACGTATGTGTTCAGTTTTTTCCACAGGAAATGACGCTGATTCATGGTCTTGAGTGAATCCAATCACGGGGATCACAAAATGCCCAAAAAGGAAGAAAAAGCGGTCCGCGCCTGTTGTACCGCAAAGAGCTGTAAAGCAGAAAAAAAAATGAGAGGCATAGCGTGATCTCAGAAAGCTGAAGAGAGAGACAGAAAGCTTCATATGGACCCAGAAGCACGCACCGTTTCGAAAGCTTTCGGCCTGTTAGAAATTTGCGATAAGCCCTGAGCTTCCTACTAGAAATTCCTAGGTCTACTCTGCACAAACACAACCCCAGGAATTTTTGTCACTGGCGATCGCAGCAGAGGGAAATCGTATTCTCGCTGACGGCTGCCCAAAAAGGAAGCCTGCGCCGTTTCAAAGCTTTCGGCCTCTTCCAAATTTGCGATAAACCCTTGATTTTCCTGATGTAGATTCCTTTGTCTCCGCTGCAAAACGCAACCACAAGAACTCTGGTCACTGGCTGGCGCAGTAAAGGAAAATCGTACTTGGGCACGGCTGCCCAAAATGGAGGCCTATCTTCGCCTGTGGTTAATATATTCTTTGATGAGCTGAGAGCGACCTTCAGATGGTTTTATCCAGTTCTAGTGCACAACATTAGAGGCCAAAGCAGTGGCGCACTAAATTGGTCTTGTTCCGGCCGGTCAAAGCGAGACATCTGCTTGCTGTCCTCGCCTGTGGTTAATATGAGCTAACTTCTTTCGACAACACAGAAATCGATTGTAAAAGTAAAGTGGACATGTCATCGGCCGCGCTTTACTTTGATTAGATGCGACTCAGCAGTAGCGAATTGTGTCTGAGGCGATCAGTCCGTTGGTGAGCGCGCTGCTATGGACGCAGGTCCGGAATCGGCAGGCGAGGATGCGCCCCACATCCTTTCTCATGGATTCCTGGCCATTTCGGACCATGACGAGCACGGAAAATGCGGAGACGGACGTCAAGACTCAAGGCTGTCTACCAGATGTAGATATCCCGCTTGCGGTCACCCTATGGATCTCGTTGACGCGCTTCGAGTGCTGCATCTAATTATTACGGAGAGGACGTTTTCTCAATATGCTGCCGCAGTTTCGACGATGTCAGCTCATTGTAGAGCGAGAGAAAGCTGAGGTGGAATGTCTGCACATGTTCGATCCCTCGGCCAAATGCCTGATTTCAATTCCGATAAAAACTCGATCCGGCAGAGGCCGGGGTGAAATTCAGATGAGAACCGCCCGATTTGAGGTCCAGATAAAAAGTGCCAAAATCAGGAAGATTTTGGACAGGCTTTTGGTGTATTTTCGGGGGGTCCTTGGGATGCTCAACCGTGCAATTTTAGGTCATTTCGTTGGAATTTCACGGTGTGTACTTTCTGCTACTTTTAAAACTATATGGCGCCTCTCACTTAGTCACCGCTACTTTTGATGTTAGCTACAACTTCACAAGAGGAATTTCCTTCAAATAAAAACTGGATGAGGATGCACCCGATGGAATTCGGACATCCCTTGTCCCCGGCATCCCCCATATCCCTCAACCGGACCGCCACCGGGAAAAACCGCACTCGCCCACGGGTGGCCTTATGCACAGCAGGGAATGTGAATGTACGTAATATATTGTACTTGGGGATGGCAGAAAAACTCGTACTTATATATTTTTACTTTATTTTCGAATCACTTCCACGACGTAGAGCCATGGGAGATGTCGCAGGCATGGTAAATAAAACTTGTGATCCTGCGTGAGTATGGCCTGCGCCTGCCGCAGCTCTCAAATGCGGTAGTTCTGAATGGGCGAACCATCGACGAGGATGGCGCCCACCTCTGCGTCACAAATTCTCGCAAACTGCTTTATCAGAGTTGATTTTCCACTGCCATTAGCCCTGACATAACCTATACCTCTGGCGCCCCGCTTCCTGGATTATCTTTTCTGTGCTGTAGTACACACGTAGACCGCCGCTCATGTTCCCTGACACATCCTCATTGACTTGGAAGACATCGGTGTTGTGGGATTTCAAGCAATCCTCCACCCCTCCAGAATATCCCCTCAATCGCATGATTATCGCGCCTCAGGGTAAACGAAGTCGACTAAACAGTAACCCTAGCAAGTTTGTTTAAACAAAATTGTGTCTAGACGTAAGTTCCAGTTTAAACACCGGATTAAACTCATCGGCTTTAGCGTTCAAGGGAGCAAATGGTGGTGGGATGCCAGGCTGTTTAATCAGTGTTTATATAATGAGTTGCAAAAACAGCACTGACTAAGAATTGAACCCACGACTTGTTTATGAGCCCAAACAGTACGGCGCAACGCTAATCCAACTGAGCCAAGGAGCTCACAGATTATGTGTAATATAGGGTTCATTGAAGCCAGACTCCCGGCGACGGGTTTAATCAACAATAAATGGGCAAGATTAACCACTGATTAAACATGTTTCAAGGACTAAAAATCTGTCAAACGTGCAACAAACTAGCGTGTGAATTCGGATTCAAGGTCCACATTCACGGAGTAAAAACGAGGGCACTTGAACGAAGACGATCTGTAGAAGGAAGAAAAACAAAAAGACAAGCCTGTGAGGAGCAGGGTCTACTTTTCAACCGCATAGACAAGAATATTTACATCTCGATCCACCTCGTTGTCGAGTAGTGAGTGGCCTCTGGGGGGAGAGATCATTCCATAGAACTTGTATTCAAAGACGCAACACACCGTGGGGAGGATTTACAATCACCGGTGATTGATGATCAGCCAGAATGCGATTTCGTCACTCCGGCTGATTGTATTTGGGATGATTGTATTTGAGGGTGTCCAGGTCTGTCCAGGTTATGTCAACAAATGCTATTTGTAAGAAATTTTTCCTTTACTCATGCTCTCCAGGTCCTGAACGTTGCCAATATTTTACAGCTGTTCCCGAAAATAATGAGACTGATCGATTCACCTCCATTGCGCCAGGTCATGCTTTTCAAAATGCCAGCCATTCGAATGCAGGTCTATTGCATCGCTTTTCAAAATGCCAGCCATTTGAATGCAGCTCTATTGCATCAGGTTATGCTTTTCAAAATGCCCACCATTTGAATGCACCTCCATTGCACCAGGTCATGCTTTTCAAAATGGCAGCCATTTGAATGCAGCTCTATTGTGTCTGGTCATGCTTTTCAAAATGCCAGCCCTTTGAATGCACCTCTATTGAGTCAGGTCATGCTTTTCAAAATGCCAGCCATTTGAAATTGAATGCATCTCTATTGTGTCTGGTCATGCTTTTCAAAATGCCCGCCATTTGAATGTACCTCCATTGTGCCAGGTCATGATTTTCAAAATGGCAGCCATTTGAATGCACCTCCATTGCACCAGGTCATGCTTTTCAAAATGCCAGCCATTTCAATGCAGGTCTATTGCACCGCTTTTCAAAATGCCAGCCATTTGAATGCAGCTCTATTGTGTCAGGTCATGCTTTTCAAAATGCTTGCCATTTGAGTGCATCTGCCGAGGTTGTTTGTTTCTGGCTTAGGCGAGACTGCAAGGTCTTTTTTCGGGACTGGATATGCTTTCTGAGATTCTCGAGACCGCGCCTGAGGACGCCGAGTGGGTCGGGAGCCATGAAAATTTGTCTTTACGTTGTGTTTACGATACATGGTGGCGACGCGCTACCCGACGACGGCAGTTCACCTTCATTTTGCGGTGTCCCAATGCCGCCAGAAATGAAAGGATCTGCGTTTGGCGCAGCAAATCTATGGCTTTTTCAGTGGAATGTGTATGGGTTATGGGTTATGAGAAAAGTATGGGTTATCCCTGCAAACCAACCCGGTTTCTGTGAAATTCTATGGGATAAGAGGGTGTATGGGTTGATAGGTGTATGGTTTATAAGAGGTTCGACTGTACATACTGATTCGAGGCATCTATGAATGAAGTCTGTTTATGGTGGGGTTCAACCAGAATCATACAAAATTCAAGCACAGGGTTCAATTTGAACCGAGAACACCAGACCAGCAAAGTACGAGGATCCAGAAACGTACCAGGACGTGGGCAGGTTGACGTATGAATAAGGTACCGGCCAAATTTGAGGTGAACGATTGAGAATCGCGACGGCAGCACCGGGAGGAAGTTGGGTGTCGCCCGAAAAAAAAGTCAATTGGGAACAAATAACTGCCAACAATCACGCGGATCGATCCCGATGCTCTCAAGAACGTCCTGCATGAGGAACACATGTCGGACGAAGCGCCTGGGCCAGAAGACGAGGGCCAGGAGAGCGTCGCTAATTGGAAAAGCCGAATCACGAGAGCGTTCGGTCATGGACACCTCACGCCCGTTGCATTGGCTCAAGTTCTCAATGCCAACTGGCGCTCTACCGAGGTTTATCTACAGTGTCATAAGTTCGGGCATATCGGGATCGTCGGCGCTGGATGCAGAGCCACCTCCAAAGATCTCCAAAAATTTAAAAAATGTTGTTGTTGTTGTTGTAGCATTGAATAAATAAAAATGTTTTAATTTAGAAGTAAACCAATATGGATCTTGAGGTAACCAATACTTAGAACTATATAATAATTAAAGCCAGTCAAAAATGCAAAGGAATTCCTTTGCTGGTTATTCGCCCGGCTCTCCAGCTACGCCGCTATGTAACTGCTCCGCCGATTTTTCATCCTTTCGAGAATAATAAACGAGCGATTGGCGCCCAAAGGGGCATCAGGCTTCTAAGTTTTGCCCCCACATGGAAATCCTCTTTGAGCACTGATCTGCATTCTGATTGACCTCACATATATAATATATAACAAGCGGCTGTCGGCCGCCTCGCGGCCTCGCATCCCGGCGAAATCGGTTGGATGTCTAAATCGAGAATTTTGAATTGAGCAGAAGTAACACCCAAGCAACAACGCTTGAACCGAGCGTTCGAGACAATATCCAAATTTGCCTTTGAGATTGCATGTAAAGGCTCGATATTATGCAGCCGCGGCACGCACGGCGAGTAGTCTGTTGTTAAGCGGCGGGGTCCGATCAGGGTAAGAGCTTGTTACATAATGTGCACAGCCACATTGTCTTGAACCTCCAACTGCGGCAACCATGAGCATTTTCTGCACATTTAAACCACTCAAAAGGACTCAGTTGACGTTCAAAAACCCTCTGGAATTTATTTGGCCTTTTAGAGCACTGTTCACGGCTCGGTACTTCCACAGAGCGCGCAATCACGTGGGATATTTGTTCACTTCTATCACTTCCTTTATGCACGGTATAAAAGTCTTGACCACATAGAAACATTCAGAATGCTTCCATGGATGTATCTGCACAAAAATTCAGCTAGAATATTGATTCTGTGGGCACAAAACATCGAAAAGCGGCGGTGTGGCTATGCAGATTATGTAACAAGAATTTACCCTGATCGGACCCCCCGCGCTTGATAACAGACTTCAATACAACGAGGTACGAGTTCAGATTGTATTGAAGTGTCTGTCTGCGAGAGACTACACGGCGAGAGACTCTGAGAGAGAGAAGAGAGAGCTCGATAAAAGTGGCCAGAACATGATGCGGAGATTGTGGACATGGCGGAGTTCGAAAAGGAAAGAGGGTGACTGTTATTTTTCGAATTCTTCTGATCAGTCAGCGGTTTCATGTTTAGCCCACATGGTTAGAGATCTTCTTTCTCTCCAGAGGCCCGCCAGAAGGCCGAAGGCCGTACCAGATCGGTTGTCCCAGGCGCCGCGATCGATAGTCAACGGACCACTAACCATGTGGGCTAAACTTCTGATTGAAAATGAAACCGCTGACTGATCAGAAGAATCCAAAAAATAACAGTGCCTCCTTTTCGAACTCCGCCATGTCCGCAATCTCTGCATCACATTCTAGCCACGTTGATCGAGAGTCTCTCGCCGTGCGTGCTGCGGCTGCATAATAGAGGCTTTGCGCAGAGCCACCTGGAGCCACCCGGTGGCTCCCAGGGAATGCGGAGCGGGTGGCTCTGCACTGGCCTTCCACATCTGGTGGCTTACTGGTGGCTCCCCGTATGACATTACAGATGAGGTATTGTGTTCATTTATGATTAGTACGAGAGCCACCGGTGCCGCATGCCTTGGGAGCCACCGGTGGCTCCGGGTGGCTCTGCGCAAAGCCTCTAATATGGAACCAAATTCGAAGCTGAAACTACACAGGAAGGCGATGTCCTGTGTTGACATTTTGAAACGCGTGGCCTCTGAGTTGGAATGGAGCCGGACTTGCACCTGCAGACATAGGAGGATTCAGCACTAATTAGAAAGAACAGGGGTGCAATTTAGTGCGATCATCCGATGTATGATTACCCCGAAAGAGATCAGGCAAGGCTGCGCGATATCATTTGACATTTGTGGACATCATTTGTGAACATCATTTATGGTTCCCGACAGGGTCGGCCCAGAAATGATTCCGAAAACGGGCAGCGTCCACAAATAGCGTCCATAAATAATTCAGTGTCCACAAATTTGAAATCCTGTGTTCACAAATCCCATCCACAAATGTATTATCGGGGCCGCCGTGGATGATAATGATTACGTGGATGACTCTTTCACACAATACAGAGAGCATCGTGATCCGCGGTGTTCGCCTGAAGATGCTTCGACACGCTCAATTTATGTGTTTCCCATTTGGCTCAACTTCGCCGAAGAGCTCCCGCGACGTCCTCGCATCTCCACCCAATCCTGCGCCCGCGCCACGCCCCTGGACTAAATGCTCAATTTATTGCATAGCGTAATTGTCAAATAATTGTCTGGGATGTTGCGCACCCAAAATCTCATCAAATCAATGAGATCTGCACATACTTAACTAACCATTGAGCGAAATTGAAGGCCTGAAGAATTGCCAGCGGGGCTTTTAATGGGACAAAAATGTTTGGTTATAGCGCAATGCACAAAAGCCGCATGTGGCTCATGCGCAACCTATCTATTTTAGTTCAACGGGATTGATGCACAGTAATCGGCTGGGCACCGGTCAATCATCAAAATACGATTCCCGCTCAATGAGGTAGGGTGAATTCCAGGGGAGTGAGGGCAGTGGTGGCGCAGCGCCTTCGTCATCGACTTCTTCCATCCCGATGAATGATTGCTTATGGCTGGGAGGCGAAGGAGTCTCAATTGCGGCGCAAATAGTCTGGGACGAACAGAGTTGGAGGGTAAAGGGAGCGACCGGCAATCCGGATGAGATAACTCCCGGGGCCCATTTGGACAGTTCGGAGTGTTGAACGTCGATGATGGCAAGGATTTCCAAATTTTTTGGCGGCGACTGGGGATTAATGGGGGAGAGAAAAGAGCTGCGATCCAATTGCGCTCCGTCGTCAACGGGATGATGACCTACTGAAAGACTCTTGTACATAAGGCGGTGAACAGATGCGCAAAAAACAACGACAGTACCTGACTTGCGCATCCTCTCGCGTAACACCTGCATGCGACTGGCAACTTGTTTCTTTGTTCGAACGATGTCAAGGCCTTGAAGATATTCCACAATGAACTGGTCTAGCCCACTGCGTCCAAGGGTGTGAGTCGCAAAAGGGGCGTCCCAATATGCCTGGAGCCCTTTGGGAATCGGTATCAGCCCCGGAAGACCGAACAATCAAAGTGAAGCCGAGGACCTTGGACAAAAGCATATTGGATCTCCTTGGACCACACAGATTGCTTGTGTTCAGACATAGACTTTCGGACTGCGGACGTCTGGCGATGCTACAGTATTATTGAATGGGGGGCCGCTTTTATATGAAGTCGGCCCGGAATCCGCATCAGTGTCCGGCCCCGAGGCCGAGGACGCCACCGAACCTACCCATGTACTGTAGGCCGCCAGAATGTTTTAAAAATGTGCGCCGTAGAGGTTGCCCCTTGAGCGGGTGGTAAACGGCTGATCGGGAAGGTTGAAACTAAATTGAAGTCGATTAGTCTTTGATGTATCGGGTGGACTCAGAAAGCAAAAGGAAATCGTACTGCGAATGTCGGCGATCTGTGGAGCGGCTGGGAGGGTTGGGTGGATTAGAAACAGGTAAACATGTACAATGTGATTCGAGACATCTGCTTAAGATACAAGTAATTACCTCAGGTCACGCTTTTCAAAATAACTCATGGTAGCATGCTTCGGGCCAAACCCATGCTCTTGCCTATCACCACCTTTCGAGCACAAAAACCCAATTCCCCCCAAAAAATCTGCAGTCATTCCACTTCTGAATGAACAGAAAGCAAAATGCTGCCAAATTTGGAAATATTGCATAACTCACAAACTCCAGCCCCACCCTTTGGGTGCCCTGAGATGTACCAACCTGCCTACAGCAACGTGCTCGCAACAAGTGTTACTCATCCTAGGCAGGCTGGTCACGAGCCTACTTCTCCACATGTCTGCAATGCATCAACACGTTCAGTGGCCTCCAACGCGTGCGACACTTTGTTAACTATGGCCATTGCTGCACGTCTTCATCTTCGACTTCCCAGCGTCACTTGAACTCGCCAATAAAGCAGTCATTAAGGCAGGTTCATCTAAATCCGTGCACTTTTGCATGAGCAATGGCCCCTCCAAGTTGGGCATTTTTGCTCATTTTGCAGGTTTTGGCCCAAATTTGGGTTTTGGCCCAACTTGGAGGGGCCATAGTGCACGGATTTAGATGGACCGAAGGCTGATTCTAGTCACATTTATCTCTAGTTTCTCGTGGTATTTTTTTAATTACCATAAATGGAAATCCTAAAAATTTCCCCATGGTTTGGCAGCTTGTTGGGCCGTTTTTGTCAGAAATTACCTTTTTTAGAAAGTACTTTTTTAGAAATTACCTTTTTTGGTAACTGGTTATCATGCTGAACCTTTATCATTTCAAGTCTAGTTAATTATCATATTTTACTCGTGCTCGACAAAAGTAATGGCGCCGTGTGGTTCTTGATGTTGGGCGCATCTGATCATTCCAAACAACTTGTAGACCCAAAGTATGGGTAATCAAGTACATTCTTATTTAAAAAACGGCGTTGGCCCTTGATCGTTACCTGTCTCCCTCTTCCATGGCCACAATTCCTCTCGATAAAGCTTGTGTAGGAGACACGCCTCTTCCGCTCCAGACCTCTTCTAATGGATTTACATTCCAGTTCCTAGCGCTCATCTTAGAAACGCTTCTGTACGGTGAGAGTTTTGTATATGGCAGGTTCGGGGTCAATCTAAAACTTTGGTTGGCAGGCGTGTTTCTGGTTTTATTTGCTGCTACGTGGTGGTGCATTTACCAGAGACGTCCGATCATTACGAATCGTATGCAGTTGGTAACTATGAGTCTGATATGGGTTCTTTCTACTGTGGTAATGTCTTCTCTGTGAAGGATCTGTATCTCCAATCTAATTCATTGAACAGCATCTCATTATCGACATCCTTCGGGCAAACCAGGCATTTGTGGCGATGGATGGTGGCAGTGCCGAGGAATATTACTTAAACCTGGCCAATCCTCTGCAGGCAGCCAAGACCGCAGTTTACGTTACCTTGACTCTCGTTGGTGATAGTTTCGCCGTCTGTCCTTCGCAAAATTGTTGCTGGCATCTTTGGTTGACATCTTTTGTTTAGATCTTTCGCTGTTACATCGTTTGGGGCAGAAAATGGTATACCACAGGTGCTCCCCTACTTCTTCTGGCCGGCACGGCGGGTACTAGTTCTCATTATTCGTTTCCCTAGTCGGAGGCTATGGTGCAACCGTTGCCTTCTCCAGAACGGCACGCGGATCTCAAGTATTTTTGACAAACTTGCTTCCATGGATCACGTCTTTCCTTTCTCTTCCGTTTTGCACCAACGTGTTCTGCACCTGTAATGTTTTCTTTTTCTACTTAAGCGATTTAAAATATTGATCCACAACAGCATTCCTTGCCTATCGCATCTTGCGCATTCAACGACAAGTTCGGGGTATAAGCCAAGGGAATCAGGCCACCAATGCCGTGGTCATCGTCGTGGAATCAGCGGCCCTCTATTCATTCTCCATATTGTCGCTGCTGATAGCCTATCTCATGGACTCCAATGCACAGTATACGGTACTGGATCTGGTCAGTCATAGAGTACGCCTCAGTTTCATTCGCTGACATCTTTCCGCCAAAAAGACCTCGCCCTTGATTGTTAGTCCTTTTCTTTTTCTTTTACAGTTTCTATATAAGTGCGTTGACTGACCGGATTGTCAGGGAATTGCTTTTACAGCCATCATCCTGCGCGTTAGCCTCGGATTGAGCTCGCAGGATTCCGGCGAATCAAATAGGACCCCAGTTGGCCTTCCTCGGTCCATGTCCATCAATGTCACTCAACTTGTGGAGACCAACTTGGGAGAGTGTTCCAAACTTGGCACTGATAGCACGGCATATCTGTAGAACCGTATACCTAAGCATCCATTGCCGTAGTATTTCGTTCAAATCGACAACCCAGTCTATACCTCTTTTTTAATCATGCGTAGACCTGAAAAAAGTGCTCCGTTTTTACTTGTCTCCCGTTTATTCGCGTAAAGAAAATACGAGTCAGAAATGCGCAGAGGAGTTGGTGGGTAGGTGAATGCAGGGAACAATCGTACCTCGACAGATATGCACTCGCAGAAAGCTAGACGTTAAGGAGGTAAGAATAAAAATCCCAAGCATTAAGAAAAGCGCCGACTCACCGGAATCGCCAGAATTCGAGAAGAAACATGTGTATGGCGCTGGGAAGTTGATGGAAAGCAGCTATGATTGCAAGAGCAGGAAAAACAGAAAGCTGAAGAAGAACGCAGGTGGGAAAGGATATTGTTGTACAGTCATTCAAAACGGCTTTCGACATATTGGCAGCAGACTCAAAATTTTGAGAGGGGCACGACAGGCTGAGCGGTCAGGTCGCCGAGACAAAGAGGAATCCACAGCGTAGTCGACGCAGGCCCCTGTTGCAATATGATGCAGGAGAAAACGCTGGCATTGCACTAAAGTCATACCGGCATGCGGGATGGCATGTAAATCAAGAGATCGCTATATTGTAAATAAAATACAGAGATGCGGGAACGGTAGCATGATATCCAAGAAATATATCGCGCAGTAGAGTCAACGAAATCATATGAGTCTTAGATGTAATAAATCGCGGCAAACCAGACGCCAAAGGTTCATCGCAGATGCAGCGATGTCTGGGAGCTGGTAAAAGTATAAGTACCGGGATCAATGTCCATGGCAGAGGTATTTGAGGCCGGATGGCAGGATGAATCTGCGCAGCAGGTTAGGACTCTGAACATATTCAATTTGATGGAAATGAGCACTGGTTGCTGTTGGCCAGGGTGAACGATGCCCGAGGAAAGATGAATGGAAGCATGTGGAAGGGTTTGGCCACAAAATAATAACCATCACACCCTATGACGAGGTTGAAGGGAAGATGAATGGTTACAGAAAGTCCCATGTGCATGGAGCAGACAGCGTCGCCATAAGATAGAGTCAGATGACCGGAGGCGACAGATTGATATGCCGGACAATAGAATTCAATCAAGAGTCATCAGGGATTTGGCAGAGCGAGGAGCAGAGGTGGAGAGCGGGATCTTGCAGAATGTTGCTGAGGGAGCCATAGCTGCGATGGAGAGCGATGTGTGTAAGTAAGTAGCGGTAAGGTCCAGAAGCTGCCATGTCACCAGTTGATAAGCAGGATTATTATTTTGCTCACGGCATCGGCGGCAGGAACAACGGCATGCGCAAGCCGAAACAATTTGGCGGGGAGGAAAGCGCATTACGCAAAAACTGCCGACGAAAATGTGATGCACGGCCAAAATCCAAAAATCATGCTCCCTATAAGACCCGTACCTTACGGTAGCGGGAATAAGGCAAGTAAGGCCGACAAGCGGCATAGCCCGCTACCAGAACTTGCACAAATTGAGCTATGATGTGCATATCAGTCAGTATTCGAGTGCAATGATTCTGCCAATAAAGCAAGTAGGGCCGACAAGCGGCAAGGCCCTCTACCTCAAGCGTAAAAAAAAATACTATTAGATGTACCCGAAGGCTAATGCGGAAGTTGCTGTACCAGCCATTTGCTTTCCAGATTCATTGATGGCAAGGAAAAATTATCAGAAGCAATCACACGATTCGCACTTCGAGGGTGAATGGAATGGGCATATTCCGGTTTGTAAATTTAATAAATTTATATTCGTTGTTTGTTCTGATCGACAGAGTCAAATAACTTCACTGGCCTCTTTCAAGCTGCGACCTACAAAAGCACAGACTCAATCAGACATTTCAGAGGAGCTTCTTGGATGTTGTTGGAGATGCGCAGGTGCCGGCATATAAAACAGCAATTGTTTGAAGGAACTGGTCCGGAGGCGGGCCATATGGTGCGGGCGGAGGCACCAAGTACTTCGGGGAAGGGAAATAGTACCCACCCTGGGTGCTGCCATTAGTTTGAGATGTACATCAACATGTCAGTGGATGCACCGATACATTCTGACTGTTTTCCATCGAACCAGAAAGTCATCCTTTACATCGGCGTCTATCCCGAGCATGAAATTAATTCCATCGTGCACATGGACAAATTATCGGTTTTTGTCCGTGGCCTTAGCCCTGGGTAGTCATCCGGATTCAGGATGGAATTATTTCAGGTACAATAGATAATATTACCCCAGAGAAAGCATGGTCCGGATACCCTGAAGGCTGAAGCGGAGTGGGTCCCTCGCAAGCTTCGAAGAGATGGCGCAGATTTTGGTAGTTTTCAATAATTCATCTAGTGACACGGAGTAGTGTCGGTATTTGCGGTGAGAACGTATCGACTGCGAGTACCAGAGAAAATCGAAGTCTTTGATGAATATGATCACGCATAATCCGGCCGAGCGTCCTTTGCGAGGTTGAAATTACTCAGTCCGCCGGTATGTTACTCAGATGTCCAGAAGATTCCGGGGAAAGGTAAAAATCGACGAAATTCGGGTTTTGTGATGCAAAAAAATTGACGGTCGCTTGAAATTGATTGATTAAGCTCTCCCTCTCGACCAAGTGTCTCACTCAAAGTCGGGGTCCATATCGGGCTTGAGTCCAGACCGCCAGAATTTCCGGTAGCCTACGAGCTCGTTTCAGTAGCTGAGGTTCTGGAACGGGAAGCACACACGGTACCGGCTGTGATCAATTATTTAGACATGGGATTAGACAGGAATGAAATCGTCTTATAGATTCCTTTGATCCATAAAGAACCGGGTGTGTCCTTCCAGCTGATGAATCGGATATCACGTAGGAGCCAGCCCCTAGTGGCTTCGTGATGAAGGCTCCGCAGATGGTACTGTCTATCCTTCATATCGGAAGACAAGTCCAACCACTTGCACAGAACTTCTTCGGGTCTAGACATAATTCAGCTTGGAAAGTATCAGCACAGAAAATTTCAATAATCCTAACCTATCGCTCTGGATCACAAGGGATCCTCCACTGGAAATCATTGATGAGAAAGGACTTTGGAAAAGGGGGAGACTTCATCGACATACATGTTCGTGGTGAAGTTTTCAACTGCATTGATATCATAATTCACAGTGGGACCCTCGCCTGCACCACCGCTGCTACCCTTTATGCTGTCCCTTCCACCCTCGCCTCCTTTGCCTCCTGGGGACAAGAAATCATGGTTTGAGGTCCCAATCAATTTCCCTACGCATCAGAAATGTAGTTAACGACAGTCTTGGATTCATTACCCTGGCGAGACATGGTCAAAATCGATTGTTACAGCCCCGATCTTATGTACGTGGGACACTATGTGAACCACAAGCAAAGATTACAGAGCAGAAAGAGCCACCCACAAAAAGGTTGAGGAGGATGTATTCCTGCGTAGTGGACTTGGAGGTGGAACACAAGACTAGTCATCTTGAGCGCCTCGTCTGATTGTTAACTGTATGTATGGTCTTTCTGATCAAACCCGGATATAGAGGCTATTTCAGCGCAAAATTGGACTTTTTAAATGCATAGCTTGCCCGTGCCTCAACAGAAAATTACGGTGCCTGCATTTGTTTGGATTGGCATGGAGAGCCCTGAGCTCCGTTTCAAAAGCACCAGGGCCGTCAAAATAAATCTGAAGAGACAGTCTGAACCGGAATTTCGCTGGCTATCCTCCCACACGACCCCGTCAAAATCCGGCTTGAAATGATTGCACAGTGGCCAAAATACTGTTTTGATGCAAAATCTTGGCACATTGTTTGGTGACGGACTGCATTTGTTTGGTGACAGCCTGCACCTTGTTTCAGACCCTTGGGAAAAGTGAGAATTCCTACTACCCATTATTCCGTTCAAATCGACAGGGGGTGTGATGCTTGACATTTTCAACCAGTTCCGTTCAACTGGGGATGTGGGCCGCCGCAGCACGCGCGGCAGACTTCGTACTGATGTACCTTTACCCATAAGTTGACAGATGCATTGTGTTCAATGAGCAGCCTTGCAATGTCAGGGTGACCGTTGCTCAATGCAAGATGCAGTGCAGTCTGGCCATATTTGTCGACTAAGTCGACAGATGCATTGTGTTCAATGAGCAGCCTTGCAATGTTGGGGTGACCGTTTCTCGATGCAAGATGCAGCACAGTCTTGCCATCTTTGTCAACCAAGTTGACAGATGCATTGTGTTCGATGAGCAGCCTTGCAATGTTGGGGTGACCAGTGCTCAATGCAAGACACAGTGCAGTCTGGCCATATTCGTCAACTAAGTCAACAGATGCATTGTGTTCAATGAGCAGCGTTGAAGTTCATAGCCCCGCCAATGACGGCCAGGGTCTGAACGAGACCTGTGAAGTCGTTGGGAAGACTCTGGAGGGTCAGCTGAATGGCTGACCGCGTCATGCCTGCGCTTCAGATCATATACTTCTTAGGATGTTTGGTTATTATACCTCTTCCTTCGGAACTTGTAACAATTTGACATTGTAATTATAAACTAAATTCCTGTTTTTATTTAACGTAGCCGGAATCGATGAGATTAAATGAGAAACACCGAAGGACATCAGTGGTGAGATCCATGCCCAGGGAGGATTTAGCACTTCCCGAGGAGCGGGTACGAGGGCAATGGTAGAGGTGGTGTGGTGTACTGGGGAGAGGTAGGTGGGTGCGCCGGCCTTGACACATTGGCGGAGGCCGTGAGTGGTGTCGATGAGGAGGCTTGTGTCCGACATAGTGGTGCGTTCGGGGTGGAGGGGCCCGGACCAGAGAGTGGTGTTTGTTGAAGTCACCGAAGATTGCGAAGGAAGTGTGGGCAGGGAGGGGGGAAAGTTGTGAGAGGTGGTTGTCTAGAGGGGTTACACCGTAGTCGATGTCCGTTCTATTGTATACCGAGGAAATATACATATAATTGGCCAGCCAGGACCTTCTCTTTTGAACAGAACCTAACCGTCGAACTTTGACCACGTTTTCCGAACCCCTCAACACCAGATCCTTCAATTTCATCTTCCCGTACCTTTGCTTCTTTTGCAGCTTTATCGGGTGCAGCCTGTGATTTTTTGCAATCCCCGCAAACATCCGCATATCGACCATTCTTGACGTCAAGGGTGCCGAGGAGCTCGCGTTCTTGGAGAACCTGTTCCATACCTCTCTCTCTCTTTATAAGCTTGAGGTCTCCGTGCAACTACTACATCATCCTTCAACATTAATATTAGCTTTGAAGGAAAAAAAAAAAAAAAAAGTGTGTACCTAATTCGGGCCCTTGAGGACAAAAAAAAACTGGATGCGACCGATATTGTTTGACCGCAAACTCGGCAACCGGTCCAGTCACGCCGTGGTTAGTCTCTCCTAGACAGACACTTCAACAATGGGGACCTCGTGCCTCGGCTTGTTGAAGTCTGTTGGTTACCGCGCCACTCTGATCGGGGTACAGAGTAAAGAAGGATCTGTGAAGACTCTGAGGTGATATAAGATCCATCTCACCCAAGAAGTAGAAATTTTGAAGGTCTCTGTCGGCTGTGGATGTAGATTTTGCGTAAACATCGTGAAGGGCCTGATCGGGTTCTGTGCCAGAAAGGCTCTATCTCAGTAGTCAAGCGTTCCCAGTCGGGGCGTGGCGCGGCGCAGTCACCGTCGCTTCTCGGGCTGTCCAGAATTCTTCAAAGACCCACTCTGCAACTGTAACTCCATTGATCACACAAGAGCGTTGGGACTGAACTGTATTGTATGTCTCCGTCCGACTTGTTCTCAATATTTATTATCTTCCAACGCAAACTCTCGTCAAATTGGCATCATGGCTTGCAACACAAGAAATGGTCCTCAGTTCTGATTCGCATAACAATGTTCAAAACCAATGGATTCAATGTTATATGCGAGCCACTGTTTGTCCTGAGGCACTTCATCCAGAACAGCCCTCCACTGGCATAGAACACTAGCGGCCGGTCGGACGAACTGAGCTGTGCAATATTTCCAGATTGGCAGTATTTTGCTTCCTGTTCATTCACAAGTGGAATGAGTGCAGATTTTTTGGGGGAATTGTGTTTGTGTGCTTGAAAGCTGTCCTCTGTGTGCTGAACACAAAAATTAACCGTGGGCGAACTGAGTTCTGCAACATTTCCATATCTGGAAGTATTCTGCTCCTTATTCATTCATAAATGGAATGAGCACGGGTTTTTGGGGAGAATTGTGTTCGTGTGCTCGAAAGGTTGTCCTCTGTGTGCGGAACACAAAAATTAACCACGGGCGAACTGAGTTGTGCAATATTTCCAGATTTGGGAATAGTTTGCTTCCTGTTCATTGAGAAGTGGAAGGAGGCTAATTTTTTGGAGGAATTGTGCTTGCGTGCTTGAAAGATGTCCTCTGTGTGCTGAACATAAAAATTAACCACAGCCGAACTGAGTTATGCAATATTTCCAGATTTGGGAATATTTTGCTTCCTGTTCATTCAGAAGTGGAATGAGTGCAGATTTTTGGGAGCATCGGGTTTGTGTGCCTGAAAGCTGTCCTCTGTGTGCTGAACACAAAAATTAATCATGGACCAACTGAGTTGTGCAATATTTCCATATTTGGAAGAATATTGCTTCCTGTTCATTCAGAAGCGGAATGAGTGCAGGTTTTTTGGGGTAATTAGGTTTGTGTGTTTGAAAGGTGCCCTCGGAACACAGAAATTAATCTTGGGCAAACTGAGTTGTGCAATAGTTCCATATCTGGAAGTATTCTACTTCTTGTTCATTCAGAAGTGGAATGAGTGCAGATTCTTTGGAGGAATTGGGTTCGTGTCCTCGAAAGGTGTCCTCTGTGTGCTTAACACAGAACTTAACCACAGGCGAACTGAGTTGTGCAATATTTCCATATTTGGAAGTAGTTTGCTTCTTGTTCATTCAGAAGTGGAATGAGTACAGATTTTGTTGAGCAATTGGGTTCATGTGCTTGAAAGGTGTCCGCTGTGCTGAGAACACAAAATTTAACCACGGGCGAACTGAGTTATGCAATATTTCAAGATTTGGGAATATTCTGCTTCCTGTTCATTCAGAAGTGGAATGAGTGCAGATTTTTTTTGGAGAATTGTGTTTGTGAGGTTGAAAGGTGTCCTGTGTGTGCGGAACACAAAAATTAACCATGGGCAAACTGTCTCTTGGCCTCGGCTGCATATTCGGGATCACGGATATATATTTGGGGGTCCCCATCCGGGTTCGAATAACACAATAATGACTTAAATACAAGGCCATTGAAGCACGTGTTTCAAAATGAATGGAAAACACAATGATAGCGTGAATACAAGGCCATTGAAGCACGTGTTTCAAAATGAATAGAAAACACAATAATGACTTAGATACAAGGCCCTTGGGATTAAATAATGAATGCCTTGGACTTCTCCTTGTGTGGCCGAGTCTGCTATCGTTGAATCGACCCCCACTTTAGGCTAGCTTCTGACCATGTTGCATTCGCTATGCCATAGGTGATTGATGGCAGTGATGATTTGGCTTCATGGTGTCGCTGCCATAAAACTGTTGACATGTTAACAATCAGTTTTACACGCAACAATGCGGCTTACAACGGCAAAATTGAGCAGGAGGTCGCGGAGGCAGAGAACACCTCAGAGACGCTGCGGTGCACAGGGGTCGAAGGCACATAGGCTGCCAGCCCGCGCGACACACCGCGGTCATAATGTCTCGCGTGTGTTGTCTTACCGGTTGTGAGGAGCGAGTAGCACCCACAGCCGCTATGTGAGCTCGTTCGCTCCCCGCAGCGGCCGCGACGAAGTGGTCACATGGGCAGCGCGCGCAGGTCAAAGGGCCATAGAGACGCTGTGGGGCGAGTGGAGATGGAACAATCGAGATTCAGAGAACCGTACGTGCAGCACGTTAGCATTATTGTCTCGCATACCATTCGCTATGTCACTCAAAATGCACATTCAACCTGAGGCTTTCTAATGCCCCCGGATGTGAAATAACCTGCACCAACATCGACAAGTCCATCATGACTACGGAGTCGAGATTCATCTGGTATATGGTCGTCTTTCGTAGGGTCATATCGGGGGGCCAGTGTATTGGCCCCAAGCACAGCGAGGTGAATTGGGGGATTGCGGTGAGAATTTCTCCCACAGTATTTGCATACTGCAAGTCCTCGCCGGTTGGGGGATAAATGTGAAGCAGGCGAGGAAGTCCTGGGAAGTTGACTGTCTGGATATAAGCAAATGTCGCTACCCTTGCCCCGGGCGATCGCGCGGCCGAGGCCAATAGTTTGGAAAATAAGAGGGTTTTGTTTCGTGAAACAACGACGTCTTTGAAGAGGTGAGGTCGCGCAATTGAGAACCACGGGTGGTCAAACCAGAGAGCAGACCATGAGAGTCCTATGGTCTCGGTCTTCCACCAGCCAGTCCATTACGCAAATCGAGATCTCCAAAGGCAAATGGGTTTGCCCAGAGCTGATCGACATGGCAGAGCGAAGTCAACTACTTCACGCGGTAGTTGCAAACAAGTTGATCCACGTGGTCCTGAACGAGAGGAAGAGGACTTACCTTTGCCGCGAGCCATAGTCGACCGTGAAATTTGCGAAAAGTGGTGTAAGTGAAAACAAAGGCAAAGGAATGATGACATCAAACTCGGCTATCTGAGGTAACTTCCCGAATCGGGATAAGCGCCTCGAAACTCCCAAATTCATTGTCAAGTCGACTCTCAAGCGCTCATCTGCTCGTCAAATGCGTAAAAAAAACTGATTGTTACAGACACATAAAATCATAATTCGGGATATAGCTATGCTTTCAACTTTTCGAGAAGAGACGGGACAGGAGGACGAACGAGGAGAGTGATAAAAGTGATTCGACGGATCATGGATGGATTTTCGAGAAGGAGAGAAGAAAGGGCAGTCCGAGTCCGGTAGTAGTGGTAGTAATACAGTAGCTAGCTGTGCGCGAAAAAAAGGAAAGGAAACGTGGAAGTAAAAGTAAGAAAGGGAGAGGATAGTAGTTTGGTTGGTAGAGAGCTGGCAAATGGCTATGGCAAAACAGGACGGATAGAAAGATAGACTGTGTGGTAGACTGTGAGGAGCAACGAGCATAGATATCAGACAAAAGAAGAAAAAGAAAAATAATAGAGGCGAAAAGTGGTAAAGGGAATCGGAACGTAAGAGTGGATTTGATTCTTTGGTTTTGGATTGGATTGGGTTTCGAGCCGATAGCGATACGAGAGTGAAAGTGGAAAGAAGAGTGGTGGTGGGGCCGAAGACGAGGTCGAGTCGAGAAATAATATGGAGGGTTCAGTTGTTCGTTCGTTCATCGTTTGTTTCGTCATGCGAGCGGTCGAGGTCTTGCAAGCGTCGGAGTAAGAGGAGGAAGGTGTCGTGCGCCGGGTGGAGGAGGGGGAGGGGTTCACTGGCATCGAGGTGATGACAAGGAGACGGAGCGACGAGACAATAAGACCAGAGCCCCCTCCCCCACGTCTATGCACGTACGAAGCAAAACCCAAGGGCAAAAGCAGGCGAGCTCGCTTCACGGCGACATCCGAAACTGCATGCCCCCCCCGCTACTCGTGCTCTCCACGCTCGTTGTGCTCTCCGTCACAGTCGGGCTCTTCAAGCTCCACGCCCGCTCCCCAATCGCAAACTCGCGCTCCCGCTCGCGCTCCGGATCCCGCTTGCAGTCCAGATCCAAACTCCCCAACGTCCCGTTCAGATCATGCATCACGTCAAACTCCGACACGACCCCGCCCCCGCCCCCAATACTGCGCGCCGACCCAGAGTTTGGGCGCAAAATCAGCTGCGTCTGCACATGGCTCGTATAGCGGTCCACGTACAGCCCGCAGATCGGCCCTTGCCCCTGGTGCTGGCTCTGCTGGTGCTGGTGGCCGTGCCCATGCCCATATAGCTGATGCTGATTCGGATCGGGCGAAAACGGCGAGAACGAGCTCGTCGTCGCGCTATGGCTGCTGCTCCCCGACGCCGACGCCGGCACCTTGCACGCCCCGCGCTGCGGATACCCAAACGGCTCCACCTCCTCTCCCCGGCGTACCTTCAGGCTCTCGTTCGTGAAGCACGCCTTGCCCTCGCCCCCGTCGTACGCCTCGCTGACGCTGACGTTGCCGTTGCTCGGCGACGACGCGTGGAAGCCGTTGCGGTACGCCTCCGCGCCAATCGTGTTGCCACCACTCCCGTTCGGCGCACCGACGCTGTAGCTCCCGCTGGCGTTGGCGTTACCGCCGCCGCCGCCGTTGACGCCGCCGCTATACCCATAGACAGCGTTGCTCGCGGGGGCAGGCGGGGCGTACGCAAGCGCGGAGGAGAACACCGCATAGTCCTGCATCTGGAACTTCTGCAGCAGCATCACCGCCTGCTCGTGCGTCATGCCCTCCAGCATCGCCGGCGTGATCGCATTCCCGCCGCGGCTGTGGTCGTTGCCGTTGCCGCTCGACGCCCCGGCCTGCTGTCTCAGGACGACGACGGGCGCTTGCACCACGGCGGGCGGCTGAGCCTGCGCCATTGCAGCGGCCTGCGCAGCCTGAGCAGCAGCCCGCGCCGCTTTATCTATCAAACACACTCGTCAGCGCCCATACTTCACACTCTCATACCAGCCGTCGCGTCGCACTCACACTGACTCCGCCCCCAACTCAGCCGAATTTGACTCCCCCCCACGGGAAACCCCTGCATCTTCTCAATCGCCCGCTCCGCATCCGCTTTCCGCACAAACTGCACAAACCCACAACGCTTCCCCACCGGCACCTTCACGTAGTGGAGCTCCCCAAACGGCACGAAAAACGTCCGCAGCGTCTCCTCCCCAACCAGCAGCGACAGCCCGCCGACGAAGACAGTCGTGTTGTACGGGTCCGTGCTGGTGAGCTGCTCCCCGTTCGGCCCGATGAGGTTCCCCAGGCTCACGCGCGCCTGCGAGGCGTGACGCCATTCGTCGTTGCCCTGCTGTGGGGGGTGCACCGGCTGCTGTTGCTGCACACGGGCCTGCGCCTGCTGCTGTGGGACGCCGACGCCGTACTGCTGTGCAAAGTACTCCGCGCCCGTGCCGCCCCCAGTTGCGCTCGTCACACCTCCACCAGGCGCGTACGCCACCGCGTCGCCGCCGCCGGGGTAGTAGCTCGCCGCAATCGGGGCGGACACACTCGTGGGCATGGCGAGCGCGGACGCAGAGGTGGAGAGGGTGGCGGGGGAGACGCCGTCAGCCTGTGGGGGTTTGAACTTGGCGGTGGCAGGGGAGATGCGCACTGAGGGCGTCGTCAGCATCGCGGTGAGTATCGCGATAATAAATGAAGAGACGCACTTGGCCGGGAAAGACAATACAAGCCGTGCATCTCAATCAGCGCGCGCTGCTGGTCTGCTTCGTCCATGAATCTGCACGAGAAAAACACGTTAGCATCGTGCGCGAAAGAAGCGTGGGCGAGAACTTCACATCCAGACGCACCTAACGAACCCATACCCGCGGCTGACCCCCGTCACCGGGTCCAGCATTATTTTTGCGCTCTTGCAGCTCGCAAACGGCCGGATGAACTTGGGTGCGCGGGTCGTTGCGCAGCCCGAGGACGGGGTTGCGGAAGACCTGGGGGAGGGGTTAGCGAGCGGTTCGGAGGGAGAGGGAGGAAAGAGGAAAGGGGGAAAGGGCAAGAGGGGGAAAAGGGAAGAGAAAGGGGATCAATTAGGAGGTAAGTGGGGTAGGGAGAACGAGATTGGGTCGGTGGGGAGGACCATGGATGAACGAGTGACGGTAAGCGAGTCAGGGGAGGAGGTGGAGGAAGGGAGTAGGAGGTGGAGGGGAGTAGAAGCGCAGGGGAGAGGGTAAGGGGGGAAGAGATTGGAGGTGTGAGGGAGGGTGATGGCCAATGCACGAGGCGTCGGGGAGAAGGAAGGAGGGGATGGAGGAAGCAAGGCGAGGGAGAAAGGAGCAAGGTGGAAGGGGAGGACACCGTAGAAGGGAAGAAGAAGGCGGAGGAGGCGGATGACAACAACGGGAAGAGGGGAGAGAAGGAATTAGAAAGAGGGAGGTGCGGGGCGCAAGAGCGAGAGCAGGAGGGCGGGGCAGGGAGGAGCAGCGAAGGGGGGAGGAGGGAGTGTGGAAGGGGAAGGAGGAGGAGGAGGAAGAAGAGGAGGGGAGAAAAGGAATGAGAAAGAGGGTGAAGCGAGAGAGGGAGGTGCGGGAGCGAGAGCGAGAGCGGGAGGACGGGGCAGCGGAGGAGGGAGGGAGGAAGGGGTGGGGGTAGGGAGAGAGGGGAGAGGAGGGGATGAGGATGAGAGGTGCATGGAAGATCGAGGGAGGAGCGAGAAAGTAGCGCAAGTGCAAGGGGATCCGGGACGAAGGGGAGGCAGGCGAGCAAGCGAGACGAAGGAAAGTAGGAAGGCATCAAAAGGGTGCAAAACCGCAAAGCAAAACCACCCACAGTAACCAAATCGCTATTTGACGTCTCCGGCGCCAAGTCCCCCACGAAAATGCTGTACTCCTTCAGGTACGCCGCTTCCGCCGCCGTCCCCATTCCTCCCACTCCCCCCATTGCTCCCATTGCTCCCCCTGCCCCAACTCCCATTCCCCCTCCTCCAACTCCTTGGTACCCAATCCCCATCCCCATCCCCACCCCACTCTGCCCCTGCCCCTGCCCCTGAAGCTGCTGCTGGCCGAACCCAGCCCCACCCATCCCGCCCGCGTGCGTAGCGCCGACGGTGCCGGCGACGGGGAACAAAGGCGACGTGGGCGACACCACCTCACCCCCGCCCCCGCCCCCTACACTCCCCCCACTGTAGTCGCTCGCGCCTAGGTCGGCCGCGTCTGACCCCGAGCCCGACCCCGACCCCGAGGTGGCGTTCCTACTATTACTGCCCGCAGGGCCCGAACCGCCGTCTGCGTTTGCGTTTGCCGACGACTGCGAGCCGGACGAAGTGGCGCCCCCCCACCCCGGTGGCGCCCAATTGAGCACAAACGGCCGCGCCGAGTTGGGCATCGTCATCTGTGCGCTAACCTGCGACGGGTGAGATGTGTCAGTTACAGGTGCGCGTTGTGTGAGGAAAGTGAGACGAAGGAGGGAGAGGAGTGGATGGGCGCCCCGAGACGACCCAGAAAAAAAGGTAGGCTATATGTGCTCGCAAAAGGTGGATACAATATATGCGCGAAAAAGGGACGACGCCTCCAGGAAGACCCAAAAGGACGGTATGTGCGCGAAAAAAAAAAAAGAAATGAGGCCGAGAAATAAGGATATATGCGCGCCGAAAAATCACGCAGAGAATATCTCGCACGGTCCTGTCCATACCGTCGACTCGAGGCGCCCAAACACACGATATATGCACCCTGCGCTCCCATGGGCTTGGCATCCGTCCTCGCCTAGCCTACTTATATGCGCGCCAAACGAGAGGAAAGAATAGAAAAGACGATAAACACCGACCTGCGCCAACGCTGCCGCCGCGGCCCCGGTGCACGTGAAGCTCAGAACCGCGTAGCCCGCGTTGTTGGGGTGCGTCGCGTTCGGACCATTTGCCGCGTTTGAGGAGAAGCCGTGCGAGGGAGTGGAGGGAGGAGGGATGAGCACGCTGGCGTCCCAGCGCATGAGCGCGCACACCTGGCACGCGTACTCTGCATCCATCCACGGCTCGAGACCGGTCCAGAGAAGGGCGGTGGGCGGGGTGATTGGGTTGTTGGTACTGGTGCCGCCATTGATGGAGAGATTGGAGGAGGACGAAGAAGAAGTGGGCGAGATGTAGGCCTGGCTGTGGTGCTGGGGCGGGGCCTTGAATGTGTATGCGTAGCCCGCGATCGCCGTCGTCATCGAAGGAAAACAGAAGGAGAGAGTAAAGGCGAAAGGCGAATCTATCAGGTATTACGGAGATGGGTGGAGTGTCTGCCCGCGACGGAGAGGAGCTACAGAGAGTGACGGGAGAACAATGGCCCCAAACACGCCTAAACCTATTTCATCGCGTGAGTCAGATTTCATTTTGGGGGTGGGTCCTTTCAATTCCTTTCTGTCAGCCCATCCGCTGATCCCCTTCCGGTTCTGGTTAGCTGATATATTTATTTTTCCTTTTGCGGCAATTAGAGCTGTACATAGCCGTCGATCCGACATACAAGCTTAGCCTTTTTGCGTTCCATTCTGATCGGAAGATTCGATCGAATTCTCCACAGCTTTATTGGCTGTCCGTAGCTTGGAGAGCTGTATAGTCGTCCGGATATCGAAGCGAAGCGTACACTGCCCGTTCCGTAGGACTGGGCTGTGTGCAATGGTTGTGCTCCCGAACTTTGTTGCGAGTGGATTTAAAGATCGGGAGGGGTGGAGTACCGGAACCCGTCTGCGACGAGGCCACTTCGGCGAAAGATCGGAATCTAAGTTGGCTCCAACGACTCTTAAATATGTCGGTGCTGCATCTCATTTGCTACGCCCCAATGGATACTCTCGCCCACTAGCATACGGAATGCACCGCCGCATCTTCATTGAGGTCCATAGATACGGGTGAGGATCCCCGTTCGACTCGGGGGCAGGCTGTTAACGACCTTGATTTCTGATTTTTGTTTCCGCTCCAGTCCCGCAACGACGCACAATTACTGCTTAGTTTCACTCTCTCTGGTCACTCGTGCCACAGAATGTCCCAGTTTGTGCGGAGCGTGTTGGTGACCCTCGTGCGCATAACTAATGTGGCCATCAGTGCTCCCACGGTCACAAATTCTGTATAGTTTACACACACTACAGTATATCTCCCACGATGTTGATTCTGCATTCCACTGACATGGACCAACACTTTCAGCAAATACCTGGCCTCGGCCAGCCCTCTCAAGAATGGGGGACCCAGGATATGCCTGATATTATTCCCGGACTATCACGCTGCCACTCGCGGAGCAGAATCACTTGCAGTCCAACCCTGGAAGAATTTTGGCGCACCGAAATGCTCATTTCGGACCTACGTCGCGGCGCGTGACTTGAGCGCATCTTCTGGGCCGCCCGCTGTGCTGCAAGTCAACAGAAGCGAACTATTTATCGCAGCCCTGCTTGCAGGTGCGCGCACGTCTTTTGTCCATGGATGTGCTAGTGCTGACTTACTTCCATCTTCTTGTCTCAGCCACGCGAGAGAGAGCTATCCACTGGGATAGCGGTCCCGATTTCTCGATCCGAGCGGTGCAAACTCCTACCACTCGTCATGGTCGGCTCGTTCTCTAACGGATGACTGATTGACATGGTCAATACTTCCGCCCTTTCCGGTCCTCCCTCCTGTGCGACGACGCGGACAATGACGTCCGCCCACTTGTGTATCGTACCTGCTTTGCAGGTATCATATCTGCCGACCCTTCTGTTCATTACGGCCAGAGACAATACAGCACACCCTATTGACGGTTCCTCATTAGGACCTCGTTTTTTCCAACAACAGCAGTGCCGTTGTGACGAGTGCCTTTGGTGCGGTTGCTCCACTTTATGTGCGCTCTCGACGTAGGAACGAAGATAACGGCAATTCTTCGGTGCGTCTCCCGTCACTCTTTGAATCCCCGTCTTGTTCCTCTAAACTCTGAATTTATTGTGCTGTGTGCAGCCCTTTCTGCCCGTGTTCTCCTTCTACTGCGAGTTATCTAGGTTATAGACGTCCATCGCCGGTCCTTCCCGTCCGCCGTATCAAGCCGCGATCGACGAAATTTGACCTGCCGCCCTCGACTGAGTGCCTGCACCATTCCACTTGCGAAGCTTCACTCTCACAGAATAAATTGGGTACGTCCCTGTTCTTTTTCCCTTTTTTCCTTCTCCTTTCGGCACCGACTCATCACGACGCAAGGTACCACCCTCGGTTCTGTGCTTCACCATTTGCATTCATGCGCTCGCACTAATGTGGATTCCTGGCCGATCTTGTCGTGATCGGTTTAGGCTGTTTAAAGCTCGGTAAACTATACTTTGGCTTAAAAAAATGACTCCTACAACAACAGAAATGTCGGAAAACGATCCAGAGGATGAGAAATAGGCTCAGGAAACAGGTACATCAAATGTTTTGAAATGTTTTATTTTCCACGCTGACTGTCATCAATTTTGCAAAGAGCTGTAAGCCTATCATAAGTAAGAGAAGACTCAGTAGAATACATTGAGCAAGAAATTTGAGACACTGGGGGTGGGATGAACAAAATCGAGTCGATAGCACGTCTTGCGATTGAATTGCACCAGATCTTTGAGGGGTGATGGCGGTGGGTGATTTTTTGATTTCTGTGCCCCAAATCACGGCCGTCTCCGAAGCCATCCCCGAAAAGATCTGGAGCCGAGATTACGAGTGAGTTTCACTTACTCGTTTTGCTTCTGTGTTATTGGTTGGGTACTACCCTGGAGCATGGGGAAACTCATGGGGTCTGGGAGCTAGTATTTGATTGGTGCATGGAGGCCCAGGGGCGAAGGTGTACTCTACTTATTTTAAGTAGCTTGCTTGTATGCCGGGATAATCCCTGGAAAGCGGTGTTCGTTATTCGGACCGTGCCATGTAATGCTACCTACCGACCTACCTACCTACCTACCTACCGACAGACTTAAGCACATGAATAATTGCTTTATATGAGCGTAGGAATAATCACGTAGCTAGTTGGTCGCCACGTCACTTGTCTGATTTGATATCCCCTACTCTGTGCAACAGAGAAGGGTTCTGTCGTCACGAATGGACGATCGTTCTGCAAACTCGAAGTCTTGATGGGGCCGAGGTTTTTCCGACATCAGTCAGCCGATTGATATTGATCAATCATATGATATTTGAGCTCCACTTATCATCTTCCGATTGCTGTGGCACTTGTGTTTGTATTTGTATCAATTTGTTTCTATCGTGTTTCTTTTCGCTCCACCATGTCTTTATCGCACAGAATAAACTAGCCTCCGCTTGTGAATGATTTGGCATCCGTAAAGGGGTTATGCTATCGTTCAATGTGCAAGCTGCTGTCGCTTTACATGATCCAGTCGATGAGTCGGAGGATACTGTTGTTGATGCCAAAGACCCCATTGAGAAGGATGTTGTGTTCAGGCTCGTCGGTGATCCTGCCTTTTGGGTTTGTGGTGGTGAGATCAGACAAGGTTTGAGGACCAAAGCGGGGCTGCGAAGGAGCCGCTTTCATGTGGGGACCCGGAGGACCTTATTTGGAGAGATAAGGGATTCTTCCGCTTCTATATATGTACTTCCATTTTCATTCCAATTATAGACTCACTATAAAACGGGCTGAACCACGCGGAGATGTCAATCTAACCTCAGCCATGCACTATCAAATTCATCTCCGTTAGGGCTCTGTATATAAGTCCGGTTTGCAAACCGGTTTATAAACCGGTGTTTATAAACCGGTTTTTAAATGGTCGGGGCGAAATGGCTGTTTTTAATTTACTCCGGCTACCGGGACGTCAGTATCACTCGCCTCCAGTTCATAGAAATTAAAATATTTTCGATCCTTGGAAACTCCATGCCCGAGGAGCGCACTGTCTCACGGTTCACTCGGATCGATTCAACAGATCGCGCCAGTATAATTGTTGCGCAGACCATGATCTACCAAAATCTTCGACGTCAAGCACGCGCTGCTGGTGAATCGGTGTGTTATCAATTGCTCAGGTATCAAGTGCGCATCCAACTTAATTTTACAAAGCCTCCACATGCCTCCAAACCTCCGTCCCTCAATTGGCGAAGTGTCAAGACCCTCTTTGTTCCAGTTGCGGTGCCACAGGATTCCGTGTCATCGCCTATCATAATCTCCGACTCTGAAATACTCGGCCCCCTCTTTCATTTACACCCGAATGTGAGGCGAGATTAGAAGTACTCAACGCCGACGCCGACCACGAGAAAGTGACCATCGCTGACGCTTCGACAACACTTGAGGTAAGACGCAATGGGGTTGACATAACGTTGCCGTTCTTCAGGGATCTGTTGTCGGACAAACCTGTGCAGGGCGCTGATACCATTCACGGCCTCGCGGGATGGTCGGAGGGGAGTGCGGGTGGGGTTGGGAAGGGGAAAAAACGGGCAAATACTACTGTCTGGGACGAGGAGGCCGAAAAATTTGTATTTTAGCAGCCTCGGTATAAAAACCGGTTTATAAACACCCTGTTTACAAACCGGTATTTAAAACGCGTTTTTAATTGCCCGGGAATTATATACAGAGCCCTAATCTCCGTGTATCCAACCTGTGTAATGACCTCCACAGTATACAGTTATATGCCAACTAACTGGCTTAGGATGCTCTTCGGGTCCGCATGCCTCAGCACTCTGCTGTACATCATCGAACTTGCCGTGGTCGGCATGTATGTCCGGCGTCCTGGAATGCCGCGGCTGCATAAACTTGAAGTCCTCGTTGCCTGTCTATGTATCTAATGGCAATTCCGCGCGTTACCCGATTTCAAACTCAGATCGACCGGTCTGTCTATGGACAGAATTCATAGACAGACCGGCTCCGGTCTAGGGTTGAGAAAACAGCAAACTTTTTTTTTCAACCTCCGAGATTTGGCGGTGGCGATGCTGTGGCGATGCCCTTACATAAGTGTGCCGCATCGGGGTGACACCCATCTTATTACGGATCACTCACTTAATCCATTCCAATGCAAGGCGGCCCTGGGCGCCCTACTTTAGCCTACTCATCACTTCATTCCGCGCCGACCATCATTCCAGGCGTTAGTAGTGGGGGAATCCACAATTCGCATTCGGTATGTCGAATTCTTTCCAATCACCACAAAATCACCGTGTTAGGAGCAAGGCGCCCCTATTAACGGCAACACGGCCCAAACCACGAGTGTATAGCGTCCATTCTAAACGTCCACGCTGGTCATCATTCCAGATATTGAGTGCTGTGTCAGATTGGCCCGGCCATCTGTAAGGGCCCGACAGAGGGCCCGATGTAATGCGGCACCCCACTCACCCGGTACATCCTTCCTGGATTCGTTGATTGATTCTTACCATAGTTCCGGCTCCTTGCGGACACTCCACTTCTCGAGACAATGTAATAGCGGCTACCAGAATTGAGAAATCCACAAATACCATCCACAATTCGGGCCCCGAACGCGTAGAGATTCCGGGGTCGACGAACGTCCATTGGTCAAGAGGGACTCATATAAACTGCCAGGGGTTGCTGCCCCCACCTAACTGTTCCATAATGCCAAAGGTCAAACAAGTTCGACGCAAACCTGTACGCAACTTCCACATCTACCATTCGGAGTCGTCAAAATACACAATTCCCAGGCCTGCCTTCGCTGTAACGAAAAGAAGGTGGGATGCAATCGTGCTTCCCCGTGCGATCAGTGCCAGTGAGGAAACTGACCAAGGCATTTCTGGCAATCTGACTGACTGTTTATAGGAAACACAACATGGAGTGCGCGTATCCGGATGCTGGTATCCCCAGCAGACGGCGTTCATGCAGCGACAAGGGGCAGGTCATACAGAGTACTAAAAACATGCAGATAGTTCTGGGTGGGTAATCCATCTCTCACCAAGCACCAGACAACTGACTAGTTTACCAAACCAGAGTCACTGCAAGCTGGGATTGTGAATGTCCGCCAACGCATCGAAATCCTAGAAAACACCTTACGTGTGTGCTCACAAGTTCCATGTGGCGGCGACCTCGTGGGTTCATCTTCTGTCGGTTTCGATGCTTCCTGGGATTCCCCGTCGCCGGGAGTGCCCATTGGTCGTTGGGAGTACGCGTCCCAGATTTTCCCTCCACCATCTCAGAGGTTTTATGATGAATCGTGGGGGCCTGCATAGTACTCTACGTGTTGCTAGGATGTTACATCAACCTTCTTTTATATGGGCCGGAGAATATTTTGATTTGATTACGATGGAATGAGTACTCAAGGAAAGACATGGAAAATCTAACCCTCTGCAGCTCAAGTGGTACGTGTGGTAGTTTGCCGAGTCGCAAAACCTCACTGACCATGAAAGTGGTCATCCGTGGTACTAGTGGTACCTCGACTTACCAGTGGTAGTTAAAGGATCAGTAAAATTACTGGCTACCTTAGACCCCTCTATTAGATGCGTGTTTTTCACATACTCGTAGTGCCGTAAAGCAACCGGAATTTGAATCGTGCGGGTCCGGAACCAGAATAATGGGCCTTATCAAGAATTGATTATTAGTCGGCTGCGCGGTTTGAACTCATGACCTCCAAGTGTTTGCTCAAGCTTTTTTTCGTGTTTTCCAACAAGATGGACATTATTATTGCAAATTGCAATAAGGCCTTTTCAGCCATTATACTCATACACATCACAGTAGCAAATTTGAAAAATAGCCATATTTGCATCCTGGCATTTGGTCCGAGGATATCACCCGGGGTTTAAGACCTCAAAAATAGCCACATGTATATTGGAACACACACAAAGAATTTCGGGGCCAGAGAAACGTCCTACGCTCCGATATAAATAACTTAAAAGGAACAAAATCCGACCCGTGAGCAGAAAGTGTTTTTAGGCTCGGTTGCCGTTACTCACTGGTGTGGGACGGCACTTGATGACATTAAGACCATTAAGACCCATCATCAAGTCACGGTGATCTTGAACGGCATCTTCGAAATAACGGTGAATTACCGATAATGCCGAAACTAAGTCCGATGAGCATCAGATGACGATCCTCCATCTTTTGTCTCTCTTCTACGCTCATTCCGCAGCTGCATAGCGTCGATATACTTCGCTTTTACCTCCCGCATCTCGCATTATGCGTGTACCCTTGTCCCCGATATCCACTGTGCATAAACAACGGAGGGCGGCAGTAGCACAAGTAGTTATCGCAGCTGTCCGACTCGGTGTGGTCGAGGTCATAATCCTTTTCCAGACCATTTCAATTCCAAGGAGGTTCCAAGGCCATTTCCGGAGCTGCGCGAGCTGGCAGTGGAAAGCCCTGCTCATTGCGAACATTTCAAGATATTCAGATCCCGAATCGGGATCTGAATATTTGAAATGATTCGAGTCATTATTGGCCTTTGCAATAGTCTCGTGACCAGACTCTTATGACATCCCAAAGGGGCCCTGTCATAAGAGTCTGGAACAATCATCGGCCACCTAACCGTACCATTGCGCTATCAATTTTGATGGCTTTTTCCCACAGGTATTGCCTGTTGTTCTCGTGTGTTTTCAATGTGTCTCTTAGCCTTGGCCTGTATTTAGATGTGCTATATGCTCTTTTGAACTGTCAAGGGAGCTGATTTCATCCATTTTATCTAGAAAAGTCAAGAGGACTGTATGCAAAGTCGTTAGAACCTATTTTTGGATGTCTTGGCTGAATTGGATAATTTTTGGATTTTTCGGTGTGAGCCAGAGTGTATCAGAAACTTTTATATATTTCTTGAGTACATTCTGAATATGCATGAGGCACAAATATGCAGGAAGTTACTTTACGGACACACAGAAGAAGAAATACCTGTGGGAAAAAACCATCAAAATTGATAGCGCAATGGTACGGTTAGGTGGCCGATGATTGTTCCAGACTCTTATGACAGGGCCCCTTTGGGATGTCATAAGAGTCTGGTCACGAGACTACCTTTGCAAAGGACAATTACGGTGGTTATCATTCTTTGTGCTTTTACTGCCATCACCCAAGGTATCCTGGGTTCAATCCTAGCAAGTCTCGGTGTTTTGCTTTTTGCCTGAACCCTCGCAACTTACTGATCACCTGCATCCGGGTGCAAAACATTATCGTGTAGAACCCTTGGTGAACACATGCATGAGATCACCATCAAACTGGATGGAAAATCCGGCCTCAGCCATACGCCCTATAGAGCGGTGTATTAGGTTCGTTCCAAGCCCTGTTCTGACAATGCTGTGTTTAGAACTTGTTTTACATTAGTCTGCCCTCCAGCGGGGTCACAAAACGCTCGAAGGACAATCTGAACAGACAGAAAGTTTCTGTATTGAGTAGGGAGAGCTATCCAGCGCCGAGCGGGGCTCAGCCATCTGCGGGGAACCCAATCAGCATTGAAATTAGACAAGTTGCGCACCAGCCATTCGAGCCATCCAATGGCTAATTGTGCGTGCGCAAACCAATGGCGGATGGCTGGAATGGCTGGGGTGCCTGGGGCCACTTTTTCCAGACTTGATCCATTTCCACATAGCTCAGTACACGTAGAGGTCAATCCGGCCATCCCATGCCTGTTTCGTGGGACCACGGCCGAACGCCAGCGGAAACTAGGTAGTTTCAAGGAATTTTGCTTTTTTGTCAGCATCAAACAGAATTCATACAGCCATGCTACCCATGCTGGGGTTTCATGTTGGTCAAAAATACCACTTGTTTCACATTGGAGCCTTCAGCCATTCAAGCCCTAGCCATTGGTTTGCGCACGCAAAATCAGCCATTGGATGGCTTGAATGGCTGGTGCGCAACCTGTCTATTGATGCAAACCGGAGGTCAAAACGCTTCGAGCACAATCTGAAATTGATGCAAACACGGAGGGGTTGATACGGTGTTGTGCCCTCCAGCGAGGCCAAAAACCCTCCGAGGACAGATTTAGCAGGGCTGGTGTTTGTGCGAGCCTTGAGCGTCTTGACGGCGGTCGGAGGACACCAAATACAGTTTCTTAGAGACGAAGACAAAGATTTGCCGCTTTAAACTTCCTCACCCGCTTGTTTCGGAGACATATTTCGATGAGGATGACGACCTGATGATCAGATGCGAAAACGGGAATCTGAATGGGCATAACTCAGCCATTACATTGTGTTTGGCATGCAATACCGATCTCAAGCCAATTGCTCTCAGGAACTGTAGAAGGGGCTATGGTGGAGTACATGTTGAATTATACAGTGAAGCTGCAGCTCGATACCTCAATTTGTGTTTTCTACACTTTGCGCTTCAATCAAGCATTGACAGATAATCCTCCAAAGGACATTGACGGTAATACAGACAGTTCAGAAATGAGCCGCCTGTTGTTGGTCAAAACAACGAATTCACTGGTTGGAAAACGTGAACTTAGTGGTCAACAGACAGCCAATTTCTTGTTGGGTCGCACAGAATCATCATGTCTCTGATGTATATTGTGAATATGGTGGTCATCACTTCTGCGAGACATTGCACGAGATATTTTTACGAATCTAGATTCCAGTATGGTAACTGAAGAAATCGCTGATGAACTTGACCCGATCGGGCCCAGCGATTGATTATTCCCGAATATGAAGATGACTCACTGATAGTCCTCTTCCCTGACACCTTGCAACGACTCGCACTGAAGAATTCCAGTTAAAGCTCCAGCGAAAAGGTTTTCCAAGATTTCACACGATATATTCTATCGGCCACCTGAACTTGATTCAATGTGCGCCTGGGAGAGTCATGAGAAACCATCTCAAGGAGAAAAAAACCAACTTCAAGAAATCAGCGTAATTTGTACCTCAATTTCAGGCCCAGGACATCCGGAGTATACCACTCATTGCCTGAAGAAAAGTCGACAGCCCTACCAGTTTTGGACACTCGGAGATGAGGGTGGCTAACAGAATTTGATTGGGTTAGCTGTTCGTGGGGCACGAAAGGCTAATTTGCTACATATGGAGAAATATGCGCTTGCGGCGCATCAACCATTGAGAAAAGTCCACATATTTGGTATAGTAAATTCAGGGTTAGTGGGGCGGTTTGAACCCATTACACATTTATGGAGTTGCGGGCCGGGGTCACCCTCGCCCGAGCTTCGCTCGGCCTCGAGTGAGCCCGTGTGCCTGTTGCATTCAGTCACCGCGGCTGATGCCGGTCGTAATCAGCGGAGGTACACGGGCATCATTCGCGAGCAAGCCGAACACAGCCGCAATAACATTTTGCCCCGAGTTTTGTGACCATTGTTTGGCCTTGTGCACGACTTCTTCTGAGGTTAAAGTTTTTCAAAGCCGGCAGGAAGCCATATTTAATGACTGCCTTTGATTTCAGCAGCTCAACAGAATTGGGGAATCAATTCTAGAGCCGGAATGGCGTACGCGGCGTTTCGACTGATTTCGGCGTCCAACGACACCGCGTTCTGTCCCGTGCTCGACTGCTTCTGGGTTAAATTATGTCAAACCCGGGACGGTAAGCACATATTCGATGCCAGCATTGGAATCCAGGGACTCCAAAAAATTGTGGAATCACTCCTACAGCTGGAATAGTGTATGCTGCATTTCAACTCAATTTTGGCTTCAAAGATACTGGGTTAATTCTAGGCTCGTGAACCAGCCCGGCCCGGTGAAATTGATGCCATCGTAACTCAGCCGGCATTCACCGGGACAGGCTGGGGCCCCCATGTCGCCTGTTTGGCATATGGCAGATCTCTCCGCCATTTCATACGCCTTGACTTAGAAATAAAATGGAAACGAACCTTTGCAACTCACGAACTACGCAGCAGAGCCGAGGGGTGTCTGAGGCAAAGATGGATAACTTGTCATTCTCTATCCATTGATACCCCCTTCATTTTTTCTGCCATCCAAAAAACATGTGGGTATCAAAGTGGATAGAGAATCCAAAGTTATCCATCTTTGCCTAAGGTACTTTAAGACTTTTTTTAAGGTATTCGGCGCGTTTGTTCTAAGTCAGAGGTCTGAAAGTGGCGGGGCGAGAAATCCATCACTGAAACAGCGACATGCGGGCCCGAGTCCGTCCAACAAGGTTACCTGTTGTTTGACGTCCCATCATTATTTGCTCTGATGTTGTGACTATTTGTTCTCTATCCTAATCCGTCGCCGTTCCCACCCGCTCCTGTCTTGTAACCGAGTGGACGTCGACTGGCTTGCGAGTCTATCAAGGTTACCTGTTGTTTGACGTCCCATCATTATTTGCTCTGATGTTGTGACTATTTGGTTCTCTATCCTAATCCGTCGCCGTTTCCCACCCGCTCTGTCTTGTAACCGGTGGACGTCGACTGGCTTGCGAGTCTAGGTTAATTCTTTCCAAAACCCGGCGAGAAGGCATGTTGGATGACAGCCTTTGATTCAACAGCTCAACAAAGTTTGTGGAATTACTCCTAGAGCTGGAATAGTGTACACAAGCGCTTTCGACGGATTTTGGCATCGACGACACTGGTTCGGCCTCGCGCTCGGCTGCCTCTGGGGGAAATTCTTGTCAAACCCGGCGAGGCCGCATGTTGGATGGCACCTTTGATTTCAGCAGCTCCACAAAATTTTTAACTCCTAGAGCTGGAATAGCGTATGCGGCCTTGGAGAATGATAATCAACTCCTCGTGTTTCCCGATATTCAAGTGTGCCGCCTCATCCAAGGTTATGAACTCCAGGGCAAGATATTGAGTATCACCGTGAGTTGGGCAATCTCATCATCCATTGGGATGTTGGGGTACATCGCGACGATGTCTCTGTGAGATGGGACCATTTAAATGAACGCAAAATTGTACTTTTTAAATGCAGAGCTTTGCCCTTCCTTGAGCCGAAAATTACGGTTCCTGGTGCACAGCAATTCTGAGTGGAAATGCCTATAGAATCATGGCAATTGGTGCAGCCGTTGGCAAGCTATTGGGCAAACATGTGTGAGACGGACCATTCAATGAACAAAATGTCTAGATTGGGATTGTGCCATCAATTGAATGCAAAGTTTGGATGGCTTCTGTCGGATCAAACTCGGAATATAGAGGCTCTTTCAGCGCAAAATTGAACTTTTAAAATGCATAGCTTGGCCCTTGCCTGGGCCGAAAATTACGGTTCCTGGTGCATTGGATAGCCACAGGCAATTCTGAGTGGAAATGCCTATAGGATCATGGCACTTGGTGTAGCCGTTGCCCAAGCGGTCAGGTAACAGTGTGAGATGGGACCATTTAAATGAACACAAAAATTGTTACTTTTTAAATGCAGAGATTGCCCTTGCCTGAGCCGAAAACTATGGTTCCTGGTGCATTGGATAGCCACAGGCAATTCTGAGTGGAGATGTCTATACGATCATGGCAATTAGTGTAGCCGTTTGCCAAGCGGTCAGGTAAACATGTGAGATGGGACACTCAAATACGTCAAAACCTGGTGCATAAACCGATATTTTTCGCACCCAGAACAGGGGTGACGTCGAGAGCTATTGGCAGGGGTAACGAAAAAGCGAAGGGAACGAGGTGGGTACATCGCCACAATTCTGAGCAGAAGAATGGTCTCAACCGGAATGGGTGAGAATAGAAGCATTAGATTGAGCACTGCCGTATATGCTTTGTGAGTGACATCGGAGGCGAGAAATGGTCTAAGCCTGCATAGATCAATTTGGTGAGGAGATGTGGAATAAAATTCTGACATGGAGATGAGCGAGCATAAAACCCTCATAGCCACTTTGCCGTTGCAGCTATTGGAGCCATACCATGGCAAAATGATATTGCGATGCTCGATGGCTCCACCCGCCAAAGTTAGCCACTGGTGGCTGCCACAGCCATCTGACATCATTTTTGGCAGGAGAAGCCACCAGACAACGCAACGTCATTCAGCCATTGGATGGCCTCCAATGGCTGCAACCGAAAACTGTCTAATTACAACCAAGCAGGACAGATGTTTATGCCGAGATAGAACACAGGCCTTTTGCGTGACTACCTCGTCGAGAAAAAAAACAATGGCCCCAATGAATAGAGCATAAATGAACCAAATATTGCGCCGAGTTGATAAATCGATACCCCCTGAGATGGTCGCGCTGTCAGGCTGTCAGAAACGATCCGAGACTTCATTGAACGTTATGTATATTATAATAGGGAGTTTGTGCAAAAGCCGCATGAGCCGCATGCGGCTTTTGTGCATTGTGCAAAGCCGCGTGATAAAATGAAGAATTTGTGAGTGGATTGATGTTGATTTTGATGAGATATGGTAATTTAGGTGCTATCCAGTACGTTGAACCACTTACCAAACGTAATATGCATCATTTTTGACGTCATTATTTGGCTTCTCCACAGCCGCTGTGCGGCTATGGCCGTGATGCTGCCTAAAAAGGCCATTCTCACACTTCTTTTCCCACATGATGCCGGAATCAATGCCGACAGCTTTCATATCACTGATATAAAAGTTTTTAATACATAATTGATAGGGAGACAAAAGCCGCACGGTGCCGCATGCGGCTTTGCACAATGCACAAAAGCCGCATGCGGCTCGTGCGGCTTTTGCACAAACTCCCTAATGTCCTAAAGATTTCCCTTTTATTGGCCACGGTACCCTGATGCCATGGTATCTCCTGTGAAAGATGACGTTTTCATAACAGCTATTTTTCGGGATTTTTGTTGGTAAGTTTTATCAACTAATCCTCATTACACAAGTTTGAATGGTCACAAACTGTTCCTTGGATGAATTTGATCGTAGCGATGAAGTTCTGGTCAGTGGCTCTGCTTTGGCCGTCACTACAGATCCCGAAAGAGGCCGACTATGCAATGACTGGTATGAACCAGAAGAGTTCGAAAGCTTGCTGGAATGATTGTGTGGGCCAAGAGGAGGAGATGGAAGAAGAATCCGAGGATGAGCTGTAAAGTGACCGAGCATACAATCCCCCTTCTCTCCCATCCATCTCCGGCATTTATTTATTCTCTCTAAACCCCTCCCTTGCCTACGCCCCCCTTCATGCCTTTATACCTATGGTCTTACACCTCTATGCTTTGCTTCTTCTTCTCTCTCCTCTATCTCCGGGACTTTCTACCGTCCCTTCCCGGCACCCTACTCGGAACACACCGCCCCCTCTCTCCTCATACTCTTTGGCCCTATTAGTTTGTCCTACCTTGATCAACGGTCGGTCACCCAGAGTGTGAATCAATCGCTCCATAACTGGGTGAAGTTTGCTTCGGATGTTATGAATATAAAAGTCGTGCATGGAATTTACACCCCTGCAAGTCGTCATCACAGAGGTGCATTCAAATGGCCGGCATTTTGAAAAGCGTGACCTGGTGCAATAGAGGTGCATTCAAATGGCTGGCATTTGAAAAGCATGACCTGGGGCAGTAGAGGTGCATTCAAATGGCTGCCATTTTAAAAAAGCATGACCAGACACAATGGAGGTGCATTCAAAGAGCTGCCATTTTGAAAAGCATGACCTGGCACAATAGAGCTGCATTCAAATGGCTGGCATTTCAAAAGCATGACCAGGCACAATAGAGATGCATTCAATTTCAAATGGCTGCCATTTGAAAAGCATGACCTGCTGCAATAGAGGTACCTTCAAATGGCTGGCATTTTGAAAAGTAAGACCTGGCACGATAGAGCTGCATTCAATTTCAAATGGCTGCCATTCTGAAAAGCATGACCTGATGCAATAAAGGTGCATTCAAATGGCTGCCATTTTTAAAAGCATGACCTGACACAATAGAACTGCATTCAAATGGCTGGCATTCTGAAAAGCATGACCTGACACAATAGAGGTGCATTCAAATGGCTGCCATTTTGAAAAGCATGACCTGACGCAATATAGGTGCATTCAAAGGGCTGGCATTTGGAAAAGAGTGACCTGGCACAATGGAGGTGCATTCAAATGGCAGGCATTTTGAAAAGCATGACCTGGCGCAATAGAGCTGCATTCAAATGGCTGTGGGACAGGGGATCCCAGAATTCCATAGGGTGCATCCAGACAGTGGTCGCAATTTAGGTTGGACGCCATATAATATATTCACGCTGCCTGCCGAATTTAAAGCCACCCATGCGCGAGTGCGGTTTTTTCCCGGTTGCAGTCCTGTCTATGGATGCTTAGGGATGCTGAGGACAAGGTGATCATTGCGTGGACCTGCATTTTGGGGCGGGAATCAGTATGAAGCCGTGGTTACCCTGCCTACAATTCAGTTTGTTTCCGAAGTGAAGAATTTATCTACGCTCTCCCTTTGCCAATCTCTGTGTTGATTGCCATTCATGCCTGCACCCCACAACGAGAACCCCAGAGCGGCGGTTTTCCGGGGCGGCTTCCAAGAAGGTATGTCCCCATTCGGCGAAGACCTCGTGGAGGGGATGTCCTCGACCCGGGGGTCGTCTTCTGCAATACCGTCAACAACCACACTGTTAGCGTTGATAGTGAGCGAGCCCTCTTCCTCGGAATCACCTATCCACGCTATGGGCGCATCTCAAGGTAGTGAAACTATTCAATTTAGGCTAAAACTTGTACTGATACATACATGCACGATCTGCCTCCACATAAAAATCATACAAAGTTCTTGAGGGTTTAAAAGTATTGAATAGTATGATAGAATCCTCTTGGAACTAAGTCGGATACCATCAGCACTGTCGTTTGATGAGTTGATGATCATGAACATCTACAATATGACATAAATGTTTCAGAAATTTTTGCCTGACTTGGAAATTCAGCTATATAAAATTTAAACTGTAGGAATCACGAATGATGGCGGTACATGCTGTATAATAGGAAGACACAGAATTTGGCACGTGAATAGCGCACAGTACCAACATTTTAGACACTCTGGTGAACTCTAGTGTCTCCTAGACAGGCTGAGCCCATTCTAACGGTCGCGATGTTGTTCTGTGTACTGCGACTGGGGATGGGAAGTCTGCTCTCTTCATGGTCCCAATTATGTGCCATCTTGTGGTCTCCAAATCACCCGGCAGCTTTCCCCAGTTTCCTCGCATTCGAAAAAAGCCAGTCGGTGTGGTGATAAATCAGACGAAAGGGTTGGCCAGGAACATTGTACGTCAGTGCTATGTAGTCTCACCTGCAATTCGATGTCTCATTGCTTTACAGTTCGACACCTTGGCAAGAGACACGTGATCTCCACACTGGCATACGATCGTGAAACCTTCATCAGTGCGGCATCCCTACATCGTAATTTGAAGGAGGAGATTAGCTCGTGCTGCTTTTCTATCATCTGCATTGACCCGGAGCACCTCAGGTCTTCTCCATGGCTACAAATATTTGATGCACCGACGTTTCAGGAAAACCTTAGGTATCTTTATTGCCGTCGAGGAGATGCATCTGGTTCGCGAATAAGCTATTTTTCGGCAATCATATGACTATATCGGACAATTTGTCCGCGGTCGTCTTCGTCCCCATGTTTCTGTCTTTGGATTATCGGCGACACTAGAGCCAGGAATTCCCACCGCCGAGGTCTGTCAATCACTAGGATTCCGCGATTACTAGTTGTACCGCTTCTCAAACGAACAGCTCGATATCTAACTCGTTTTAGAGCCTCTTCAGCATGCCGTATCTACCCGCACATTCTCCCAACTCCTACCTCACCCCAATACTGGCCGCAAATGTGTTGTATACGTCCTGACCTGCGAAATATCCAGCAACCTCTATTTATATCTCATTGACGTCGACAAGAGCGGCCAAGCTGGGCATCGCATCTGCCAGTATAACTCCTTGTGTCGTCCAGAGTTTAGCACCGAGACCCTTTGCCTCTTAGAAGCACGATATTCGCAGATCGTTCCATCGAGAACTGAAAAACGTCTTCCTGAGAAACCGTGAGGTGTTTTCCGGATCAACGCGCATTCGTTGCAGAGCGAAGAAGGCGTGAAAATCTGGATGATCGGGATTGTCCTGCCCCAGCTTGCCAATCTCCAGTGCACTTTGGACTTTGCATACAATTGATATACCGTAACACTCCCCTACAGTACAAAAAACTGCGTTGCACCTCGAGCTCGGTTCAAAACGGCATTACAAGGCATCTGATTCAAAATGGCATTCTGAGGCAGGGGGTCCAAAATGCGAATTTAATCATTTGATAGTGAGGCACAGGGTTCAAAATGGCATTACAAAGCATGTGATTCAAAATGGCATTCTGAGACAGGGGGTTCAAAATGCGAATTTAATCATTCGACAGTGAAATATTCCAACCGACCATAGCGCCGCTTTTATGTGTCAAGAAGACTACGCGGCTTTGCGGCTGGATAAATCAGTTTACGCTGCGCCATAGGCAGCAGCAGCTGCGATCTCCTGCGCCCCGTCAAGAAGAGACTGCGCACTAGTCAGCTGTCTCCCCTGGAACGAAACGGCTATGTTCTGAAGCACGGAAAGTTGACGATAGAAGGGTTATCACAAGAGGAGGAGCAGAGAGAAAGCAAAAGGAGACTGGATATATGGGGCAAGAGCACTGCCGAGTGAGCAAAATCTTAAAGAACACGGCACGGCATTTCATGCGGGATCGCGGCGCGAATGTCGCCCGAGTACCATCGCAGCATTGATCAATGATGGGGATCGCGATCTGATTTGCGGCATCGGCATCCTCCGGCAATCATTCGGCTGCTGGGGCTGATCCGATAGAATGGCCCATTCTATAATTGGATTCTAATGCAATTCCAGTGGGATGGGGGCTGATGCAAACCCTCCAGGCCCACTATGATAGAATATCTCATAACTAGCAGAATGAGCGAATGGATGACCAAGATACAACCAATTTCGGTACCTGCGGGAGGACGGGCCACACATTCCACTCGGATGATGAAATGGGGCGGGACCTAGTCCACACCGTCAACCGGGTGCCGTTGCAGTGAGTTCTTCTGCCGCGGGCACAGAAATTGGTTGTGTCTTGATCATTAATTCTGCTAATTACGAGGAGGTATTCAAGCAGACCTGGAGGGTTTGCCTCGGCCTGCATCCCACTAGAATCACATTGGAATCCAATTATAGAATGGGCTACATTCTATCGGATCAGCCCCGGCAGCAGGATGACTACCTGTGGATGCCGATGCCGCAAGTCGGATCGCAAACCCCATCATCGATCGATACTGCGATGGTACTCAGGCGACATTCGCGCTGCGATCCCGCATGAAATGCAGCGCTGGTACACTCTATTATTCCATACTTATATAGCCTAGCACGGGTGATCGGGGGCCTCCGCTCGGATCTTACTTGGCCGATTCTATTCTTAGAATCTAACACAATTCTAATGCGAATCTAGTGCACACGATCAGGCCCTTATGCATAACTCGAGATTATAAAGCGGTAAGGCCGGCGAGCGGCATGGCCCGCTACCGGCTTTGATCAAGACCCGATTCAAATAATATTAGAGGGATAGTACCAAGGATAGTACGCTATGACATTTTTTTAAGTCAAATTCAAAGGCCAAGGAGTATACAAGAAGTTGGTACGATGTTAACAAAGAGGTGGCATCCCATTGGCTGTGGATTTTCAATGCGAATCGAATGAGCCTATTTTGAGGGGAAACGGTTGAGAATTGAGCTCAGGCCAGCTGTTCTCATGAAAATTTGCCAAAAAACAGAAAAAGAAAAAAAAACCGACCGCACCTGTTGTACCGCAAAGAGCTGTAAGTTGTTCAAACTCCGCTGATGCCAGCGCAATGCTTCTTGCCTTTACAGCTCTTTGCGGTACAACAGGCGCGGTCTGTTTTTTTTTTTTTCTTTCTGTTTTCGGAAGTTTTCACTAGAACAGCTACCCTGCTGCTATCTCGGTCAATAGCGGACTGTTAACTGTGTTTACCTTCTACGCTGCTGGGACCCAACATGTCTTCCCGGCTATGCTCGCGAATCAATTTAATCTTATCCTAGGTTTCAAATCATTGGTATCCGGTCGATATAAGTATATATTTCATCCAGGAAAATGGCCTGTTGTTTTTCTGGTCCTTCATGATGTAGGTAGCAAAATATACAGTGACGAGAACAAGAGTGCCCTCGACGAGCGTGCTGTAGAGCTCAGCTGGTGCAATCAAGTTTCCTTCTGCGTCGGTGTAGTCGCGCTGGGTGACCACCGCCTTGTCGTGTGCAAAGCAGGGCCCCCGATGGTCCGAAAGAACGCTTGGGGGATAAGTGTCGCCAACCTTCCGCTCTAAGATATGGTCAGCGAAATTGTCCAGAAAAAAATTGAATATCGATCAATCATACCAACAGTTTGCGCCATATCGACGTCCGACGCACTCTCGGATGTTCCCGTGGTTGAGCCCACCTTGGTAATTCTCCTGCGAGGAGTACGAGGGGCGGACAAAGCAGAGTTGTTTGTGTACGGAATCTAGAACCATCTTAGTGAAACTTGCGTGCTGAGAGATGATATACAAACCTCATAAGTCGGCTCCAACCGCGCCAGCACAACAATGTCTTCCACAGAGTCGCCAGAGCATTCCACGCACTCCGTGAGCTCAAAGTTCTGCGTTGAAAAAATAAATAAATACGTGGGATAAGGTATTGCGAAGTCATAACTACGCACCTCGCCGTTCTTCGCTTCCTCTGTCTCATCAGATACACGCAGAGCATCATAGACTGCTGCTCCATTCTGAAACATGGAACACAAGCCCTCGGGTGCGCCGGTGGGGCAGCGAAGCGCGAGGACCATCCTATGGGACCTGGAATTCGCGTCGGTGTAAGGCTGTCAAGCGATCAGTGAGATATATAACTCAAGCTCATTGAAAGCCTACCAGTTTATAAGGAGGGGGTGTTTTCTTGTGATACGAAGCCATCCAAGTTCCCTGGGCTTCAGACCCAATCTCGGCGATGAAGTTTGCCAAAAACGGGGTGCCCTCGGATGTGTGGTAGTAGATGTTGCCCCTGGCATTGGGTTTGTCGCGAAAGAAAGAGACGTCGATCTCGTGGGCAGACAAGATGGCATCTCCCATGGCCTGCGCTTCCTCGAGGAAGCGATCGTACATTGTTTTTTCCAGTTTCCGGTCAACACTGCAGTGGCGCAAGGTGATCGAGCTCATGGTTGGGAAGTCAAAGAGCAGCTAGTGGTAGACGGATGCAAAGGGAGTGGAAGGGCGACTGAATGCAGGACGACCGTAGCTTCGCTTTTTTATATTAGACCCTGCCTTGGCATAGAATCTAAAAGAATGCCAAAGAATATTCGGAGGGATTTCCGAGAGCTTTTAGGCCTTGGCATGGAATCTCAAAGAATTTCAGAGATTAATTGAGGAAATTTCCGAGGTTTTTCATCCTTACCGGCGTCATTTATCTCCGTTCAACTCGTCGCCACGGCGGCGCTTGAGGGGAGGCAATTCGACATCGCTCCCTGATCCTCTTTTGCGTGATGAAGTGAGGCTGGGTTCCATCGACGAGGTTTTCAGAATCCTGCGACGACGGACAGGGGAGGAAGGAAAGGAAGCAGTAGAGGCTGTCACTGGACGGCGATCATTTTGTGGCGATCCTCCGGCAATCAAACGCGAATTCGCCTTTTGCAAGCGCTCCAATCTGCGAGTACCGTGGTCTGCGGCATCCTCCATCACCTCCTCGACATCCAATTCTCCTTCCATGGGTGCAAGATCTGTCTGAGCGCGCCGCCGACGCTTCATATTGCGGGGGCTTTCATGAGATGTCTGAGTCGGCGGATCCCGTTCCGGAAACCCTGTCATGAGAGTCTGGATCAATCATCCGTCGGCCAAGGGGGGTGTGCGCGATCAAATCATCAGCTGTTATTCCCACGATATGTAGTAGTTTGAGATTTGCTATCTACACGACAGTTGGGCCGATTGGCTTGAGATTTTATGGGTGCACTCGCGCTGCATACCCAAACTGATCCCGCAAAAAGTCGGAGTGATCAATATTTTTTTACCATCTTAATTCAATAAACATCTTTGGGTGGCTATTGATCATCTGCATCGTGTTCTCTGCATGCCCTTGGGCCCGCAAGTACACCTCTGCTCCTCTCCCTCGCATACACTCCACCGCACCAATTTGAGCCCTGGCTGGGATATTCTGGCTCGTGGACTCTCCACCACACCAATTTGAGCCCTGGCTGGGATACTCTGGCTCGCAATTAAGGTTTGAAGCAGAAAGTTTAAATCGGTCGAGTGCCTGCTTATCCCTGCCAAATATAGCTGTTTTCTCACGCCCAGAAAAGCGTGACTTGGTATGGAGAGCAAATCAAATGCTGTGAACTGGCAGATGATGCCCAGCACTGTTCTGAGCAGTTCTGTCTGTTTGAAATCGCCCGTACTGCTCTGATTGTTAAACCACTCCTCCTGGAACTCTCCATATCGGGCATGGCTGTGCAGGAGTCACGGGTCAGATCAAAACTGTGATATTCTCCCTCGCAAACAGGCTTTGGTGATCCCCCTCCCCCGCCCCCCTCCTGATTTCGCTGATTTCGCTACAGACTTATCGTCGACGCCAACTCGCTCTTCCCGGTTTACTTCTGGCACTCGTTCAAGAATATATGGATTGTTCGCAAGGTGAGTTCCTTCCCTCAAGCCGTATATAGGGATGATCAGTGATAATGGACTGTTGCCAGCTGTGACCCCTCTCGGAGAATGATGACATCCCGGTGGAGATGTTGAGTAACAGTGCTTCAAGTATTAGTGATAATCCTACCCCGATGGTGACAGTATCATTAACATAGTATAGGAATGTTATACCTAGAAATTGGCCGCTTACCAGAAGTTGATGTGAAATTTCGGTGGTTTCCGCCCCGAATTTGTGTCTCTATTCCTTGGAATAAAGGCTATTAAAGTTCCTGATACATGTCGGAGGTCCAAACCATACACGAATGGTGTGGGAAGAAGTTGGTTTGGCGTATTCGGCCCGATCCTTGGCGTGTGCGCGACCTGTGTGCTGGAATGCCAGGCTATGGGGACTCTAGGATGACCGGTTGCAATCAAGAGTCGAAAATATCCTTGAACTGATACCACTGACCGAATGGTAAACAATGGTCCCCCGATCATGTATAAATGGCCATCGATATTCCGATACACTGCGTTCCCACCCCATGTAGACAGAGGGTCTGTCTACCCCCGTAGACGAAGGTAGACGGACCCCTGTGTCTAGTACGATAGTGCGCACGGGGAACATCCCCATGTATTTCGGGTAACTTCCCAGTAGTTTGCTATCAGACATCTGGCTCACTGTTTGACATAGCAACTGCGCGAGTACATCGATCTTGAACATCGGAATAAGCACAACATTGGCTTTGACTTCAAAGATTGGCAGGATTTAAGCGCATTGGTGAGCGAGAATCAAAGATCTTCGAGTTGATTACTGAGCACCCTGGGAAGACACCGAGTCAGACAAATGACTATGATTGTGGAGTTTTTGCCTGTCAAATTATCCGCTACCTTGTTCGCTCGGCTCGCTCCTTCCCATTCAACCAAATGACGTCCCTGATCTGCGCCAACGTATGGTGTTGGAAATCGTGCAGTCGACAACCAGTTCTTGATGAATTCACAACAACTTCAATTCTTTCACAATTCTTGATATATGTACAGTGGTGCTCTGAATAAATGTTTGATTGTAGTTTACACGATTCCATCAGTTCTAGTCGCAGACCTGGGGGGGGACTGAGGTTTTTGAGCAGCCGGCATGCACTGTAGAGTACATATTTCACAAATATCACATACAAACCTTCACACAACGTTGGAACTCACCATTCGGGTCAATTGTTTTTCAAACGATTCCGCGGATATTTTGGAACATAATGGCAGATGTACAATATGCTTGTCCAATGGTCAAAACAACATTTCTCACGGAATGTTTCGATGATGTACCTGGACAGCAGAATCAGTGCGAGAGTTCTTCCGGGTTAAATTTCGTGAAATCTCCGGACAGTCTTCTGACAATGCAGCCGTCGGATTCGAGGGCCTCACAAAATTTGTAGAATGGTTGGGCCTTTCGGGAAAGCGCCGCCGAACTCGTTGCCTTTTTGGCACTGACCGTTGCGAGAGTTTTTTGGGGTTAAATTTTGTGAAATCCCTGTGTAGTTCTGTGTATTTATATTGGGTGACTTTCCATTTATCCTGACCTAAGCTCGAACTACCCGCTCCAACTCGACATTTGATGACAGTCGATCAAAACTTGTGAGCGGAGAGGGTGGGTTGCAATCGTTACACTCTCCCCACTAGATTGAACCCAGGAGCGCAATCTACTGAAGAAAGCGAACGAATGCAGACCAGCCCGAAAGGTAATGTCCAAAATAGGAAATAGAAATCGTAACGACGGAATAACGTACATCGAGGAAATGGCGAGAGGATGGATGTGTGTCAAGATGGAAGGGGATGGAAGCAGTCATGTCCAAGACAAGGCAACATCCAAGAATATCGAGCCGATCAAGATGGTGGAGCGTGAGTCGGTCGCGCATCAAGTGCGACAGTATCTCGTCAAAAATGATGCAAAGTTATCTTTTGATAGGATCAAAATCGCCAGACCCGTTCGCGCCATTCAGCGATCCACAACTTGGATTCAGGCTGACTGAGTCGATTTCTATCTGACCCTGTATCGCATTCGGGCCATTCCATCCTACTAGCCACTCAGCGATCTATAATCGTCTCGCATTCACTTTCTCGCATTCACTTTACGGCAGTGTTGGAACAGTGCCTAGTTAGCAGAAACTAAACCTATAGCTATCAAGATTGTTGCTTCGAGGAGAGTTGACTTACTTTCTCAAAGATAATAACGAATACAGGGTTCGTTGAAAGAACATCAGCAAGAACACCGTTGCATTGAACATGCCGAACAAGGTGTCTAAATGACTGAGAGGTCAAATATTTAAGTAACCTCGACATCGATGAATTACCCTGTGAGTGTTCCTCTAGAGAAAATGCAGATAAAGGTGATTGGCATTGAGGCTTTCAATCTACCTGGCATCCGTGGGTTATTGTGCACAGGTGATCGTTGTATTATCGTGATTTTGAGCGTTTGTCAAGGCCGTGAGCATATTCTATGCGCAGACGCACAGAATGATGTTAACAGGTCTAATATATATATATATATATTAACCCACTCAGTGACGGTTGGTTTGCATCTACCACTTCACTTGCCTTCTTCTTCGCGCACCTCTCACATCTGTTCCTCCTTCCTCATTCTGGAAGCCTGAAAAAGCAAGGCCTTCTTCTCCCCGCCCCAGTTCCGTCGCCGGTCTCCCTGGATCCTTGCCATCTGAGACGCAGCTCTTGATGTGACGTCAATCCGTGTGTGCGTTTGGCGTGGCTCTGGGGAAGTTGTGCGCTGGATGCACTGGAATCTCAGCCAGATATCCATCTCGGTATGTACTCATCCCCACTGAACTAGATGTAGGGGTGCCACTGACACTGCTCTGAGTTGTGATTGGTATATCCCCAATGTCTTCCTCATAATATGGCAATTCACGCCTGCGTAGAATTTGTGCAAATGTTTCCAAATTTGATCTGGAACTGAAAGGTGGTTCAGAAAGATCTTGCACTTTTCTAGGAGCAGGAGCCTTGTCATTGAATCGCACATACACTGCGGTAGTGATCTTGCCTGTGTCAATGTCAAGCAGATCATAAGATTTGCTACCATCATGATATCCGATAAGACGGTTCGTTGTGCTTTGTTTGCAAAATTTCCCTGCCGTTTCCCTTTAGGGATAAGGGGATATGCTGGGCAACCAAAGAGGTGCATGTGCGACAGATCCATAGGAGGATCAAACAAGCATTCATTAGGAGTGGAGCCTTTCTATGCAGTTGCAGGAGATCGTGCAATTGTATAGGCAGCAGTGCATAGCTCTGTTCCAGTATTTGCGTGGAAGATGAGATGCTGCAAGACTGGTTGTTGCTCTTGTTGTGAGGGTCTGGTTCATACGTTCTGCTATCCCATTTTGTTCTGGAGTATATGGTGCAGTGGTTTCATGGATGATACCATTTTGGCGGAACTCATCCTCCATTCTTTGAAGGTGAATTCACCTCCACCATCTGTTCGAAAGAAGCATGTCCGACCTGGGCCAAACTCCCAGTTGGCAATATGGGCACGAAAGTGAGCTTCAACAAACTTTCGCCACCGCTTAAGCTTTCGGAAGACAGTAGATTTCCTGCGAGTGAAAAGAACCCAAGGATGAGACCCATAGTGATCAACAAGCACAATCCAGTAGCGATAGCCACCCTCACTGGTAGGGTTGACTGGACCCCCAACATCAGATGAAACAATGTCAAGTGGGCCACGAGCAATGGTCTGGCTGCGATGGAATGGCTGTTTCTTCATCTTTCCAAGAACACAAGGTTCACAGAAGTCAGGGATACCAGTGAGCGAAGTGACTCCAGCTAGGCGACCATGTCGCACCATGTCTCGAATGCTCTCAAAATTTGTGTGTCCAAGTTTGCGATGGACATCATTGATATCCACGGCAAAATGGGCCTTCTCATCAGTTTCCTAGTGGTTTGCATGACACTCGATAAAGGCCATGCTCATGAGAAGCTTCCAAGGCCACAGTTTGAGTTCGTTCATCTCGCACAGTACAGCGATCACCAACAAATAAGATGAAAGTTTCTTGGAAGCAAGCTGGTGAACAGAGATAAGAGTGACCTTGAAGTCTGGGACAAGAAGAGCATTATGGATGGCAAGATCAACCTGACCATGTTTAGTTTTGCATGACAGGCGCATGGTACCAATTGCAATAGCATCACATCGAGAATTGTCTCCTAGACGAACATGCCGTGGAGGGTCAAGATACCGCAAAGACTGTGTTTCAAGTAGCGTGGATCCCAGGTCATTGTGCATGAGGCACCTGAGTCAATTAGCACAATTAATATAGAGCGACGACCAGTTGAAGATTCACGAGCAACATAAGCGGAAATCTTCTTGTAGAATTCAGAAGAAAACAGAAGCTACATGTGCTGATTCATCAGGTGGATCACCTGTTTGCGATAAATTTTCACGATAGCATCCACCTCGAGGAACAGGTTGTTTGTCTCGGACGTGTGTTCATGGTGTTGCAGACCGCATAGTCCACGAGATAGCATAGTTGATGTAGGAAGGCTTGCCTCCAGGTACGTCCGGAATTTCTATTTCTGTAGTGAATCGGTGCAGCCTAAATATCTAAGGACATAGAATTGTCCTGTGAAGGTTTAAGTCAGTGATTTATTTGAGTGGGCACTGAGCGACAAACCGACGAATTTGAGAGATCTGCACCGCTTTAATGGCCGCCTGATCTCTCGGAGGAGGAGGAAGAGCGGTCTGGGGTCTCTGTGAAATAAAATGCACTGCGTTCCGAGGGTCCGTAGACCAAGGGTTGGTCTACCCCCGTAGGTGGACATAGACAGACTTCGAGCTAGACCCACCTTGTCTACATGTGTCGACACCCCTCGCTGGCGGGTCGTGTTCCTCAGCCTTGTTTGCAGAACCTGTGTTGAGCTGTGTCGATTGAAATGTTGCGGCTGATGCTTGACAGTTGATCATGATGTGATCTCTGATGTTTGGCATTACCATCAGCGGACCACTGTCTCCGCTTAAGTAGCCTCGCCAGGCCTCGTGTCGCGGTCATCGAGTGGTCATCGCAAGGTCATCGTTTGCCCTTTGTTCGCCGCTCTCCACTGCATTGAAACAAGACATTGCTGCTCTGGACGAAGGCAATGGGTGTATGTAACGGTCGATTTCTTAAATCCTTGCCAACACATTTTATTCATCATGTTACAACTCTTTTCAGGTATTTTGCTCGTCTTTTATACTTTTTCAAAGTTGGGGCCTCGCGCAACATCAAGCGAGATTGTATATGCAAATTGAGGTCTCCGTAACATCGACAAGGTATATACTGGGGCCCCATCCATGTGAATAAAGCAAGTAAGGCCGACAAGCGGCAGGGCCCGCTACCTGGAGTCGACAACGCATATGAGTAACCATTCATTCAAATTTTATTAAACTTGATCATAAACTAGCTGAATTTACTGGGGAGTGTATATGAATGAGTTGGGTGGGTTTGCGTGGGTGTACGAAGACACTATGCACAGACAAAGAGATGGGGAGTAATTCTACTGCAGTGAAGTTTTATCAGTTGTACCTGAGTAGTTTACGAAGACCCGGCACCGGAGTGCCTAGCTCTCTTGGGCAGGCTCGGCGACGATTTTGATCCAAAAACATTGGTCATAGGCGAGTAGACACGGGCCTCGAGGATCTCGGGGACGGGCGGATTCCATGGCTCAGCGTCGCCACAGTCGAGGACTTTGAGTCGATCTATCAAGACATGGTATATCTAACAAATGTCAAATATCGGTCCAAGAATAGTGAGTTATGAGGTGGCACACACCTTTTTGCCGGGAGGCGATACACCACTCTCCGTCTTCTGGTCCCTGATGACATAAGTTGCGAGTGAGACGACTAGGACAACGAGAACAAGTGTGCCCTCGGTTAGCGTTGCGTAGAGCTCCTCGGGGCCAATCAACTTCCCATCCTTGTCCGTGTAATTCCGCTGGACAAGCTCGGCCTTGTCATGTGCAAAGTAGGGCCCTCGATGGTCAGACAGTTTGCTGGGCGGATATTTGTCGCCGATTTTACGTTCTAAAAAATAGTTGGTTGAATATCGAGCACGGAAAATGAGCCTGTACGAACTGGTGGACTCCGGTGGCACAATATCCATGGCGGTCATCTCGTCTGGCAGCTCAGGTGACTTGGCAGCCGGGTTGACCTTGCTGATCCTCTTGCGGGGAGTGCGGCACTGTAAGACCAAGAGCGGGTGAAATTCCCTAGTTAATTAACCCACTGACTGGATCACAATAAACCACTTAGTGGGCCATTGTCACCCGGTGGCCAAAGAAATCACCAGCAAAACGGGTTACCATACCGGGTGAAGAACGGGTCGACAATGGGTTAAAGTCACCAAATATTTTTCCGTTTTCACCCGGTTTGACAGAGCATTTTTATGCCCCGTTTACCGGGTTAATACGCAAACGGGTGAACAAAGCTCGTCAGGTGGGGTGTTTTGACTGAGATCTGCAAGGCTCAGTCAGCCGGAATATCGGGTTATATTTTCCTGACTATGGGGTCATCTTCACAGGCTCAACTGTATCACACAAATCATATATATTTGTTATAAATAATTGGGTACAGGATGGTACCGGACCGAGAAATCTGAACTACGAAGAAAACAAGACCTATGGAAATGAAAACACATGGGAATAAGATCAGGAGAGGGAACCGACTCACCTTGTGTGTAACCATGTGCGCAAACCTGCAACTGACCCTCCAAACTTGAAAACCTGGGGGAAGGTGAATAAAGGTTAGTAAATTGATTCCCAGGACCAGTCCAAGTCCACGCAAAGAGCCGAGTCAATCCCCGAGCCTATAGCACACCAGAGCAGATAGCCATTGCCAGATATACCGAGTTACAGAACCCTAGAGAGCCCCAGATACCAGAGAGGCAATCACAGAAGGCAGCAGAGTCGGTTCTTGACGAGGGCACGACGATGGGTGACGATAGTGGTAGGAGGAAAGAAGAGTGCCGATCCATCAATACCAACATGACTCATCGCACGTGCAGCGGAGCCGGAGCGGAGTTTGAATGTCTCAAAAGGACTGGTTCGTTTCAAAGTCGCGATGTGCCGCTAAAATTCCCAAATACTCATGAGCACCTAAAATATCTACTTATATTCAATCCACAGACTCTTTCTAGCCGATTGCTGTTAGTTTTGTGCTCACAAGAAATGACGCGGTAAACGGTCACTTTCCCCCCCGATTGCCCAACCCATTTAACGGGTTAACCGGCTGGGTGAATTTGTAATGGGTGAAAGGGACTCTGCGAACGGGGTAACCGAAATCACCCATTCTAGCGGGTCAAGTGTACCCGATCCGGATTCACCCAGATTTGACCCATGTAACAGGTGAATGGGGAAAATAAACCAGTCAACCAGGGAATCAAACCCGGTCTCAGTCTTACAGTGCGGGGGGAAGTGGATGAATCCTTGATGCTCCTGCTACTGTACGGGACCTGTAGATATTACGTAGGTTGGGTGCGAATGTGCAAGCAAAACCGTGTCAGCATCTAAGCCATGCTCTCCACAGATTATGGACTCTGTAACGTTATAGTGCTGGGTAAATTGATCAGGACGAGGACAATATCTGGAGGTTATAATAGATTCCTCGGCATTGGCTGCTTCGAGGGTCTCATCTTTACCACGGAGACCATCACAGGTAGTGAGTCCGCTTTGGAACATGGCACAAAATTCCGGTGTGGCGCCAGTGGGGCATCGAACATGCGGGGCGACTTTGAATTTGCGTCAGTCATCGGCTGGTAGGTACTAATCAGTAAAATGTAAGTACAGCGTTAGAAGCACATACAAGTTTACGGGCAGGAGGAGACTTCTTTGGATACGCCGCCATCCAAGTCCCTTGTGCTTCAGATCCGATTTCGGCAACAAAATTGGTGACAAAAGGAGTGCCGTCAGATTTTGGGTAGAAAATGTTACCCTTAGGATCGGGACTGGCTCTGAAAGTGGAGTCGATCTCGTGGGCGGATGCAGAGTGATAGAGTGATAGAGCTCATTGGAGGGAGTCGTATGCAAAAATTGAGAGAAGGTTGAGTGAAAAAGAGTGGGGATGCATCAAAGCGTCGGCGTGGTCGGCTATTTATGTGATAGCGGGCGGGAATAAGTCGGCGAATATTCTCAAGACACTTTGAGTTTACTTCCTAACCATTCATTGTGGACGTCCGTACAATCTGGTAATACTAGACCGTTTGGGAGAGATATTGAGGGATGGTGTTCGGAAAATTGAGTGCAGTGTCCAGACAACAAATGCTCAGTGATTTGAGTACGTATATGATCCGTTGTGGCTTTCTCTGGAACTTGATCCGATGTAGTGCAGCGATAGACAGAAGAACGGGTTTACGATGACTTTCAAACGAGTTGAAAAAATCCGCAATGGATGCCGACGAACGAATTTCCGGGCCTGCGCAGGCACCTGTCTCTGCATGTTTCCAAATTTCAGCACACAACTTGAACCTTAGATTGCGATCACCAGAAAACAGATATATTCAGCGCAGCGGCTACGTGGGACAGACTTTCGGTTGAAATTTATTTATCATCTGCGGAGAGAATGTTCAACACGGCTTTTGACATATCTGCTGCAGGCTTGAAGTCCTCGGAGAGGGCACGGCAGGCAGAGCGATCCGGTCTTGGAGACACAGAGCTATCCACGCTGTTATCCATACAAGCTCCACTGCCGATGTGATGAAGAAGAATGTGTCGACATTGTACTAAATTCAAACGGGCACATGGAATAGCATGAAGTTCAAGAGATCGTTGTATTGTCTGTAGATCAGCATGGAATACAGAAATACGAGTAGGCGTGGCATGGTGTCCAAGTAAAATATCATTCAATAGTTTCAACGAGGTCGCACCGGTCATATCAGTCATATCAGTCATCGATGAGGCAGAACCGGAGGTAGAAGGACAGCGGCAAACCAGAGGTTCATCGCAGATGCATCTACGTCCAAGGGCTGATAAAAATATGAGTACTTGGGCACCGGTAATGATAGACGATAGACATTGTGCGGGCACATCAACCATGTCACGGAATGTTTGGGATGGGAAAACAGCGTCTGAGACCTATCTTAGCTCGCAAACTGATTTTGACAGTGTGAGCAACCTACTTGACTGTTGTCTCGGGCCAACAACTCCCGAGGAGAGATTAAACCAGACGTGCGGAAGAGTCTCGCGACAAAAGAATAACCCGTCACGACTGATAACAAGGTCATAGGGAGACCAGCAGCAATAGAAAGCTTCATGTGCATTGAGCATACAGTGTCGCCACAAGGAAGCCCAGAAGCCGAGGATTTAGAAGCCGGAACTCCAGAGCTTAAGATCCAGTCGAGAGCCACCCGAGAATGCTCGGACTGAGGGTCGAGGGTTGTCGAGAGAGGCACATTACAGAAAGTAGCCATAGTGCATGGGGTGGATGGAAGCAAGAGAGAGCGAGGGCAGCCACGTCACTCCACGTCGACATTTGCCACGTCAGCAGCTTCCGAGTATGGTCATAAAACCGAGATTACGCAAAAAATGCTGACGAAAATGTGATGCACGGCCAAATCCAATGACTGAGGATTGGGCCTCTTCGAGGCGGGCGCTGACCTTTAGGTTGAAGCTGACGAAGGAATTTCTGTATTTTTTTGAAAATATGCGTAAAACAAGGGGTCCGAAACCTTGCCGAAACCATGCAATTCATGTACCGAATTCACCGACGGATCAGGGAACATCAGAGCTCGTGACCTGTCGTCACGCCCGGTGACGGCACTCTCTCCCTCTCCTCAGCCTCGAAGTCTCTGCTCCCTGCCGCGATGAACTTAACTGGGCTTTGCCAACAATTTGGTCCTTCTCACCCTGAGATAATATGATGGGAAAGGCAGTCTCCGATGTCTCAACGGATGAACGATGACGCTTGTTAACATTGTCGTCTAGGGAAGTTGACTTTCTTTTCCGAGGGTTAGGCCGGAGGTTTGATTTGCATCGTTCTAGTTCACTAGGTGAAAGAGGAATCGGACTCAACCCGGCAAGCGCAGCTTCTGACCGGAGGATAAGACAGAATTCAGTACATTGATGGGCCAGAAATTCGGCGCGAAGAGTATCTGCACTTTTCAACTTTCCATCGGAATCTCGGGCGTAAATATGCTGGTGACGAGAGGCCATTTGTCTCAATGTAAGAAGAGCAACGTGTAAATGGATGATAAGGAAAGGTACAACGGTTATCTTCTCGTGCTCAATGAGACGGACAAAAGTATCAGACAACGGCACGGAACAGTCGTTTGACAGAGGATTATTCATTGGCATCAAATTAACATCGTCGTACATATTAACATTCGAATTCGTCATGGATGAGGGTGTAGATACTACACCAGGTCCACCCTGGGACACTGGTGAGGAGGACGATAGGTCTACCCCGATGTCTCCCCGGAACACCGGTGCAACAGATGGTGATCCTGGGAATGAATAAATAAATAGTGAGCGCAGTACAAAAGTTATGACGTACCGGCACTTGTCAAAGAATTGTGGCGCAGCTCAAGTGGGCCAGAAATCAACTGCACAACAACAGCAGAGGTGGGATTGGTGGAGTTACAGACAAACTGGAACCAGTCCAAGCCAAGTACAAGATCAGAAGGCAAGGAAGCGGCCACAGAAATGCCGTTCAAGAACATCGACAGAACGCCAGCATCGCATGGAAGCGACAGGAGACCAGAAGCGCGTGAGTTTTGGGTAGGAACACCGGAGTTCATTATCCAATCAAGGGAGACAGAAGAGCTTGTAGCCTTGTCGTTGAACGCAGCGGAGACAGGAACATTGCAGAAGGTAGCAATCGAGGTCATGGAGGGCGGAAGCAAGGTCGGTGACGTGGCAATTGCTTGACATGGGAAATTGATTGATTTCGGAGGCGAAATATTCCGAGTCCGATGCAGTCGCACAAATCTCGAAGAGAAAATGACGCATCGAAATGAGAAGCCGGCAGCTTTGGTAGTAGTAGTAATTCGTGAGAGCTGCGATGCTCCTGGCATCTTGGCAAGAACAAGGAGGCCTGATTCACATTTAAAATCCCACATTACAAACCGGAAATTTGGAAAACTTGCGAAAAACCTATACAGGTTCAGCATGATGACCAATTTTATATTACGAATTTCCTGTTTGTGCATGTTAGGAAAATAGATCGTGATCGAAACCCAAGTTCCCCTGGGAAGCCAAACCTAAAGGTTCAGCAAAAATCATGCGCCCTATAGAAACCCGTACCTTACGGTAGCGGGAATGACTCACCGCTCATGCCTCCCTGCCGCAAAAACCCTGAAGCTCAAGCAGACCATAATCCATCCACAAATTGTCCGATTGTTTTCTGATTCAAGCAAAATATTTCTCTGATGTCCTCAAAGCACTGCAGATGAAGGATCTCCAGCTGCTGCGGGATATAGATATGCGGTGGTCTTCAACACTCATAATGATGGACCGCGCTATCCTTCTTCGCGAGGTAACCCACCCACCTCACCCTACTCCCCTGTTTATCATTTCGATAGGCTATCAATAAGTTTCTCTCCAACACCGAGTTTCAAGATCTCAAAAATACAAACTGAACAACAAGGAGTGGGAGGCCTTGGAGGGCGTTCAAACGGATATTGGCTGTATGTTTACCTCTTGATTTCATGCATTAATACATTATTCAGAGCGGGAATATGGGTACTGCACGCCTTTCAAAAAAGGCTTTCAGCAGAAAAGACACCCACCCTCGGAGACGCGCTTCCTGCGTTCGAGGCGATGATCTCGCAGTGGGAAAAACAACAAGTTCAACATCCGGAGACTGCGCACATTGTACAGCAAGGAATCGACAAGTTGGAATCCTATCGGGAGCGGGTCGAAGATGTGCCGGCATATATCTTGTCTATACGTGAGTTCAAGCACCTTATTTCTGGGCCGTTACTGACTCGATTCCAGTTATTAACCCAGCCGTCAAGCTAAGCTGGTTCGAAAAATTCCGGCCCGAACGAGTTCGAGGGGGTCAAGGACCTTTTCTTACGCGAGGTATGCCTACCCCATGAATCTTTCCCACAGCAATCTCATAACTCACTCGCATCCAAGCTTGAGGGCTACCGCACCGACCCCAGCAATACCCCCGCTCAATCTTCACGGGCCAATTGGGCTGACGAAATCCTTGGCATGGATACGCCGGGCTGCCCGACGTGTCGCCAGAGTTTGGAAGACAAGGCCCGCACATTTCTTGGAACCCCCGTACAGCTTCGAGTCTGTACGCTATTGACAGGTTTACTTCTTTCTTCATCCAGTTGAACCTGACTCGTACTCATACTGCACAGGAGAATCAGCTACGGCACCCAACTATATTCGTGCTCGCCGTCGACATCTTGCCCATCCAAGGGCCAACCATCCCATGTGAGCGTGTCTTCTCTTCCAGTGCCAAGACCGACGATGTCGGGCGCAATCGTACCGCGCCTGATCTGATGGAAGCCTTCCAAATGCTCAAGTTTTCTGTCAAAAAAGGCCGCAGGCTGAAATTTGCGGCGGGTACATCAAGAGACGAGGAGATTGCCTTGATGGAGGCTGAGACAGAGGAGCGGGGTTTGAGTCGCAACCAATATGCTAGCGGCGACCTCGGACTGCCGCTTGGATTGTGGCTTTTCACCTGTCAAGCCCACGTCGATGTGAAGCGAGTGCTTTGCCGATTTGGCTACAGCGTTAGCGAGAGCACGGCTCGCAATGCGCTGAATTCGTTGACCAACGTAGATCTCAGTGTGTTGCAAGAACAGGTACGGGACGCTACGGCGCGGGGTGGGGTGGAATTCGGCAAGATTTCGGATAATGTGCGGAGGTATGAGCGTGTTTTGGAGCATGGCGCGGATTGTCAAGGGTATTGGTATGTCCCCCCAGCCAGTTTCCAACTCGCCTCCATTCACATCTTGACAATAGGCCAAAGCAACCGAACTGCCCTGCATATGGCTTCATTGAATGGCTTCATCGAGCTTGTGAAGTTCCTCGTTGGGTGCCGTGCGGATGTCAATGCCACCGGTATGTCCTAATCCACCCCAACTTTCAAGTTGGCTTCATTCTCAATTGAAATGTAGATGATTGGAAGAACATCGCACTTCATGACTCGTCGGATCAGGGCCACACGGACATTGTGAAATTCCTCGTGGAGCATGGCACGGATGTCAAGGCTATCGGTATGTCCCCCCAGCCAGTTTCCAACTCACCTCCATTCACATCTTGACAATAGGCCAAAACGACCGAACTGCCCTGCATATGGCTTCAAAGAATGGCTCCATCGAGCTTGTGAAGTTCCTCGTTGGGTGCGGCGTGGATGTCAATGTCATCGGTATGTCCGCACCCCAACCTTCAAGTTGGCTTCATTCTTAATTGGAATGTAGATGATCGGAAGGACACCGCACTTCATAACGCATCGGCTATGGGCCACACGGACATTGTGAAATTCCTCGTGGAGCATGGCGCGGATGTCAAGGCTATTGGTATGTCCCCCCAGCGAGTTTCCAACTCACCTCCATTGACACTTCAACCATAGGCCAAAACACCCTAACTGCCCTGCATATGGCTGCAATCAATGGCTTCATTGAGGTTGTGAAATGCCTCGTCAATGCCACCGGTATGTCCTAATCCACCCCAACTTTCAAGTTGGCTTCATTCTTAATTGAAATGTAGATGATTGGAAGAACACCGCACTTCATGAATCGTCGGATCAGGGCCACACGGACATTGTGAAATTCCTCGTGGAGCATGGTGCGGATGTCAAGGGTATTGGTATTTCCCCTCAGCCAATTTCCAACTCGCCTCCATTCACATCTTGACAATAGGCCAAAGCAACCGAACTGCCCTGCATATGGCTTCATCGAATGGCTCCATCGAGCTTGTGAAGTTCCTCGTTGGGTGCGGCGTGGATGTCAATGTCATCGGTATGTCCGCACCCCAACCTTCAAGTTGGCTTCATTCTTAATTGGAATGTAGATGATCGGAAGGACACCGCACTTCATAACGCATCGGCTATAGGCCACACAGACATTGTGTAGCGTCTGTCAAAAGGTGCGCGCTTTAAGGGTGGACCGTTTAAGTGGTGGACCGTCTGTGTCGCCCGTGAGGAAAGCATCAGAACGCGAAAGCGAGGCCCACACGCCCGACCCTGGGATCTGTTCCCAACTCCCGTGAGCTGACCGGCTCTTCCGGATGGTACAGTGATACACTTTCTGCTCAGTTGGTGGAGCGGGGCATGCCTGTTTTAGCAAAATTAGTGTTCTTTCGCTGCTCCGAGTGAGCTAACGATGCAAGCTGGCAGGAAAATGAACTGGCTTCGAGGGATTAGGGCTAGAACCCTTCCAAAACGAGTAACTGTCAGCTCAGCTAATCAAAGTTGCCAATTTGAACTCACCTTCGACAAGTTCTCCAAGTCACGCCCGACCTTCTGCTCGTCCCTCGCCCTAGCCCACTCCGCTTCATCCCCGTCGTCATCATCGGACGCTAAACCACCCAAACCCTCGCTCGAATCCTGACACTCACTGGCGGGAACGGACTCGCGCTCGCTGTAGGCGTCAACAGACATGGCAGAAGCAGACCTCGCTGAGCCGACAGACTGGGATCTCTGCGACATCTGGGAGAGATTAGACGACCTCCCGCGCTTGTCGACTTCAAGCTTCCATGCGCGCAGAGCACGACAGATCAAGCCCTGCGATCCAATTGCTAGTCACCTCGTGGTCCGTGTCTGCTCTATTTCGCATGACACGCAGGTTGGTGATGGCTCTTCCCGGTCCACTCGCACAGCGCAAGCAATCCGCTATTTCGGGATTTTCGCATCCTTCTCCGCGTGCGCAGTGGACCCGCGCTTTTTACCATTTCTCCTTCCCATTCCCGTGGTTCGCGAACATACCCCAAAGTCCGAGCGCACTCCGAGCAGAGGCGTATGCACACCGGGCCACAGCCAACTGAGCGCTAGCTATCGACGGCCGCAGGCACGCGGCCATAATGTGGCACCAGCCTTCGGTCCCTCGCCCCCAGTTGCACCGAAAATGTTGCTGAGCGCGTGCTTGCTTAATGCCGTAGTGTATTTATCGAGCGTTAATGAATATTTTTGTTCAATTCCTTTGGCATGGCTGCGAATATTCCTTGAAAGATGCAAAATATATTCAGCAGAATGCTTGCAAAATGTTCGCACAACATCTCAGGAATATGGTTCTTGAAAAACCCTTGTGGTATTGGCTTCGCAATGTTGTGCCAATGTTTTAGACAACATTGACCAAACATTTGAGCAAAAACATTTTCAAAACATTGGTTTCAAACGGCGGTGTACAGCTAAACAGAGTAGATTGAACATGTAAATGGTAATTATGGATTAATGTACTCCCCTAAAATATTTCAGACGCGAAAGGAACAATTGAGAAATGCATACGTACGGAGAATCGCGCCGCAAAATGGTGAGCAAGCGCTTACACGTGACCCTGTCAGTGGGATCAACGATGGTGACAAGCACCAACATACTGCAGGTGGTCCATCTTTGATGGCGCTTGACAGATCGCCCCTTGGTTGGAGGTCAACATTCACGTGATCGTGACCTGCGATATCCTCTCTCTTTCCTTCTCTCGCGACACCATCCTCTCCTACTCCTCCTTGATTCATCCTCGCACCCTTCCCAAAACACCGTTTTTATTCATGGCAGATCTTTATACGTCTCTTCAGGTCTCTCCGAGGAAGAAACGGTGCCCTCCAGAGCGCGACGACGATACGACGACTCCCAAGAAGCTCAGAACCGTGTATGTAGCCCTTCTCATCATCCATGATCATCGAAGTCTCACATATGTAGTTGATTCAGAGCTCCAAGCCACCGCATTACCTCGTCCCGTAAAGCTATAGAGTCACGCACCCCCCAGTTGCCACCCCACTTGTCGCGGCTTCACACCATTCATACGGGACTGCAGCATGCCCTCTCTCATGCACTCGCAACCTGCGCCGTATCCCCAACCTCGGACACGGGCATTGTCCGCAATGTGCTGAACAACCTGTCTTTGAGTACTTACTCTGGGCTGTCGACCCGATTCGAAGTCGACGATCTGCGCAGACTTTGCTGGATCTGGGAATGGGACGAAATCACCCAGCCATCTGTGGCTTCGTCATCTTCAGAAGACGAAAACCCGTTTCTAGAGGAAAAAGCCAACCCCAAAGGACTGGACGCGGGGTGCAATGGGCATCGTCCTCAGTCCTGCCACTCACCATTTAAGGGGAGACGGCAACGGGTTCCTGCGTACGGTATTGGGATCGAGGTCGACATGGACATCAACAAGGACATGCCGGGTGGCATGGCCGCCGTTGCTCGCTGGACAACTGCTGGGCAAGGCCGTCGGGAAGCGTTTCGCAAAAAACTCGACCACTGGGTGACGGTACGTGTTGAGCCCATGTTATCCTTTACATTCATTCATTGGGCTCCAAAGCTTCATGCCGGTGTGACCCCCATCCCTCCCATTCCTGCGCAGATCTCCCTCGTCTTTCCGCATTGACTAAAAGGACATCTCTGACCCACAATCTTGCCTCGTTATCTCCAAAATCGTCCATTTCTCCATTCAAGCTTCCAGCGCCTCCATCATCTTCCTCTCGCTCGCCCTCGAAACCCAAGACTGCCGCTCATTTGTCTGCGATCCCCTTCCCTCTCTCGTCTGGATAGATCATGATCATGCACGGTCGGCTCCTATCGTGTTCAGATATTAGTACGGAAACACGTGTCTGATCACCCAAGAATCACTTTGCACAGGAGCACGACTTGCGGTGGTACAAGCATCAGGTGGGTAGTCTCTCGTAGACAGACGCTACAAACATAACTTACCTCGTACCTCGGTTGTTTGTATCAGGTGGGTTATTTTATGCCGAACGATGCTCTCCAACATCCCCCTCAAACTGAACTTTGGCACCACTACAAGACTATAGTAAGGCGAGTGAGTCAATCCAAGCTCAGAGCTCGAATGGCAGGGATCGGTGGCCAAGGGATGGAAAGGGGAATAAGATGTGTTGGCTGTAGGCCAGCGAGCGGAGACGGGGACGATAGTGAGACATAATGCGAAGAGTGCGATGTGGACGACGAGGGACAAGACAAGAGCATAGATGGAGGCAAGCATGAGCAACGACGAAGGCTCAGGATGGCATACGGAATCAGGGGCGAAACGGGATACCAATTCATTCTTGTAAATTATGGTACAGGTGGAATTTATATAGTGGAAGTAAGACAATAAAAGGATAAATAAAAAGGCTGTACAATCCAGGGGAACTGCGTCAAGATCACGGAGACACAGTCAGGAGTACAAACAACCGAGGTACGAGGTAAGTTATGTTTTGTAGCGTCTGTCTACGAGAGACTAAGTCAGGAGTACGTGGAAAATAATTGAAGTACATAGTCGGAGAGACCGGGAATATGTAAGAAAATGGAAAAAGCCAGGGGAATGAGGCATGCGGTGACAAGGGGAATTAAATTGCTGCTGTGTCCTGGTGCATAGCAATGCGTCAATGGTCGGTATGAGACATATGCCGGTGAGAAAGCCAAGGTGCATAGCCACTGGTTCGGGACGGAGGCCGATGGTGAACACAGCTTCAAAGTACTTGAAAAACTGTCCATATTCACCCTTTAGTTTATTGAAGCTGAATGGGTTTTGGCCTCAGGAGGTGGCTGGCAAGTTTCGCATTTTTAACATTTTGCAGTGACAAGGCTCAAAAATACAGAAATTGGCCAACTTGCCCGGCGATTGCGAGACGAAAACATATTCAATCTGAATGACCTAAAATGTGAATATGGACACTTTTTCAAGTACTTTGAAGCTGTGTTCGCCATTTTTCAATACCATATAAATTCACAGACCCAACTTCTCAGAAAACGACGAATTATTTTATTGTGGGACATCCAACTAGGAATGGCATAGTTTAAACTGCATAGAAAGTCTTAGAATCACTCAAGGTTCCTGTTAAAACTTTGTTTGAAGTAATTTGGTGCAGGTCTGAGCTCAAACGACTGTGTCCATTCTTTTTCGCCGCCACTGTGGGCTCCAGACACGACATCCAACCCGGCGCGCCGGCGATGACGTCTGCATACGCCACGCTCGGCGGCGCTTATGTACGGCGCTGGATTTTGTGGACGGCGAGGGATGCCCAGAAGGGAGAATGGCTTTGTAAGTTGCCTCTCTCGGGGTTTACAGCTAATGTCGGAACCGAATGAGAGATTTCCTGTTTTGGACGCTTTTTGATCATTGCGACCGATTTGCCCATATCTCGCTCGGCTTTGCCTGGAATACCTTCCTATGATTCTGACTCTATCACCAATCATCTGGAATAATTCCAGGGCAATTGGTGATAGACTCAGAATCGCGGAAATATATGATTTTTGGCCTGTCTGACAGGGGGACCTAGTCTGAGTTCAAGTGTTCTATTCCGCCCTCCTGAATACAATGAAGAGCATCGTATCAAAATCTACATGAATCCGATCACTATAGCTACCGCGCGAGGCATTCTACTGAAAACACGCAAATTTGACCCAGTAAATGATCTTGAGGTTCTCATGAGTCTACTCCCAGGGAAAACGGTTTGGAATTGAGTCCAGGACGGCCATTCTGCCGGAAACTGAGTAAAATTAGAAAAAAACGGCCGCCGCAAATGGCTGTAATGTAAAATACATATTTTGTCCTGAAATTTACTCCCATGGTCCCGATCATCTCAAAACCTTCGCTGGGCTAATGCCTCCGGATACATACTGGGACGAGCCTTCGGAAGCGAACTGATACCCCTATATACATCAGAACACTCTCCCATACACTAACTGAAGCTATTTTACAATCCATGCATGATGATTTCGCTCTGAATTGATTGTTGCTGTTTACACCGCCAATTGGCCGACAGGTGGCGGGCAGGTGGGAGTGAGTTGTGTGTGACATGGCATGGGAGACTGGTGGACAGCTGCCAATTAGAGTAATACAATGTTCAATAGTGAATGGCGCCAGCATGGGGCCAGGCTAGGCTGAAGGCCAGCTGTGCAGCAAGCCTGAGATTCAGCTGTTGTACCACATCCAGTAATTATATATTTTCTGCCGTTCTGCACGCCATTAGTCGAATATTTTGTGAATCATTCAAATTGTTGGCATTCTAAGTACGGCATACATGTTCTACGCAGACCCTCCTTGAACCGACGTCGCTGTGTTGATGGCTGCAATGTCGATAAGGTCGTCGACCCCCTGTTGAAATTCATCAACGGCCGTCTCGTCGATGGGGTCCTCGGTTTTGCCATGCTTCTCCTGGTCCTCGTCCAGAAGCTTGCGGAACGCTCTGAAGAGTTGCGAATCAGGATGAAAAAAAAAAGGTTCCGAATGAGGCACACACTTGATGATCTTCTTCGCATCGCCGTCTGCCTCCCTCCGAATTTTTGCGAGACGCTTGTCGAGTTTGTCCCAGAAGTCCGCGCCCGGGAACTTGAGATAAACCTTGCGCTATCACCACCTTGAGACCATTGACAAGCGAGAATATGCGTTGGAAACTCACCATGAGGGCCACACGAGTGCAGAGAGTGACGTTCACCGTGCATTGGGTCCCCTTGACAATGGCCTGCGTGAGCCGAAATATGTTTTGGTGTGCGGTATCGGGAGCGTTGTCCTTGTCGTCCTTGTGAGTCTTGACGCTTGCGTCGAGCTTGAAACATCCCATTAGAAAGTGAAAAGCAGGTCATCAGTCGACGACTAACCGACTTCTTAATCGTCGACCGCTTTTGGGTCAAAGCATTTTGCGCGGCAGCAACAAGCTTCGCCCAGTCCGCCGGGACGTTCTCGATGCCCGATGGAATGTTGAGATCAAAACGACGTTGTTTGAGGACATTCTGGAAGGCCTGAGCGAGTGGTGCCAGAGATAAGAAAAATGACGCACGATGAGCACGGTGGTCGCGCCGTCACCTTTGTAAACACTGATCTTGCTGGAAAGAAGAACAGCAGGAGCATACTTCCGCATGTTCATCTGCAAAAAACGGTGACTCAATGGAAGTATAACAGAAAGAAGGTACAAATACTGACCAAAAGATCGGCAGAAACCTCGAACGACGGCTTGGATTCGTCAAACTTCTTGAGCTGGTTACCGAGCGCCGAGATATTGGCAAACAGCTTCGCGTTTTGGAGCGCCGGGGAGTCCTGAATAGCGGGAAGGTGAGACTACGATTAATTCACCAATGGCCGTACAACTCACCGTGAGGAAAAGCTTCATTTCGGTAATTTGATCAGAACGCAAACGCTTGCGCTGGCCATACTGCCGAGCAGAGGTAACCACATTTTGATTGATAAGCGTGACAGGAAGGGCCAGGGTTGCAGGAAGCTCGCTGTCCGAGAGGGGGCCGTCGTCGTCTCCGTTCACCATGGTGCTGTGGGTACGCTTTTCGGCAGGAGGTGCAATCGGAGAGCTGGTCATCGCATCTTTCATGGAAGCAAAGTCGTCGTCGCCATCGTCAGAGGGTGTGGTTGAGCGAGGAGGCATTTGCGGAGGAGACGTGACAGGCGGGAGTCCATACGCTCGCCATATATGTAGGTTTTGCGCCTTCCTGATTTGGAGTTTTTTTTGTCCGGGTGCAGTAGTCGCAAAGCGAAGAAGGCACAGCGAGTCATTCCGATAGACTCAGATCGAGCGCCGCTTGAGACATGCAGGCAACCGATTGGAGCCCCAGGAACGATTGGCTTGAGCTTGCGGAGAATCGGGCAGGTAAAGCGGATGAGTGTCAGATACACGCAGTGGGCACGAAAGAGTGACCCAGTTTGCACCTTGACAAAAATTTGCCGCAATTGATGCCTCCAAAGGCGCAGGTAAAGCCAGTGGATCAAGAAGGTGACTTCGCATTTAGTTCTGGAAGGCAAGGTCCTGAAGTTCTTTAACCCGGCAGTCTTCCGATACAATGAGGAGCACACTAGAATTCAATGCAAGCTGTGTGCACCCAGAGCGCCAGACCCAGATAAAATATGGATCGCAGTCGCCTCGGCGCTTCCACATTTGTCGAGTCGGCCGCATCTGCAAGCAGTAGAACTAGCAGGTGAAGAGAAGCGACGTCTGGAGAAGCTGGCGAAGGAGAGGGAGAGGGAATCCGCAACGAACGCGCTACGAGATGTGGATTGCGCGCGGCACCATGCTCCCGGCCCACTTGCAGCTACATCTTCTCGGGTAATCAGCGAAGAGGAGACGAAAATGTGGGCAGATTATCTAGAGAACGGGGCCGAGTTCAGTGCTGGGGACGATGTCGAGAGTCCAGAGGCAAGACATGGGCAGTTGCGAGAAGAAGCAAGGTATTTCGGCTTGTGGAATCCCGGGGCAACGGCGAAGGAGTTGGGGTTTGGAGAAGGAGCTGAGGTGATTGAGGAAGACGGCGAAGACGACTATCTGGGAGAGATACTGCGAAATGTAGGTGAGGCTTAATATCCAAGCAGGGACTTGGGAGAGAAATGGTTCGTCTCGATCACCTGATCGAGGCGTTTTGACATGTTTGCGCGTTGTTTGCCCTGCCACTCACGCGTTCCATCCACCTCCATGACATTGGATCTTGGCGTCCCCTGGACTCACCACTCATTCATCACTCGCAGATCTGCCAGATACAGAACCCGACCAGATTCTGGAGGCGGAAATGCCTGCCCCACGTGTCACTGCCCAGAATTTGGACTGGTATCCGTACCCGAACAGAATGGTGCGACCATCCATCTGCATTCACAGCGTAAATATCAACCAATTCTCAATTGATTCAACCCAGATGTTTCTCCTTGATACCTTAGATAATCTTCCCCGGCTTCGAGTTTCAAGCTCGTTGATGCGAGTCTTTTTGTGGGTTCTGAAGGAGGCTAGATGCAAGGATGTTCCGTCGTTTGATCGCCTCCGAAAGGTTCAAAAGGATATCCGCTCCCAGTGTGGTATTCCTAGTATTCCATGCAGGTCTGTCCAAGGCAATGTCTTTTTCATGAACGACCCGCGCACAATAATTGCTCAGGTACGTGACTTTGCACGAACATGAATCATTTGAAAAAATTCTGCGAAAGGACTGGTCAAATCCGGCGACGCGGAAGCTCATTCGTGTGTATCCTGAAATCCCTGAAGACGGCATAATCCGCGAATTCTGGCACGCGAAGAAATGGCGCAAAACTATGGATTTGGACACCCTAAGCCCAATGTACGATGCGGGGAGCAAGCATTACTATGTCAACGAGATTGCTCGACTCCAGGATGATAGTCTCGTCATTCCCGTCCGTTGGGTCACATTCCGCGGTAAGGTTTACGCGGATGCCTATGCGGTTAAATTGGATTCCCAGGTTAGTCTCTCGCAATGCAGATGCTATCAAGCTCACCTCAGATCGCTGATAGGGTCAGGCTACAGTCGTCGATACAGAAACCATATTTGTGTGCACAGATGCGTTGAGCGAGAATTACCATGACCTCGAACACGGAGGCACGATGCCGAAGTTTAATGGTGAATTTACTCCAACAAATGTTCTTCATATTCTCATTCAATCAGCCTCAGCTGTGGATGCTGGGTATCTCGACTCCATGCCCAATCCGAAACGCAAAATCGCGGCAGGTCGTCCGATGTACAGCAGCTTCATCAACTATTTCAGCGATGATGTGTCCGGGAATAGAACAAAATCGTGGAACAAGCACTGGAACGCCTATATGACGCATGAAATCTGCCCCGGGAGCTCCACCAGCAGGAGTTCCACGTCCATTTTGTTTCCACATCTCCGAACGCAACCGCTTCGGAGCAGTTTCAAGAATTCAAGACTGCAGCGGAGTATGTCCCATGGCACTTACATTTCAATACACTTATCAATGCGTAGAGCGACTCATACAGACCCTGTTGAGGTCCGAGATGAAGTTGGGAATGCATCCTGTTTCTGTTTGTACGTTACAGCCAATGGCGGTACCCAAGGCGCGAACCAAAAACTTACCGTTTTGGGCGAATTTCGATCCCTGAGACCGATTCAGTCATATCTCGGTGAGTTTTGCAGGGATCGAGATGGAATATGGATAGATAATTCGTACTAATTCATGCGCAATTAGTAATAGAAAGAAATCGGAAAAAATATCATATCTTGACTTGCCTGGCATCTGAGGCTTGTTGGCCCATACATTCGCACTAAGGAGTCCAGTTCTTGTCGGAAGGAGTTGATTTTTTGGCAGTGTGTTCTTCAGTACGTATAGAACAATGTAATAGACTCAAAATACAAATATTTGCCCTCCTTCCTTTTATTTTCTGCTCAACAGTATTTTGTACTGCCATCACAGAATTCTCTCAAACAACCTGGTTTCTGACTCAAATGAAGAAGAGAAAGTATCGGGAAGGGTTCGATAGTACTTTTACATACTTACATCTTGTGCATGGTCAAAAAAACGCGTGTACTACATGCTAATTGGGTCGCATCGCGTCTATTCCTGGTCACCATCATTTCATGACTTCCCGTGATTTGATCAGTCTCCTCATCACTGTCGATGCGCGTCGCCAGTGCCACTCAGCATAGGTAAATGGTCAACAAGAAGAAGTCCCTGGCAATTTCTCGACAGCACAAAAAGGAACTAAACAACAATCAGTCTGAAACTCTTTCAGACTCGGATCCCAGTCCCACATTCTCTCGCTCCAAGTCGGAGTCACGCTCGCTTGAATTCCCTTATTCCCCAACTCCTATGGAACCGACTTCTGAGTCCGATGAATTCCCCGCGTCTGTTACTGTCCCCGCTCGCGCCATGAGGTCTAGCAAGCGCAAATCAGAGGCGACTTCTGACGTCTCTGATGTTGATCTCGCTCGACCGGCCAAAAAGAAACCGGGGCCAAAGCCAAAGGCCAAGGCTACCAAGCCGAGCTCGGCCAGTGAGGACAGCGAACCGGAGAGTGACCCCAAACCTGCAAAGAAGAAACCCGGCCCTCAGCCAAAGTCTAAAAGCAAGGCCACAGCTGTATCAAAGGGGAAGAAAGCGAAAAGTGCGTCTTTATCCCCAGCCTCCGAATACTCATAGGTTGATCCTATCTCCTAGAAGTTGATTCTGATGTCGAAGATGTTGAGATTATAAAGCCTGCGCTAGTGCCGCAAAGTACGTGTTCACAACTGGATCATCATGCGTAGGTCTAATTAAATGATAGAAATTGTACTCATGGTACCCGAGGCTGCCACAGAGGGTAGCCAGCGCGTCTCCCTCAAATCCTCGATTTCGTTTGAGGATGCTATCGAACTTATGCACGAAACAATTGGCTGTGTTAGTGTTGGACGCAAGCCGACGCTTGCATACAAGTTCTCAACGGCAAATAAAAATACAACAACCATCAATCTTCGTACCAAAGACGACTGGGAAGGTTTAGTGACTGATGTCCTTGCGAAAATGAAGACCAAGAAGGATATTCAGGTCAACATTTCCGTGCTTCCGGAGAATGTAAGCATCCCGTTTATTCCATTTTTGCCCACAGTCTCAACCCATCTAGTATATGATTTCTTTGCGTGCAAAAAATAAGAAGAAAGCACCGGCGACCACGACCGGGAAAGGCAAGCGTAAATTGACCATCATGGACCTGGACAACGACGATGAGGAGGGGGAGAATGACGACGACGAGGATGTTGAGACTGGCGAAAAGAAAGCTTTAGCAGATCTCGACGCAGTGTACCGCGCATGTGTCCGCTGCGGGCCGACAGTGCTATGCAAGATCGACCAGAGCGGTAACCACATCCATTTGTCGTTTCCGCAGCGCCGTGCATGGGCCGTTAGCTTGGTAAGAATCCATTTATTCCAACGTACTATCACTTATCATTTGATTCAGGCCTGCGGAACAAAGGGGGTGACGAAAACAACCCCGCCCGACGCCGGCACCTTATTCAGTATGTTCCATGGAAACCGCCAAGGCTCCCACATTGCCTCCGGTCCCCGTTCAACCTCATCCTCAGTATCCGTACTTCCCTCCGATGCCCCCTATGGGCTATGGTTTGCCCGGCTTTCCTGGATACATGCCCGCACCCGGTGGTCCTCCCGCTCACCCCTGTCATGTCAAGTGATCCGCCTGATGATGCGTGTACATACCCATCGATCATCGATTTCATCGAGACCGCTTATCACTAAAGTTCCCCAACGGCAATCGCTTCGAGAGGCTGGGCTGAACCTTCACACTCTCCACTACTATGGCATTGACGAAATCACAACTCTCATGGCGGACGAATTTGGCACAGATAAATTTGGGAACGTTCTTCGGGGTGATGCCGAGTATTTACTTGGGCAAGTGAGGAAGGAGGTGAAGCGGTTGGATAAGGCGGCACGTCGCGCTCGGCTCTGAAATCTTGGTAGCTCAACTGTATATCTATTTCTTGGAAGTAAAGTCGCACATGTGCAAGCTAATTCAATGTAGTGTTTACCTACAAATACCCGGAGTGACGAAACCACCCACGCGAGGCCTCGGCTGTGACCTGATTCATGGCATTGTATAAGTACACATACGGTGCAGCCTTGTCGTCACCCTCGGCGATCCCCCGAAATTCCTGTCCATTGCGTCGGATGTAGTGTTTGATCCAAGAGAAACACTCTTCAATTGGGTTGAAGTCTGGTGAGTATGGCGGCAGGTACAGAAGCTTGATACGTCTGAAGATTTGGTCATCAATTATTAGAATACAGCAAAGGGAAGAAACGGACTTGGCGTTGCACATTTCCTCAACTTCTTCGACATGATGGATCCGGCAGTTATCGAGGATCAAGACACTTCGCGGAGCTGGATACGGGTTCATGACTTCAAGCAAACCTTCGAGCCAGTCAACAAACTGTTCGCCGTTATATCCCCCAATTTTCACATGGGTATAAATGAGACCGTCAACTGTTATGGCAGGAAGAAGTGAATAACTACAGCGAACCCAAATCATTTAGTTTGAATAAACAATTGGTGAATGTTCCGTACCGTGTTCCCCGCACAAAATTGCGTGACTTGGTACACCGGAGGCCTCTGTATGACCAACCGTTGTTACGGTAGGTGGTCAAGATGTTGACCGCAGACTCGTCTGCAGTCACAAGATACTCTGCGGGGTATTGACCAACCTCTAGAGCAAATTCACGTCGAGCATTTTCGCATCTTTCGGCCGCTGGTTTGGAAAGCTGGGACTCCAGTCAGCTGGGTTTCAATTGTATCCGGACAACTTGCCTTTTTGGATGTCATTCCAAGACGTTTGAGGGTCCGACTGATCGTGCTCAATGAGATCTCGAGTCCGTGAACACATTGAAGTTGATCTTGAATTTCATCAAGGAATAGATCGGGGGAATGGTCGAGCATCCCAAGCATCATCTAAGGTCTGTTCAGACAGAAATCATCAGCTGTGGAATGACGCACATCGACGGCCTCTCTCGACATCAACGGAGCCCTTCCTGAGCGTGCACGCTGTCTGGAAACCTCTCCGATCTCATTGTAAACCTGACGGACACGTTGCACAACGCGCAGAGGCATATCGAGGAGGAGGGTGATCTCAGTGGAGCTCAAGTGGAGTCTCTGAGACATATGGATAACACGTCGCTTCAGATCATGAGAATAGTGGTGTCTGAGGGGAACTTGACGCTGTTTTCGTGCCATGAGATGGAAGGAGTAGCAAACGCGTTGCGTGATTGTGACCTGCGGTGACATGACGCGTTCGAGTCCGGGCCGAAAAGATTCGGCGTACTGAGGACAATTGATTAGTGTTGCACCTCATCGATATCTATGAGATGGGGAGTATTTTCGAAAGCAGATTTGGCTGCAAGGCAGCATAACGAAGCTACTTGGTGTAATAATCCAGCCGGGGTAATTTCAAATGCAACCCTCTCTTATCCCATCCTATCCCATCCTATCCACGACTCTCAGTCTCAGTCGCAGGGCATCCAATCTCAGATAGTAAGGAGTAACTGAATGAGCTCAGTCAGAAGAATATTGCAGAGAACAGTGCATTGCACACACCGCAAACCCCGCACAAAGAAGGCAGGCACAGCCCTCGTTTTCGGTATACCAGTGGACGTGGATGTGTGAATAGGGTACCAAACGGTTGGTGGAGTTGTCCCCGTTCGGATGCCAGGCTCTTTGCCATCGCTGGCGATTATAACCTGGCAGACTGCAAATTAGTCACGAATAGGAATCAAGGATGGGAAACTCGAGGACTTGAGCTGTTCCTGCAGTCGCTTGAGGCATCTGAAAGGCAGGAGACGAGAACGTAGTGGTGGTGGAGAAAGAAAGGCGTGTATCCACAGTGACGCCGCTAATGAAATAACGGCAACATATGATGGTTACCGAGAATAGATGCGACGCGACCCAATTAGCATGTAGAACACGCGTTTTTTTTGACCATGCACAAGATGTAAGTGTGTAAAAGTACTATCGGACCCTTCCCGATACTTTCTCTTCTTCATTTGAGTCAGAAACCAGGTTGTTTGAGAGAATTCTGTGATGGCAGTACAAAATACTGTTGAGCAGAAAACAAAAAGAAGGAGGGCCAATATTTGTATTTTGACTCTGGTACAAAGCATCAGTTATCGTTCAATTTCAATCACGAGGCGGTTTTCCACCCAGCAAATAATCTTCTCCTCGAGATTGGCAAGGACTGTGTTTGTGTAAGTGAAGGAAAGAACTGTTTGGATGATCTCTGAGAGCTCATACGAATGGTCGTGGTATTTGGGATCTGAGAACCGACCCTTCAGGAGCCCCAGTGCCATATAGACGAACCAAAAGCAGCCTTCATTTTTCGGTTACGAGTCTATTCCACAATGTGGTTCGCCGGGGGTTAAAATCTCTCTGCGTGCCCATTGGAGGGTGCATTCACCTAGCTGGACTATTATTTGACCGGAAAGTGAGTACTCATTCCACTTCTGCACCAGGAAGGGATAAACCATGTCCACAGCTACAGAATTCAAAAAATATTCCACAACATGGTTCACTGGGGATTAAATTTTCTCTTCGTATGCTGGCAGATGCATTCCCCCAGCCGGACTATGAATCGACCCGAAAATCAACACTCTTTCTACTTCTGCACCGGGAAGGGATAAACTGTGCGCACAGCCACAAAATTCAAAAAATATTCCATAAGGTCGTTCGCACGGGGTTAAATTTTCTGTTCGTGTGCTGGCAGATGCATTCACCCAGCTGGACTATGAATCAACCATAAAATGAACACTCATTCAACTTCTGCATCGGGAAGGGATAAAATATGTGCACAGCCACAAAATTCAAACAATATTCTACAACGTGGTTGGCTGATCCACCGCTCTTGACAGTTTTCATACATGTACTTATTCTTCGTGTAACAGAGTTTGATCCAGTAATCAAGGTCTTCCTCAAATCAATCACAGATACTACTGAACATGCAGATGCGCTCTCAATTACCTTTGATAGACCCGAGATCCCAAAGAATTCTTTGTCTGCAATGCTGGCAGGATTGATGTTTATCTTGGACAACATAGACAGAAATGTTCCACTGCTCATTTGCACGTCATCTGACTTTTTGGCCAGCGCCCTAGTAAAAGAGAGGAGAAAATTCGAGTATGACATACTGGATGCTAAATTCAGGTTGATCACCGCTGTAATTGCGAAATTAAAGGAACAAGTGGCGCGTGTTGAATTCAAGAGGGTGACATTGAACCAAGCCAAGCCACTGATAGAGACACAGCTTCAAATCGTGAAAATTGAGACTGAGATTGACTGTATGTTTGAGCTCCCAGGAATTCCTTTGGCGCATCGATCCCAAAGACAGTTCACAAAGATTATAAGAAAGCGTGAACCGAAACCTATGCGCAGATCCACCTTTGTGAACCTTGACCAAATACGATGCTCTGTGGAAGAAGTCTCTGATTGCATGCCCACTGATGAAACAATTTGGAAGTCAATTCAGTCTGGTACTTTACAACGCCTGACACGGGAATTTTACTGGAAATGTATTCATAATACCTTCAGAGTCGGTGACTTTTGGCTTTGTCCATTCGCGCAGAATGTCAGACTTGCCAGGTCCCCCAATACTCTTGAACACATTGCACTGGAATACAACCACCCTGGTCAAAGACTAGTGTGGAACTTGACAGTTGACAACAACTTTGGTTGAAAAAATATCACCAATGGCCCATACAGAACTGGGGACTAGTATTAGGATGTAACCTTGTTGTGTTCCGTTCTACCCGTCTCGATGAGCCGAGTCGGGAGTAAGACGCCGGCGATATTGCCAAACGCGGCTCAGCACGTGACTGGCGTGACCAAAGTTCCAGGCGTGAGTTTGAAATCCCTCTGATATTTATTGAGCGATAGTGAATTATCTTTGCTACCCACCATCCTCTCCCTGGTACAATTATAATTAACTACTTAAGGATGTATTCTATAGCCGTCCACGGTTGAATGCCATCCCAGAGCGGCTGGCCGTGCCGGCGACGCGGCTGCGTTTTCACTACAACACACGTGCCCTCAACGCAAGTCAGTTAGACTGAGTTACTTTAGACCGAACATGACGGACGGCGAAACCATCGGCAATCTCAGGCCGTTTTCGGCCAAATATAACCCCAGTCTTTAATTGAATATCTTATTTCCACTCTTATGTCACCGTCCACTTCTTCGGCGAAAGCCCGCGAAGAACGCGAGTTCGGGCAAAGACAGTGGTGAATGGTAAATTTTACACGTATTTTACAAACTTTACAACCATTTTTTACTGTAAATTACGGTACTTTTTTCGCTTGGATGCACATTGTTGAATGTTACGGTGACCTTTGAATCAAGCAAGCATAATGAAAGTTAGCGAAGAAAATAACAAAAAAGAAATATATATATCGGCGTACCAGCGTCCCATCCGTCTCGCACGCAATCACCTGGCTGCGCTCCTATGACCACGTACAAAATTGAGGATCGCGATCTGCGAGCTGGAAGTAAGTGGAACCAAGAAGCATTTCACAGAGAGTGTTGGGTTTTGTGGGATATTAACTAGTCTATTGTTTACCGCGGGGCTCTGATCGGAGTGCGCTCTTATTATGGAATTCGGAGCTTGCGGGGCACGTGCATCTGCCCCGCTTCTTTTCGCTCGCCATTCTCGACGCGTTTTCTCATCCTCTACACGAGAAAATCTCCTTCGGCTTTCCGCGTTACGCGCCATCACCTCACTGGATGCCATCCGAGACCATTCTACCCCACCACCAGTGTGGGAAATCGGCCCTACCGCCACCATACCATACCCCCACTTGATCCAAATCTAGTCATCCCCACTCGCCCACCCAACGCCGATGCGTACCGCATCCATGAACCGCTCCCCATTTGCAACACTGTAAAATGTAAACCGTTAGGCACTATTGCAGTACGATCAACCGAGCCGCAGGGCATGGCCCAAGCGATCGCGGATTTCGAGAGCCAGATAGAACGTGAACGAGCCCGACCATGGTGAGGATCTCACTCATTTGAAACTGAGCTTTACCATTGACCCAGAGACGGGATTTACACTGGTCATCAGCACTGCAGGAGAGACCGAAGATACAAGTGGCGATGAGGAGGAGGCGGAGGAGGCAGAGGACGACTCTGGGGGGGGAAGCTGATACCAACGAAATTTTGAAGGGTTTTTTTCTTGAGCTCTGTTCGAGACTATTGTGTGGCTTAGTTTGTGTTCGTCCGATAGAACTCACTTTCTATCCGCACAACACTGAAACATCAAAGTCCAAAAAAGCAAATCAAGTTCAATACTTTGCGAGTATCGCGAGCTCGAATTGAGTTACAGGTTCTGACCCTCGAAGCAAAGAAACAACATTTTTATTTTATCAAGCCCATACGCTAAGAATCTCATTCAGCGATCTCTGTGTCCAACCCGACCCCAATGCTGTAGGATCATGCAATTGCAATGGCTGGCATCTATTGTGGGTGCTCAATCTTTAATATATCCGGTTTTCTGGGTGTTAAACGTTTAGAAGTCGCTCGTCGTAGTTCACGGGCAACCAGATTCCTCTCAGAAAAAGTATACATGGCCCGAGAATTGAAGCAGAAAACAGGAAATTCCCCGGACCCCTATCTTTTGTAAAATAGATATATAGATTCGAGGGATGCTAAGTAGGCATCAACAGTTTTAAAGTATGGCAATGATGCGCCGGAACCTCAGAATGGGACTGCAAGCGATGTCGTGCACAGGCCTCGAAAACGGAATCATTACGCCCAGGTCAAACCTCAGTGGTGGATGAAGATTCAACGCAATTGGATCTTGGATGTAGCAGGGGCGTCCATGGGCAACGTTGAGGGCCTGTGGATGTTTCATACAGCCTGATTGGTTTTGAAATGGTTGGCAAGATGTCAAGTCACGCGGTTAAAAATGGAAACCACTAATTGCGCTCTGGAAAGCGCAATAATGCCTCTGAGCATGATCCGAATAGTTGTAAATAGCGTGTTTGCGCTGCAGCCATCCAATGGCTAATGGCCACCAAAAATGAAAATTTTCGATGAACCATCCACCCATTTCCCCCACTTTGAGTACATAAAATTGACACCAGGGAGGGCCTCTACTGACTTTGATTAATATTATCACGGATAGAAATGACTGAATTGGTTCCCCACTCAAATGAAGAACCCGAGGTGGAGCGCCGACGGCGCCTCCAGCGGGAAGCCCCAAAACGGCGCCACAGTCCTGAGGATAACTACAATCGTCCCGATAGAACAGATATTTTCCGTTCATGAAGCACTCTATCCAGTGAATCACGCATTGACAGTAAATGTCACAAGCGCTCGCCGGCGCTTCGCGCCGGCTCCCACTCCTGCCGGAATGATAGATTAAAAGCGCAGTTTAAAATGGCTTCAGACAGACAGACACACGTAATTTTAATAAAGGGGTGAGGTGATATATCAGTAGGAACTCCTTAATTTCCTTGGGGAGCTGCCGAAATACTTCTGAAATTGCATAGTCCATATTGACCTGTCTAGAGAAATTGGAATGAGTGCCATGTATCTTTCTCTCCGATCAATGGACACCCGCTTTTTTCCCTTTTTGAATCACACAACCGAATGTGGATAGAAGCAGCCATGACGTGCACAGGCACATGCCCCAATGCCAGTTGAATCGACTTCTTTCCGTTTGACATTTGTTTCATTGATGGCACAATGGTTGTTACAGTTTGAGTGCTATGTTAAATCAGTGTGCAAACCATGTCCAAAATTTTAATCCTGCTCCCCCCTTGAGGCCATCGAAGCACGCGCTTCACATTGAATGCCTCGCGGAAAACGCAAAAGTGGCTCTGGGCGGAATCTAAAGCGAGGGAAATGTTCGCAATGACCCTAGCTACGCAGATCTGCAGCGCACGCCCCAGAAAGTGTTTCCGGACTGCTGTGGAATTAAAAAGAAGGAGCTCATTGAAGCACGTGCTTCAAAATAAAAATGAATTGAAACTACAATACTATCGATGGCCTCTCTTTGCAAAAGTTTTTTGATGGGAGTGCTGTTTGAGTATTAGGTCTTGAATCGCTCTAAAATTTGAACCATAGCAAGCCATAGGTATGATTAACTCGTCTGAATATTATCAGATTTTTCGGTAGCCTATGGAGAGAGCTTTGAAGATGCCGGTGAGACGTCTGTTTTGACGGTGTTTTTATATACCTTTGCAAAATTTCGTCACACTTGTCACACGGCCGAATTCATTCTCCGACGGGTTCGGGCAAGGATGAAATTCTCGCATTATACAGTATAGGCTATCGTATGTGTAAGTATGGTTAAAGTAACATGCAATACTGTACGCGGAGGTGTCTCGTGAGTGGATGTAGCGCGGAGGACGGCGTAAAGAGCGTTAGAGAGCGTATTTAGAACCGAAAAAGCGAAGGATCGTAAAGGTGGCGCACGGGATAATTAGTGGCAGGGTTTGTATAAAACTCTGGAGAGAATGGAGGCGGGTGAGGGATAGGAAAGTCGGAAGGCTGAGGAGGTGTCCAGGTCTCGGGCAGGCGATAGAGAGCGTTCGGCGGATGGGGTGGCCCCATGTCGATGTCCATCGGTGATGATCCAGAGCCAGATCCGCTTGGGAGATTATGAATGTCAGTTAGCGGATCCTCGGGCTGCTCCGGCTCTTCAGGATCATCATTAGCCCCAGCTGCACGCCTACGACGGCGAGTCTATAAATCAAGGTAGCGCTTGTCTTGTTTGAGAACCGCATTGGCGTCGAAATGGGCGACGATCCTCCCAATGAGTACCTCGAGTGTGCCGTTCTCGTCTAGCTCCAATGACCAGACCGAGAACGATGTGCTATGTCAACTCATTAACCGCTGCATCCGCGACAATGACGCACCTTCCATCTGGCTCCTGACAGTCCTAATTGGCCTCCTGAAGCGCGGAAAACCCAAGGACGACCCGAACAGCTACAGAACCATTGGTCTAGAAAGCTGCTTTTTGAAGCTGGTTACGCTCCTGATTCATATGCGGCTGACCAAATGGTGTCTTGCTGTTGGGATGCTCCCACCCTCTCAAAATGCGTTCCACGTGGGCTATCATACCAACGACAACATGTTCATATTACGTTGCGCTATTGATCGAGCCCGCGCCGCTGGCAAACCCCTCTTCGTTGTTTTTGCAGACCTAAGCAACGTGTTCCCGTCCACTGACCAAGCAACCCTTTGGTTAAAAATGCGGGCGGCAGGCGCGGGTGGAGCCATATTTGACTGGCTTCGCATGGTCTATCGAAGAATGGCCTATATCGTCAGACATGAATCGGAGGTATCTACAATGTTCCGTGCACTCATAGGAATTCTCATCGGCGACACAAGCTCACCGATCCTGTGGACGTTATACCTATCGGACTTCAAGCTGCTTTCAGACGCCACCACGGATATCCTTCTGGCTGGAATATTCATCACGAACCTGGAACAGGCCGACGACATGATTCTCATCTCCCTGACTGCCGATGGGGCTCAGCGCAAGATGAACGCGCTCTGGAAGTGGTGTAGTGTGAACTTCATGATCATCAATGCTATCAAATCCTTTCTGATGATCTATGGACCGATTCCTAAATCCCTGCCTATCTTCTACTTTGGAGAGGAAAGCGTGAGCATTGTGAAGTCGACGAAATATGTTGGCTTCAATCTGAACTCCACAAAGAAGAATATTTTGGAGATCACTATGATAAAAAGGCAAGCAAAGCTCGGGCGATTGCGAACACCCTGCTTGGTCTAGAGTCTATGGTCGGCACGTTGTCGCCTTGGGAGGCGCGCAAAATGTACATGGCTTTGGTGGATCCACATCTAACACACGGTTGCGAAGTTAGCCTTGACGTGGACCTCACCTATTTGAAGCTACTTGAAGATGTACAGGTCGAGTTCCTACGACGCGTATTAGGCGTTAATAAGCGGTCATCAATAGCACCCTTGTTCACAGAAACTGGTCTAGTACCACTGCGCTTTGGGCGAGTCATACTGGCACTGACACATTTGAGATATCTCGTGGCTCTAAATAATGACAGATACATCAAAGTAGCCGCGAATGCTGTCACGCGATCCGTCAATGCCAAAAATGTTTAGGCCTGGAGAAACATCCAGGCAGATGCCGCTCGCAGAAGCATGCCAATCACTGCGTTTCGACCCCCTGTAGACGCACCTGTGTCTACGTTGATTGACATGTGCCGACATGTGGCGATGTTCGGCTACGTCCGGCGATCTGCATCTACGCTCCAATGTAGACGCACCTTTGCCGCCGTTGATTGATGTCCAGCTATGTTCGTCTATGCGAGGTAGATGCAGTGCATCTACCCGTCGGCTACGTATGTCTGCCTGCATCTACGGCGTAGATACACCTCGCTCAACCCCGCAATGCAAACGCGGCCAATCTTGGTATGAGACAGCCTCGAAATCGCTCCTCGGACGAGTCTTGAGTCTTTTGGTAAAATCTCAGTTTGCTGGATATACCGTATATGCCTTTTAAAGTTTTACATAATTTTTGCATCACCCCTGGCGGCGATTTGTGCGGAGACTAAGCTCTGGCCATCAGCCCTGGACGTTGTGAAGGCGACGCGTGGTCAAGATACGACCTCCCTTTCTTTCCCCTGGTCCCCTCCTCCATCTCCTCTCTATGGCTTTGCTTTAAACAATGCAGCAAACCCACTTTTCTCGAAGCCAGCGCTGGCAGGACGACGGCTATGATCCTGATCCCCACCACGTTAAACTATGCCCGATTTTTACGACGAGGAAGACAAGTGAGTGTGAACTTGTAGAGCAAGTAGATGTCCCTCTCACAGACTAGTTTGTATCGACCCGCTGATCCTGTCCGTGAAACTATCCAACGCCAATATGGTTTCATCGGACGCGGGCCTCCTCCGTAAGTGTCGGGTTACCGTACCAGTTCTTCGACCCATTTAACAACGCGCAGAGGCCATGGTCGTTCAATGTCGATCCTTCCCCCTACGCTGCCCAGCATAAACACCCAGACACCGGCGCCCCGGGCCAGATCAGCCCAATTTCCGATTATGCGTGAGCCTTCTGGCGCGGATGCACCGATTCGAATCGGCGACCTCGAGGGTCTCTTTCAACGGTTCTCGCTGCGGCAGGAAGAATATCACCGCGAGCAGACCCAAGAACTCAGGGCGCAAACGTCGAGACTTGAGGCGCATCTGAACGATCTTGAACGCCCCGTCTCCTTATCCGCCGAGTCTTCACGTGGACGTCCATCTGCTCGCGGCAGTGTTGGAACGCGGGGCAAAAGCCGTGTGTCGCGCCCTCTGCGCAGACGACCTCCGTCCGAGGCTGCCGTCCCCCGAGCGTCTGATGAGGGAGCCGTAGACTCAACTAGTGCCCAGGGGGAAGATGAGGCTGACGATGAAGGGGATGACGAAGAGCTCTCGACGTTCAGGACGACGAAAAAGAACAAGGACCAAACTGCAATCCAGGTGCGTTAGGATTCGTTACTGTTCTAGCCTCCAATGATTCCCACTGCAGAAATACACCACCCGAACGTTCCGCGGTGCATGCGGCGTGAAAGGGAACGATTGGCCTGCTCCCGTACCCGCCCGAGTTAATCCCGCCACTGGCGTGAAGTATCTGAGTCCGATTTTCCATTGTGATGTGACCGACCCTCGAAATCATGCTATTTGCGTGGCGGTTGCAGACCGCGTCGATGCGGAGATGAAGGCAAGTCTCTTCATTGGCTCGATGCCGTGGAATCGGTACTAATAAAACGAAGTTGAAACGCCCGGCCGGTGTTCCTGACACTGCGGTCTGGGATTCTAATATGCTGCTCAGGTGTGCGAAACAGTCGTTCAGGTCATGCAAAGCGGGGTGGAAGAAAACCCAGACACCCGAAGCCGCCGAGAGAGCAGCTGTTAACGACTGTAACACACGTATGTATCGGCGTCGATGCACAGTGAGTTCTTTGCTCCGAGACGTTGCCCTTTAACTCTCTGTTCACTTTTATCAGAAGTTCATTCACATCGACAGTCAGATCGAGGCGTTCGCGGCAAAGTTTGGCATCCCATTTTCCGTGGCGAACAACCTCCTCACACAGGAGCTTTTGTCTGATGAGGCGTCGGGACCGGAGGATGAAAACGAAGAGTCCTTGGCCGCGTGGAAGGTTCGCATGGCGGCGGCGGCTGGCCATACGGATCTCACTCCGGCCGCACTGAAAAATAAGGACTTTGTCGAGGTACTTGAGTGTCCGTGGCGCTCTGATCAGGTATTTCTTGCATGTCGAACCTCAATCCTCGCTAATATGCGCCTTGTCCAGCTCTCCTTCATCTCTTCCTCGATGCAATCGTTGTACCGCGATGCTGTGAACGCGGGCCGGGCCGGCAATATCAAGTACATTCGCGTGCCAACTCCCACGCATCGCAAATCATCGCGTATCCCGCGTATCTCGCCGTGGGATTTCGGGATTTTCTTCGCAGTGGCTGGATGAGCAGCGCAGCAACCCGGAAGTCGATGTCGATGGCCTGCTGAAGGATTGGGAACTCACGGCAATCCAGAGGGATGGACGGACATTCCTATGACCGCAACTGCGACGGGAGCTGGAATAATTGTGGATCCGCGTTTCGATTTTGAAGGACTGGCGGTCTCAGAGACGGAATTACACTAGAAGTAGCAACATTTATTATACCCATACCATTCGTTCTTAGACTACGCCGTATTGTTCGTTTCACCCACTACTAGGAATACTACTCCACCATGTCGCCAAACCCATACACCAGGAGTGAGGTCGGGAACTAAAGAAAATACGGATGGGTTGATGAAGCAACGGCAAACTGAGATGCACAGACACGATCCATGGTCACTGTCATCCACAGAGGAGGCTCTGTATGTGAGATCTTGCCCCGTGCAATTTGACAATGAATCTTCTTCAGGGGGATGATTGGAGGGAAATCTTTGTCCTTTGGATCGGCATATGAGTTGTATTCCCAAGTGTCGACACCCAATTGCGGGCTAAAAACCAAACTGTGAGTATTTCATCGCAAAAGAACTAATGAACCAACTAATTGTCCCAGGGAAATTTCCCAGCGTCCAAAGGGGTCAGATTTGAACGCTTCATCCACAAAACATGGGCTAGCATGGTGCTGTGGTCAGCAGAGATCCCAGGCTGACGGTGCTGTATTAAATGTCGAACTTCCCCAGCATATGCTTCATTGTTATAACGAGCTTGGATGATCAATGAACCCGCAGTATTACGGCGTGACCGAGATGTTGGTGTGATCCTCTTGCCATCCAGTAGTGCGAACTCGTAAAAATCAACGAAGGGGGATAACATCTCGGTTCCGTGAGTGGGATCCCCGCCGTAATGGACTTGAGACTTTCTGTGTTGTAGTATGTGAAGAGTCCATAGCGGAGGATATCCTTTTCCGGGAGGTGAAAACCCGCTTTGGCAATACTCCCGGCAACAACACGGGAGCCGTTGTGTATTTCTGTGAGAGAATATAGCTTATAGATGTAATAGAAGAAGTGCGATAGCTCACCTGCATTTGCTGCATCCTGGACCGTACCAATAGCTTCCGCATTATCAGTAGCACCCAAGATTAGCTGAACGAGCTCATGCTCGGACGGTGATGATGAATTGGCGCTGGTAGAGGTTTCTAATGCAATCCTGTTCAGCTGTCGAATATGTTTCAGTTACCAGTATGATACAGCCTGCTGCCTAGAGGAATAGTGATACACACCACTGATGTTATTCGGGACGAACGGTGGAACTCTCGCATCATTGAGACTTCAAGACGACCACCGGTCCAGTTATTGCTGTTTAAGTTCTTGAGAATTTTGTTCAACTGCTCGGTCAGGAAGGCCCAAAAGCCATTTAATGGACCATATTGCACAACTTGGTCTGGGATGTGAACGGCCCAGCGATGGTTGGGTTTCATGGCATCAGCCCCATAAAACTAATGGTCTGTGAAATTTTTGAAATGACCGCACTTGAACAGACGTACCTCCAAAAACTTGAGCAGGTAGTCCCGCAACAGTACCCTAACAGTGGGAAGAGTATCAATTCGAATAGAATTTCCGACTACAATCTTGAGGAAAGCAGAAAAACGGAGAAAATTCTCATCTTCTCCTTCCTGAATACGTGGTCGCGGGGGGTGTCGGCGCTTTGGGTTCAGCAGCCTTCTTGCCGCCTTTTTCCCATGTTCTCTTGTTTTTTTCGTACTCCCTCTGCAGCACTGGATATCGTTTAATTGCAGACTGATGCTCCTTCTCAGCTTCGCGGAGGAACCTCTCCCACACAACCGGTATCTCAAACAAGTAGTAAGATCACTCTGAATTAAGTAAATGGATGTGTGAACGTACAATGATTGCCCATGGACCCGTTACTGCAAATTTATATTCGTCTGCTGTAAGTGATCCTCCGGCAGGCTCGCCGACTCGCAAAGGGAGCCGACCTGCCCACAGCGGAGATTCAAACTTTCGACAAATTACTTAATTAACAGACCAGCTCGCAAATCAATATCACTTACACTTTCAAGGAACTCGTGTATCGTGTGGAGCTCACGATGAAATTTAGCTGTATCGGCTCGCAGAGCTCCAGATTTGATCCAAGTTGTATACCACTGTGTTTTTGCCAGACCTAGAGCGAGATCATTGCTAGAAGGTTTTAAAAATTGTGATGCGCTCACCGAGAAGCAGATTATGCATGGGATCCACCACCGTAAACTTCACTATATCAAAATACCACAGTCGAACGAGTTCCGTCCATTTAACACCATGCTCAGAAAAAAAATCCTCTCGTTCCTCTTCCGTTTTCAAAGTTTTATATCTTTCGCTTAGTCTTCGGTGCTCTTCGCCGTCTCTTGCAGGGAACCCTAGACAGACCAAGTTTCAGGATATCATTTATTCAAGGGTGAACTCATTGATTTTATGAACTATCACCGTTTTGTAAAGACTTTTCGCCGAAGAGCTCATCGTGGGATACAGTGCATTTGGAGCAGGGGGCGGTGTTGTGGCGATGGTCAGCAAATCCACAGATCTTGCACATGGCCGGATGGTCGGCAATGATTGCTACGAGAGCAACTCGCACACGAATCCCTGTACCAAATTATAATGTTGGGAGTGAAGCTGAATTGCGGAATGACGTGCCATTGGGATGTTCTGGAGTTTTAACAATAATTCCTTCTTCGTAAAGCTCAAGTAGGTCATCGACAATGATCTTTAGGTAATTCTGCAGCTGCTGGCTCGTGGGCTCTTGCGGGCCCGGTAGCATTCCGCTGAGAATGAGATTATCGGTACGGTACCTGGGAAGGAATCAGCTGTTTTATGTTGTGTGTAGCAGCAGGCTCACATCTGAAACATATCCAGATTTTGGACACAGAATGACATGACACCGGACGAATGAGAAGGCCCATAGCTACTGGTTTTACGTCCAAACCTAAGGGGTTGCATTAGACACGAGTAGATGAATCAATCGGTATTTTACCAGTCGAGGGAGAAAGTCACACCAAGTCGTAGTTCTTCCTCGGCGCTCGGGCCAAAGAAGAACAAATTTCCATCATGCCCGCGTAATGTTCTCCACACCTCTGCATCCTGCATGGATTTGAGCTCCCCTTCCACGCTGCCGGTACGAGTTTTCCACGCATTAACCGCAGAAACCATCCCAGGCCGAGCGAAGAATTCCTGAAGGGCAACAGATAGCAATTGGATCGGAGCGACCATATGGGGCTCTGGTTTTACCCTAGCAGGTGGATCGTCGTCGGGGTTGTCGCTATCGGCAGAGTCAGATTGGATGGGGTGTACATCATCCAGTGCGTCAAAAAGGCGACGCGTGGCAGGTCTGAATAGCTCCAGCTCGCAGGTGGGGCAAACCGTATCAGAATCAGTCCCAGGAAGGAGAACCTTATGGCAGTTGTAGCAGACTGGATGTACCGTGAACCGGTCCCGAGCCCCGAGTTGTGCAAAAAGTGTCTTCAGAGTGAGAGGCATGCGAGAATTTCCCAGGAGTTTGACAGGCAAAGCGCCCAACACCAAGTTCAGGCATGAGAGAATGAGAGCACAGGCATGGAAGGTCACATGGTGGCGTGTGTGCAAAAATGCGACAAGATATATGATCCCGCGCACACACCAGTTCGGGTGCACAGTATCTTGCATCTGAGTCGAGAGCGCGTGGGGCCGGTGCAGCGGAGTTGGATCCAACTCCACCTCAGTCACAGGTGGAATGAAGTCCTGGAGTGTAGCTTCGACTGCAAGGGGGAACGGTTCGGCTCTACAAGAAGTTGAGATTCGGAGACTATTTTGCATGCCACTTACATCACGATGCCTTCAATATCCGGCCTGTTTGTTTCCGACACCAAGGCCGATTGACGAGCTAAGCGGCCGATGTGCATTGGCTTGCGGCCACGCAATGCTAGAGCAGGTATATCAACGGTGCTTGTGTCAGTTGTATCGGGTCGGCGAGCAGGACGCCCGAGTCCACGTCCGTGTATCGAGGATGAAAGCATGGTGCTGGAGGTATCGGTGATGTCATTATTGTCTGCAGGAGGCCGACCAGTGCCACGGCCGCGCAGAAGGTTGGCGCGAGAGCGGTAAGCCATGCTGAAGTCCTCATATCCCCAGAGGCTTTATATAGTATGGAATTGAAGTTCACAGCGGATTCAGCGACCGAATCGGAGTGAGTGAACATCAGGAGAAGGTTTACATTCAGAGTCAAAACACTACCGCCGCAATGCCGACACAGTAGGATATCTTTCATTTCGCTGTTTTCGAATACTCATGACCACATAATTCTCCGTTGGTCCATAGATTCAGCGCATGCAACGAATCGGAGAGAAGAAGGAAACTTTAAGAGAAGAATTGTATTTACAATACACCCACTCGGAAACAATGGGCGACGTGTCTGTATTTGCCGACCACTCTGTGTCAGTGGAAGTCCCGAGAATGTTGCAGAGGCTTGCATTGAGCCGACGGGACAGCCGGAGAAGTTGACGCTATGCAAAGAACCTCGCACTTTGGTCGGAGACTCGGAGTTGTCACGGTGTCACTTGCGGTCCGGCAAACAAACGCCCTTGCCAGGCACCCGCAGACATCAATCGGATCACTTACTCAGGCTGCATATTGTCTGAGTCCGTTAAAAAAACACTATCCAATATCACCCTCATTCCACATCATAATTCATCTGCTCAAAGGTTTGTACATCTGTTTACATCTACCTACAAGCGGCTACATGCGGCTACGTCGGCTAACATGCGGCTACGTCGGCTAACATGCGGCTACGTCGACTGACGAACGTAGATCAATGTGGACGGACTGTAGATATATGTAGACAAAGTGCATCTACATCATGTAGACATAGGGGTCCATCTACCTTTGGCTACGGGGGTAGACGGACCCTCTGTCTACATGGGGTGGGAACGCAGTGAATGCGCGCAACTCAGAACCTTGAGTTGATCTCATTGGGAACAACAATTTGGATTTGCGAGCACACGTCACATGGAACACCAGGAAACATGACTGCTTGACACATTGGATGCATGCGCCTTCTCGCCTGCAATAGAGGTGCATTCAAATGGCTGCCATTTTGAAAAGCGTGACCTGACACAATAGAGGTGCGTTCAAATGGCTGCCATTTTGAAAAGCATGACCTGACACAATAGAGCCACATTCAAATGGCTGGCATTTTGAAAAGCAGTGCAATAGACCTGCATTCAAATGGCTGGCATTTTGAAAAGCATGACCCGATGCAATAGAGATGCATTCAATTTCAAATGGCTGCCATTTTGAAAAACATGACCTGACACAATAGAGGTGCATCCAAATGGCAGGCATTTTGAAAAGCATGACCTGACACAATAGAGGTGCATTCAAATGGCAGGCATTTTGAAAAAGATGACCTGATGCAATAGAGGCACATTCAAATGGCAAGCATTTTGAAAAGCATGACCTGACACAATAGAGATGCATTCAATTTCAAATGGCTGCCATTTTGAAAAGCATGACCTGACACAATATAGGTGCATTCAAAGGGCTGCCATTTTGAAAAGCGTGACCTGACACAATAGAGCTGTGTTCAAATGGCTGGCATTTTTAAAAGCATGACCTGACACAATAGAGGTGCATTCAAAGGGCTGGCATTTTGAAAAGCATGACCTGGCACAATAGAGGTGCATTCAAATGGTGGCCAAAGTCGTCGCTGGATGAGTATATATTCCACTCCATAGTCCATGGTCCAGGAAACCTGCTTTGAAAGTGATTCACTGGTAAGAGTCCTGAGATTCCGAGCTTTGGTGGATTGAGCGCTTAGGACTGATTTCCAGAGAGCCATACACCAACATCTTCAGAACAGCGCAAGTCGCAGATTTGGAACACCGTCGCAGTCACCGCCATGAGTGAAAACAAAGACACAGGGCTCCGACCACCGAATGACTCCAACTGACCTATATATCTGAAGTAAAGGTCGTATGGAGCTCCTAGGGTAGTTCGGCCCATTGCCGTATCTGGTAACTCTGGTGAAATTAATTATTTTAGCTGCCTCCAGGAGGAAGATTTTTCAGAGTTCGCTCTGAGCAAAAACTGGTCATCATAGCCTAAAAGTGCTTGGAAAGGGGAGCACACACATATTTTATCGACCTCAAACCACCATCATTTGAGCTTGCTATCATGCTCCAAAATTGGCCATTTTGGCCGAAAATTTCAAAAAGGCCCAAACTTGTCATATTGTTGGGGGCATTGTGAGCTCAGATGCAAATAAGGTGAAACAAAATTATGTGGAATCGGAAAAAACCGGAAACAGTGTCGAAAACACAGCCCACACTGAATGGTATCGCAGTAACGCATGACTCGCACCGTTGGATTCAAATGCTCGTTAAATCCTTCGATCAACCTTTGACCCCTCATTGGCTCATTCCCGTGTTATCAAATGGTAGCATGAAAGTACTTGAAAATGGATGATACTTACAGTTTATTTCATTGGAATTCATTGGGTTTCGGGCTCGCAATGCCCCCCGCAGCCGGGTTGTGCCCAGCCGCCGTCAAAAACGTGACTGAAGGTAGCCTGGCAAGCTGCGGCTTCTGTTTGTGCATCAGGGAGCATTGGGATCGTAGCCTGGCAAGCTGCGGCTTCTGTTTGGGCATCAAGGAGCATTGGGATCGTAGCCTGGCAAGCTGTGAATCTTTTTGGTTCTGGGGGCTTGAGGTTGTGGCCTTGCAAGCTGCGACTTCTGTTTGGGTTCTGGGGGCTTGAGGTTGTGGACTGAAGCTGCGACTTCCGTTGTGGAAGTGCGACTTGCCTCGCTCGTCGCCTTCCGATCCCGGCCCGATTTCCGCTGTCAACCAAATTTGGTAACACCGCGCCGATCTTTTTCGTTCTTCTTCTACGACGCGTCCATCGCGCCTATTTCACTTCTAACCGAGTTTTCTTCCCTCTTTCTTCCTCAGAACACGTCCGCAGCTGCAGAATCGATTTTATTCACGCCACACTGCCAAGATATCCATTTCCCACTTCACACGGACATTGCGCGAAATCAGTCACCTTGGAGCTGAAACACGGTCAGGCTCGCTCATCTATCACTTACACAATTTAGATACTTCTCCCGTTTTCATTTTCTCTCAGTTCCCTTCGTATTATCACCTCATTTCTCCATTTTGTAGCCATCCCGATGCGAACGTTGCTTTCGACGCCACTGCTCACTCGGATCGAGCTGGGGATCGACTTCGACTTGGATTGAGCACCCAATGTCGGCGCTGAGCGGGGCAGCGTGTCTCCCTATACGTCTTTGCTCGTCCCCTGGTGTGTAGTGTGCCGAGGAGTTGACTTAGCCGAGGGATTTACAACGGACACTTTATGTACGTTTCCTAGTTTCATGTTTTTCTGCAAAGAAGGATACCCATACAAACATTTAAAGGTTCATAGTACGAGATATTCATGTTGAAATAGACAGAACTATTTATTGAAGAGAATAAGAAGATTCGGAACAAACCACAAATGCGAATGCTGCAAAGCCTGCTTGCCTGTTGGTGCCAGAAAGCTGGATTTGAATTGTTTGAACCTCGAAAAAGGAGAGTAATGATTGATGGCAAAAACACTCACTAGAAGGCGGCAGAGATGGCGAGCAAACCTTTCCATCAGTCCGAAGAGTTCCAGAAGGCGAAACAACCACGAAAACAGGGAGCAAAGATGTGACGGAAAGGCATCAGACAGATGGTTTGAAGTACAAAACGGGATTGATATCCGATTGGACCGCAACGAGAGAGCTGCACTGATTTCTGGGTTGATCAATGGAGCCCGGGCCGATGAAATGCTTGGTTAAGGAAGCCATAAAATTGCCGTGGCACCAGAAGGGACCCGAGATTAGCAGTAGTGCAGCAGCAGCGAGTTTTGATTTGACGATGGATTCACGTCCGAAATATAGCCAGCAGTACACAGAGGCGAAATCGGGCCTTGATCCCCGGAGAAGTATATTGCAGAGTAGAGAACTGAGGCTGTAAAAAGTGGGCGGAGGATTCGCTGTAGAACAGAAATAATCTCGTTCTTTATATATCCACAACCGGCAGGACTACGTGGCCCACCGGCTTGATAAGAATCGAATCAAGCTGCGCCGTAGGCAGCAGCAACTGCGTCCTGTCAAGAAGAGGCTGCGCATAGGTCAGGTGGTCGCCCATAAATGAAAGCCTTTGGTTACTCCAAGAGCCACAGCTGAGGAAACACAAAAGGAGAAAGCCAGGAAATTGTTAACTACGAAGAAGGGTGGTCTGCTGAGGAACATCAATTGAAAACCCCTGGAAATGGTCCGGTTCACAAATGGGGAAGGATAAGGGCCCTTGAAGACGAACCCAGAGGAAAGCCCAAAGGAGACAGAGATAAATTGGGTAATTGCACTGCCAAACGAAAGAACGGTTAATATTGCGGTCGACAAACGGGGATAGTTTGTGGCAGAAGACGAGAGAAAGAGAGAAGCAGCGAGAATATATGGGGATGTTGCACAGGTTTCGTAGGATACTGGGGTTTTTCATTCAAATCGACAGGGGGTGTGACGCGTGACCCGATTTACCAGTTCGACATTTCGACAGCAGCCGAATTTTCGCGTGACACCTCCAAAATTTCGACAGCTCCATGGAAAATTTACCTTTTTTTTTGCCACTGGTGGGGGGAAGGTGACATGTCTTAGATGGTTCGACATACCCCTCCGTGACGCGTGACTGTCGATTTGAATGAAAAACCCCAGTATTGTTAAAGAACGGTTAATTTCAAATTTTCCTTTGGCTTGTTCCAGTGTCCGAGCAGCAAGGTGTTTTAGCCGCTTTCTCGTTTCTCACTTCGCGCGGATTTGCGTACTTTCCCAGGAGTGCTTCGGCACTGATGAGCGTCCAAAAAGGGTAACTGGTGGCTGTGAATTGATGCCCAAGTCACATGCTAATTTAGGCGACATTTTTGCCAAGAGCACAAAATGACATTCTTTTGTTTTTACCCCGCGGCCTACACACCCAATACTTCCAGAAATATCTTTCGGGATCCGGTTTTTCTGTGAATACAGTTCCCGTCGGCACTTCATGACTACCTCTCTTGTGTATACCACATTTTTCGCTGCATCCATGTCCCGCACAGTACCAGCATTAGAATCGACCGTGATTTCAATTCTAAGTCGGGAACCAGCTAGCCTATAGTTGTGTCCAGGACGACGCACTGCTCCCACCCATGTGATTGCGCCAGGTGGAGGCAACATGCTGGGCCTAGGGCAGTGTACAGAGGCTCAAGGTTCCGGCCCAGGGCTGCTCCTTGTGCGCGACTTTTCTCAGGCATGGCATGACAGCATCAAGAGCTCAAAGAGGTGCAGGTCCAAAATGGTACGTCCAACGTCTTGAGCAGATCTGAGAAAATAGGTCAGCTTTTTTCTTCATGAGATTCGAGGCAGAATTGACCTCCTTCCAACACAAAAAATACGAGATTGCAGTGCCGGAAGAAAACTTAACCCCAGACGAACCGTATAATATTTCGGCATTTGGGCACATTTTGGTTGGTTGTTGTTCAGAAGTGGAATGGGTACGGATTTTTCGGCGGAATACGCATGGAATGAGTGCTCTGGTGGACTCAGAAAAAAAATTGACCCCCGGCGAACCGAGTTGTGTAATATTTCCGTATTTAGGCAATTTAAACCCTCCGGAATATTTTGGTTTGTCCTCGTTCAGAAGTGGAATGGGTACGGATTTTTAAGTGGAATGCGGTTCGTAGGCTTGGAATGAGTGCTCTGGGGGACTCAGAAAAAAATTGACCCCCGGCGAACCGAGTTGTGTAATATTTCTGCATTTGGGCAATTCTCAATTTAAACCCTCTGGAATATTTTGGTTCGTCCTCGTCCAGAAGCGGAATGGGTACCATTTTTTTGCTGGAATAAGGCTCTCTGGCATGGAACGACTTCTCTCAGGGACCCACAGAGAAATTTAACCCACGTAAATTCCACAAATCTTTACAGGTTCTGGAATCATGCATGCACATCCAGCGCAGCATCCCTACGTTCTGCCGCCTCCTAGGCATAGGCTTGGCTAGGCGATCGAAGGTTCAGGTAGGTCTGCCTAGGAGCCTACACAGAGTTTTTTTTACCTCTGCGTATCTCTGTGTAGCGAGGCCCACAATGCGGAAGGTACTTGGAGGTTCGACAGAGGCCCGAGTGATGTGTGACCTCGACCAAAGTTCGTGATCGACAGGGGGGTGCGTGACGCATGACTGCCGATTTGAACCAAATTGTCCAGTACGAAATTGAGGTGAAAATAGTGTGTTGGTGGCGTGTAAAAATGACGTGAAAGGAGAGGAACACGAGACGATGTAATATGACGAGTTTTGGTGGCTAAACTGGCCCACAGGTGATTTGAGACTGTAACGATGAGGAGCTCCGCCGCTGCCTCTGGGCACGTAGCCGTTCACGGGACACGAGATGGTGGTACGAGGGTAAAATGCGATGATGTGGCAGTATTTACAATACAAATAGATGATGTAAACTAGATAGGGGGAAAAGTAAAGTATCAATACAATGTAAGTAATTTCGGACTTCCACACGTCGGCCATCCGACCCTATCACAGTGCGGGGGATTTTGATGTCGTCCCCGACATCAGTTTAGAAGAGGGAAGGAGGAGGATGGCAGGAAGTACGAACGGAGTAAGTAATGCAACCAAAAGCACTAGAAAGATACAACGTAAATGAGCAGCCAGCATAAAAATCAACGAGCTGCAATGCGATTGCGAACCGGCTCCCAGAACTTCCACCAATCCCAGGGATCTGCTCCACTGCCAGTACTCTTGTGATTAATAATCCCGATGACCTCTAATAGGTCGTGTCGGAATGAGGACGAGTCGATGAGGCAGTCGAAGAGTTCGAGGATGAAATAGTCACGGGATTTGGGCTGAGATGATGATTTTGGAACGCGTCTGGGCATGGATATGGGAGGAGAAGATGAAAATGCCGTAGGAAAATGAGGGGTTATGGTCTGATCTCACATGCCTGAAGCTCGTGAAAGCGAAGCATCCTTACTCATTACAGGTGCTGCTGTGACTGATGTTATCACATCTGGGGTCCGCTTGCACCTAGAGCCGGCGTGCGCTCCTTCGGTAAGTCCATCGTGAACCTCTCTGATGATTTTTGAGTGAAGAGATTCCGGTACGCAAAGCCGATTGTTGCCGTTACCCGCGCCGACGACGCGCTCTGGATGGTATTCGACGTATTATTGGCCCCGAATGTCCCGAACGATCAAGAGATGCACCGCGACATCTGTCAGAAACGAAGCCACGACGACACGCACTGTTTGGGCTGCTACAGCCAATTCTGATCCCTTCCCAGCCGTTCGAAGTCGTTTCGATGGATTTCATCACAGAGTTGTCAGAGTCGGACGGCTACGACGCCTTGCTCGTCATCGTGTGCAAACTGACAAAGTATGGGATCTTCATACCTTGTCGAACGGGGATCAACGAGGAGGAAACCGCACGGTTGTTCTGGGAGCATGTGGTCACCCACTTTGGCCTACAATTGCAGATCATATGCGACAGAGACTCACGCTGGCGTCACCTGTTCTGGGAAGAAATGACACGGCTGATGGAATCGAAGAGAGCGTTGACAACATCTTACCATCCTCAGGCCGACGGGCAGACAGAGATTCTGAACCAATTCATCGAAACGGCGCTGCGGGCCTTCATCGGTTCAAAGTCGGAATGGAAAGGGTTTCTGCTCGCACTCGCGCTATCGTACAACACAACTCCGCACTCAAGCTCCGGATTTTCGCCAGCATATCTCTTGCGTGGATTCCAGCCATGGCCAGCAACACTGCTTACCGGGTTGGAGCCAGTGGACCGCAGAGTCGACACTGGGGGAAGAAGAGATGGAAGACAGATCAAAATCGACGGAAGCAAATTTTACCGGTGCCAATCATGTCGATCCCATTCCCACGCATCACGAAGCAAATATCGATGTTGATCCCGAAGCAAAAGGATTGGGCTTCCAAGATACCTGCCATTGAGTTTGCCATGAACTCAGCTCGCTCTGAATCCACTGGATACTCACCGTTCTTCTTGAACAATGGCAGGATGCCTAGTTCATTGATTTGGGATTCGGATCGCAAGCCCAAGTACCCCGGTATTGCTAATTTTATGTTGCAAAGGCGACTAGCAGTGATGCCATCCTAGCTGCACGAGTTAAACAAACTCACAACGCTTACCAGAAGAGGCAAGCAGAACCGTTCAAGGAAAATGATCTTGCCTACCTTTCGACAAAGAACATTAAGTTTGAGAAAGGTTTAGCTCGCAAGCTTATTCCAAAGTTCATTGGTCTGTACCTGATCACTAAGGACTTCGGAAATTCGTCATTCCGCATTGATCTTCCATCAAATTTGAAGCAACGGGGAGTGCATGATGTTTTCCACGCATCCCTTCTGAGGATCCACATTCCGAATGATGACCAGAGATTCCCTGGACGACTCGAAAGTCAGCTGAGTGTCTCGCAAGAGGCTAATTCTCACGAGTGGGCCATTGACCGAATTATAAACCATTCTGGAAGTAAAGCGAATGCTCTCTTCGAGATTAGGTGGCAGTCGGGTGACTTGACCTAGATGCCTTATCAGGCGATTCATCTGGCCGCTCTATCCGTTTATTTTGAAACTCTGGGTATCTCGGACATTGGTCAGTTGACGAAGAAGGGCGGAGTTGTTCCGGCGAACGATCTCGAACTGATTGCGTCAAGCATCTCACTTGATGGCACCATCCACTGTGGTAGGGTCGGATGGCCGACGTGTGGAAGTCCGACATTACTTACCTTGTATTGATACTTTACCTTTACCCCTGGATTCGCAGCTTAATCTTGTATAGAGCCAGGAACTGGCCTCCCGATTGAAACGGATATGCTTGAAGCTTCAAACTTCAATGCAACTGACTTTGCAGGATTCTACAGTGAGGTTCAAGTTAATCAAAGGAAGTTAAAAACTGTCGTAAATTGGGAAGCAAGTGCTGTGAACCTATTTGGCAAAATGTTCAAAGGTATGACACTCACACAAAGAACTGGAACCAATGCGACATCTACCCGGGTGGGCATCTGTTAATTCCGCGAATTATTCAGTAACGGCGAAGGTTATGTTCCATTCTTGTCCCGAAGTCGGCCATGGAAAACGACGCCTGAGAATGCCGTCCAGTGGCCAGTTCTTCCGTCGGGAGGAGGGGATATCGTCGGTTATCACTATGGCTGGTTTCGACCCTGAACATCTGCGAGAGTCGGAATAGTATGCGGGCAGAATCCCAAGCGCAGTAAACCTGCTCGACAGCTGGTAAGACAAGAATGGCATATACAAGAAACGGCCAATGACTGTCGAAACTCGTGGCAATGGGAGTTCCGAATGTGAAAGACTGCCGTAGCTTATTGGCTCTATTGTTCGGATGGAACGTATTCTTAAACGTAAACGCCGTGAGAACCCGCCCCGACAAACATATTCGCAGACCCCCGTGTACAGACGATATATTGCTGCCCTCAACGTCAGTTCACACTCTCTGTTGACAACATGACGGTTCTTATTCCTGCGTGCCTTCCGGGAAGAATCTTTCAGGCTCTCAAATATCCAACGCTTCCAGAAACACTTTGGAATCCTGGGGAAGCCTCCCTCAAGAAGGTTTCCGAAAGCTGGATGGAGACGGCCTTACCATAAGACGTCCTCATGCATATTATTGAAGAAAGCTATCAAAGGAGCGTCTGCCGGCACATATCAAAACTGATGCAGTACAGAACCATCAAAAAACCATCCTACTGACCCTTTTTTTTTTTTTGAGATATAAGTCATATGGACTGTTTCCCGGTCACGAAAGTCGGAATTGAAATGACTGCATCGCCATGTAGCTGCACAAAAGAGACCACCTGCACTTTAATTTCACTGGCAATTGAGAACGAACTGCCACGGTTATAACAACAGCCTGGATTACATAAACCGTTCAATAGTGAAGCACTGGGCTCAAAATGGCAGTACGGAGCATGTGATTCAAAATGCCATTCGGTGGCATGGGGTTCAAAATGCGAATTAAACCGTTCAATAGTGAAGCACTGGGCTCAAAATGGCAGTACAGAGCATGTGATTCAAAATGCCATTCGGTGGCATGGGGTTCAGAATCTAGCATCCTCATGTCTGTGTCTGAGGTGCCAATGGCATTGTCATCTGTCCGAGTCGAGTCGCCATTAGCGATCTCACCCCATGCCCCTCTTCTACTAATAGAAAAATGGTCTATATACGTACCCGTCATTAGTTATCGTACTTATCCACCGTAGACGCCTGAGTATTATCAGTGAACATTCATGAATCAATCAAAGTTCTCGAAGACGCGCCTTTTCATTCGCTCTCGTGCCTGAGCTTGTGTGACCTCAGCATGCCTGAAAACTGTGCTCAGTCTTAAAGCAAAATCCTCGGGCGCACGGTCCGACCTTTCGCGATGGCGGCGCTGCGCCGCATGTTTCTGCCGTTTTTCCTCCCGTTTTTTCTGGGAAACACAGCCGATTTGACAGCGGACGGCGTTGTAGTTTCAGGGACGTGGCTTGCGAACAGAGCAGATGTACAAATACGCGAAAGCTTACTAGTCGAAACTGCAGCAGATAGCGGGGAGCATAGCCGGGAGAGACGCGCTGCGGGCAGGCGGTTCGTGACTTGAGCGTTGTGAGCTAGTGAAAAAGCTGCTTGAGAGATAGGAACTTGAAGGTGGGGTCAGAAAGTTTATAGGTTTTGAAAGAGATCTTGAGAGACGGAATAAAAGTTATGATGCTACATATGCTACATAAGTACCTATCCAACCTTCAATGCGAGCCTACCGTACACATACTCTAACCTCGCGCCTTCAATCATCCTCTTTATAAAATTATCCATTCTGTCTGTCTGAAGCCTTTTTAAACTCCGCTTTTAATCTATCATTCCGGCAGCTCTGATCAGTGTTCTTATTTTAGTTACATCCAGCAAGTGGGAGCCGGCGCGAAGCGCCGGCGAGTGCTTGTTGCCGTATAAGATTGAAGACTTTGCGGGGGACTCGCAAGACTGAGAGGTTGAATTCCGCCGTTAAAATCCACCAATGATGGTGTTGGAATATCAAAAGTTTGACCCTCAACGGTCATTTTGCCGAAGATGTGCCGCCCGACATTGAAATTTTCAGGATCGTTTGGATCAAGGTTTCCTCAATACGTATAGAGATCGAGGAGAGACACGTTCGATGCATGCGAGTCTCGTGGGGCTGGTTTTGCGTCAGACAAGACGGAGACTTTTTCTGCCCTTCTCCCTGCTCCATCCCTACGTTAGTGCTACGCTCCCTCCCTAACGGGCAGGACTCCAAAGGAGTAGGGCAGGATGCAGTACAGGGTGGGCCGGGTGCGAGGAAGGGAAGGACTGTAAGGGTATGGTAGGAGATGGATGTGGGAGAAAGGAAAGCAACGCAAAAGATGGAGACCACTGTAGCGTTTCGACCAAAGGTTCACGGGGTGTCACCCGTCACCTCAATTGTCACTGGGTACGGTGCTCAAAAAGTTGGCCGAGGCCGTCACCGCTTCGGAAATTGTTCACTCCACCAATCGGCCCGCCTATGGCCGCGCGAGGCCGTGCGGCCTCAGTGTGAGAGCGCAGGAGCTCGCCAAAGCCCAACCGTAGACACATGGGGCGCAAGAAGAGGTTAAAATTTTATAAAAATGTTGAGACGCACTATTTTGCCCAAAAGAGCACTTTTGCAAGAGCGATTGTGGGCTCGGATCACTAGGTTTTTAATATGATTCAAAGTGGTATTCTGCACTACTTTACGAGTACTTTCAGACTGTGTAACCAAATTTTTCTCAGGCTCTCTGTGGAAAGAGTCAGTTTCAAGTTCTGAGCAAAAATGTGCTATATCTTCAAAATTTCCATTTTTAGAATTTTCTGAAGATACCCAAATACCTTGTATTCACTCATATTTTTGGTCCACAAGTTGTTTGGAGTGATTCGGTGCCTGGGATATGGAGAATCACCTGATGCCATTACTTATTTCGGCAGCGAGTACACCCGCGGAACTCGCTCGTTCGCATTCGTCCTGGGATACTGCTTTTCTCTCTCCTTTTTTTGATCAATTCGTGAACTGAAATGTCGACGATTCGGCTCCAAGGTCTCTGACCATGTCTCGGACATTCCTGCGCATGAATTGTTATTTTCCCCGTGACTGAACCTCGACTTTTGGATCAACAACTGCCCGTGTTACTTGCTTCAGACCGGCGCTAACTAACAGTTGCTGCGCTGGTTTACATCTGCCAGTCAGCGAAATCTTGAGTCTGGCGGCACTTCCTCGAAATTTCCTCTCGTTTAAACTTTCTCTGGATGTAGATCGCGCACGCTTCCTCCGGGCTGAATATTGTGACGAGGAGCTAGGCTAGTCTCGGCACACGGTAAGTCGGGGGGTTATATTGATGTGTCTGTCTGCGAGAGACTACTTCCACAGATGATGTGTCCGTTGTGCAGCGCAGCCCCGCTGCACATTGCTGGGCCAGCCCGCGCAGATCTGCACTCCCACGCACACACACGTCGAAAATGTTAACGAGCCGCGAACAACAGCGTTTGTAATTTAGTTGAACTAATATATGAATGTGGTCTCCTTTACAGTTACTTTCATGTTGTCTTCACCATTTTTCCATGCCATGTGAATCCACAAACTCGATTTCTCAGAAAACACCAAATTATTTTATTGTGGTAACCGTCATTCCGCCTCGGAAAAGGCGAAAGAAAATAAATGTAGCGAGTAATACAGATCTCTAGGTGTGGTCCTTAGATGATGAAAAGATTATTGGTGCGTCCTCTACCTCTTGTCCTGTGTTCCTGGCTCATTCTGATCTACTAGATGCATCCAAATCAACCTGGACATCCGATGCCTACGAACATTACAATTTCTCGCTTCGACTCGACACTGGCACGTCCGAGAGCGGCGCGTCTGAAGCCCCGAATACGCTTGTTTTTGTGCTCTCCTGCAAGCACGGACATCCATCTTATCGCCCCATCGAACGTGCTCGCGGGAAATCCAGCCATGGAACCACGCAGCTTTTGAAGACAGCACGAGGATGCGATACAGCTCGCGGACTGGTTATCGCCCAGCATTCCACTGCCCCCGAGTACTCCCCTGCTGCTCACCGCGCCATCATCCCAATGCGCACTGCGACCAGTAACCAGCCATTCAACTTTGTGGAAGACAAGTACTACAAGATGGAGGTCGAGCTGCTACGCCTTGGAATCATCATCCCGTCTCCCGCACAGTCTCCCGAGTTCTCAAACTGCTGTATGTCAAGCTTTCGGAGGACGTGAAGTCATTTCGTGTAGGTTACAGCGTTTAGCGTACAACTGCATATTAAATGAGAAGGAAAGGGACCGACGGCATACAGTTGCGAGGTGAAGAATGAAATATAAAAGTGCCCTCAGTAGTGTTCCCCGAGGCTCTTCTCCTCGAGCTTAATCTCTCGCGAGACCTGTACAAGGTCGCAAGAGTGACAGCAGAAAGACGTGCAGCAGTCTCCACAACCGCCACCCTGGATCCCATACCGCCCACGGGTGTCGCCACGGTTGAGGCACTAGAAGATAGTTGTGAGTAAAATGATGGATATGAGCGCCACGCGGGGGCGCACCTGCAGAATCCAGCCACCGCCAATGAGGGAGGTTAGCATGCAATGGCCCCAGCAAGAACCGCTGCAACAGGCTCCTCCATCGGGGTCCGGCGAGCCTTTGTTCGCGAGGTGGGACAGCCGCTGCTTGTTTTTGCCGTGGACGATACACGGGCACCAGCACGCGTAGCAGCCTATTTCTTGATGAGAATGACGCGGTCAAAGCCAGGGGGCGGGACGTACAAGTACCACACTCCTCAACGCATCCACAGAGACCGTGGCTCCACTCGCGCTTGCCGTTACTGTCGCGGGGCTTGCCCGCGGCATTGCGGTTTCCACCGCCGAACTGCATGGCCCCGGTCGGCATGGGCTGCTGGGTCTGGTATAGTGTCTGGTGGGGCGAGAACCTTCAGTAATCAGTAACAGCGTCGACGAGGAGACCTACAGCCATGGTTGTTGAAAGACAAAAGGTAAAAGGGTTTGGACCAAGTTTGAAACAGGAGACGCGGTCAAGAAGGAATGAATTAGTTGCTTTTTGCTGGCGGGCTTATATAGTTTAGCCGGGGACCTGTCCATACCCGTGTTTTGATCGCAAAGGAGCTGTGTCAGAAATGTGCAGATCGCACAGCCTGAAATGGACGGCGCCACATGGAATGAGGAGGGAGTGTAAGTACAACGTGGTACTAGTTTGACCACCGAGCTGGCCACCTAGGCATTCACGCCTCATCCTCAATCTGTGCACTCGTGAAATGCAAACTCAACTACTGTATGTCAGAATGAGAGCAGGTGCCAGGTATCCTACGAAGAGTTCAAGACTACCCCTACCAAAATATCTGAAGATTTGGTGTCCCAGTGAATTTCTTTCGGGCGGAGGTCCAACATGGCCAAATAACAGGCTAGCTGACCACCCAGCCAAATCACGCCGCAAGGATTGAAACAGGGCTCCGGATCATCGGTATTTATACCTAGAGGATATAGGGAGTATTTGCATTCATCTCACTTAACATGCAACCCATGTAAGGGGTATAAGTGTCTGCTCTTGAGAGGGGGAGAGGACCGGAAACAAGGTCCCCAGAGCAACGGAGCGTGTAATGGAAGATAGAATCATGTTGTGGCCCAAATTAAGATTCAGATACCTTGGTAGGAAGGTTTACGACGAATCTGCATGCATGATGATGATGAAGTCAATTAACAAGGTTTGAGGGAGGCCTGAAAACGAAATGAGATGGGAGAACGAAATATGAGGATAAACTGACCATCTGCTGCTGCACTGCGTTTTCCATGGGAGCATCAAGATTGTCATAACTCAATACTTGTACTCCAACTCCGAGGCCCGTCAAAATAAATCTGAAGAGACAGTCTGAACCAGAATTTTGCTGGCTATCCTCCCAGCACGACCCTGTCAAAATCCGGCTTCAAATGATTGCACAGTGGCCAAAATACTGTTTTGATGTAGAATCTCGGCACATTGTTTGGTGACGGACTGCATTTGTTTGGTGACCGACAGTCTGAACCAGAATTTTGCTGGCTATCCTCCCAGCACGACCCTGTCAAAATCTGGCTTGGTGACCGACAGTCTGAACCTGTCAAAATCCGGCTTCAAATGATTGCACAGTGGCCAAAATACTGTTTTGATGTAGAATCTCGGCACATTGTTTGGTGACGGACTGCATTTGTTTGGTGACCGACTGTATTTGTTTGGATTGACATGGAGAGCCCTGAGCACCTTTTCAAAAGGACCAGGGCCGTCAAAATAAATCTGAAGAGACAGTCTGAACCAGAATTTTGCTGGCTATCCTCCCAGCACGACCCCGTCAAAATCCGGCTTGAAACAATTGCACAGTGGCCAAAATACTGTTTTGATACAGAATCTGGGCACATTGTTTGGTGACAGCCTGCATTTGTTTGGATTGGCATGGAGAGCCCTGAGCACCTTTTCAAAAGGACCAGGGCCGTCGAAATAAATCTGAAGAGACAGTCTGAACCAGAATTTTGCTGGCTATCCTCCCAGCACGACCCCGTCAAAATCCGGCTTGAAACGATGGCACAGTGGCCAAAATACTGTTTTGATGCAGAATCTCGGCACATTGTTTGGTGATAGACTGCATTTGTTTGGTGACCGCCTGTATTTGTTTGGATTGACATGGAGAGCCCTGAGCACCTTTTCAAAAGGACCAGGGCCGTCAAAATAAATCTGAAGAGACAGTCTGAACCAGAATTTTGCTGGCTATCCTCCCAGCATGACCCCATCAAAATCCGGCTTGAAACACCCATTCCGGTTACTTTTGCGGATAACGAGTACATACAGATAAAGAGTATTCACATCTTCAAAACAGTACAGACCAAAATTCCCCAAACTGACCGACTTTAGGTTCGGGATCCGGTAGCTGTAAGGTAGTTTCAGTTTCAGTTTCAATTCCATTTAACTGCACGTAGGCCCCGAGGGCCCCATGTGGCACTGGTACGGCTACGACAGAAATATCTACAGTGGCGGCGAAAAATAACGCAACACATGATTTTAAAAAAACTTCGGCCTACAGCATCGCAACCACGCAACATCATTTTTAGCTTCAAAGGCATAGATCGTAGCTAGGCATGTGTAGTATACGTGTATAAAATCAGGTGCACACCGGGCGCGATCCTGGCACGCGAGGGATCCATGACGCAGGTGTGGCTCATTTTGGGACGTAAACAAATCACAAAACTAGTAGTCGAATCAACTGCCTGAAGGCACTCAAACCGACTGCCTAACACACTCAATCCAAAATGCAGTCGGATCAAGTGTCTCTGGGCAGTCTACTACACTCAGCTCGAGGGTTTTGATGGAGACTAAACACAGCGCCGCTTGGCCGGGATGGGGGTGACAATCGCGATGATGGATAATTGTCACGAATACGGCCAAAAATGGCTGCTCGAATGCCTTAAAAAACGGCACCGATTGGACCACTCAGGTGGCCAATGATATTTATGCAAGGAGCGAAGGCAACGAGGAGCCGCCTGGATTATTCCCCGCGGAGTACGACTTGTTACTCTGGCATCCGAGCCTTCCATGGTTCGCCAAACATAGCTGGATTGTCCAGTTTCATTTTTATGATTGGCAGCATCCTGACGTCCAGGATGTACAGCGCCCCCCGGGATCCAAGATCGGAGCGCTAATCAAGAGCGGCAAGTCGCGAGTGTCGGCGGCTGTTCCTTATCGGGCGGAGATGCATAACCCGCTCACGACCGGTGCGGTTCGCAAAGGAGGACCGCGACCTCCAACTAGCTGTCCGCTCGCTGCAGGGAACCCCGGCAGCGCAGTGCATAGTGAACTCGGGGGTAGCCAGCGGTTCCCGAATCAACACGCGTACCGCCCCCACCGCCGCGCCGATTCCCACACCGCGCTCGGGGCCGCCCATTGTTCCGTTTACGTTACCCACGGCCTCGCGCGCCATCATCCAATCCATACGCACACCCTCCATCGCACACACCACAACCACCATGCCCTCCGTCGCATCCACGTCCACCGCGGTAGCCCGAAACGACACGCAGTCCGCGCTGCTCCGCCCGCCGTCTCCCATGCACGTGTCCACCCCGTACTCCGGCGCGCTGCCCGCCCCCACCGTGGTGGTGTCAATGCCCGCATCCGCCCCGTCGCCATTTGCCGTGACCAACACCTCTTTCCTCGTCCCAAACTGCGGACGAGTTTCTTAAATTTTCGGATGAACCGTCGCCCGGTGATGGTAACGAGTCGGCGTAACGACATGCTTCGCGATGTCATGATGGACGAAGAAACTTACACTAAATAGTACCGCAGATGTACGGCCGCGGCCGCTTGATCGTGAACACAACCAAAAGCTTGTTCTGTTGGTGTTTAGGCAAAATCGGGCAACGAAACGACCTGCCTAACTTCCGTCCGAATCGAATGAGCCTACTTTCAAGGAAAACGGTTGAGATTTGGGCTCACAACGACGGATCTCGTGAAAACTCACAAAAAACTATGTTCCACAAAGAGCTGTAATGTGCTGAGACATCGAAAATTTTGGCACGCACCAAAACATCGCGGGAAAAATATCGGAGTACAACCAATCAAAAGCTCTTGATGAGGGTTGTCTGAATCTCACACTGAGAAGATGCCATCTCAATAAATGAGGCTGCAACAACTCGTTGATGGAGCTGTCGACATAAATACTCTCCGGCGCCTGGGAACCGGGGGGGCTGGATAGTACTGATCGCGGGGGATCCCGGAGAGAACGGAAAGACTGTCTACTGTACCGTTTCACGAGACTGCAAAACAGCGCCTTTCACAGTGGTTTACATTTTGAACCGCGTGACCCTGTTGCCTTTCAATGGGCCAGGCAAGTATTTGAACCACATTCGAGAGGTTGTGGGCTCGGGACGGAGCGCATGGGAAGGGAGGGGGAAAGGATGCGGGACAGGGGGCTGGGACGTACTGGAAGCGGAGATGGACGCGGCAGCCGACGGCGACGGAGAGAAGAGGAGAAGAGGGACCTGAGGGTGCGAGGGGGAGGTGGGGCCAGCATCGAAGAAGAGGAATGGTTATCGGGGACGAAAGGGAAGGACGGCAGGACGCGCAGGTGCGGGAGGAGGAGACAGAGACAGAGATAGGAAGACAGAAGAGAAGGACGGACGAGGTGAGGCCCTGGCCAAGGACGAGCGACAGATGCAGCGACAGATGCAGCATAGGAATGTCGCACAGGAGCAGGAAGGGGACACGGCGAGGACGAGGTGGTGGAAGCAAAAGGAAGGAATGGACGACGAAGCCACGACAAGCAGAAAGGATGGGAAGAGAAAGGCGAACGAGGAAGATAAGCAATCACTCACCCCCAGTCCTTTGGTCTTCGCGCCTTGGGCGGCGCGACGCGGTATCGTGGTGGAATGGAACATTAATGAGGGCGAATAATAGGCCAGAAAGTGTGAGACACCGTGCGCTAACTCTGCGTCGAGATTCAGGCCCTTATTCGGCGCCTGAATCTGTCTGCCGTTGGGTGCGCAGGGTCAAGTTACGTGTCAATCACGTGGCACAAGAGCCGAACACTGAACAGGTGACGAACACGCGCTGGCCTACCAACTGCTACATACAAATGGGAAAAGTCGCCCGCAAAAAGAAACAAACCCCCGGTATGCTTCATATATTGTGCGGTTCCTCATTGACACAGTTCCCAGTTCATGATTTTCTTAGACTTCCATCAACACTGTCCCGGCTGAACGACATGATACCTGACACCGCTGAAGCGCAAAATCTCGTAAATGAGATCTCGAAACTGCATCGCGGCCTAATCTCAGTGCGTATCCGTGTTTTTAGCTTCCAACATGTTCAATTTTCACGTCAGATTGGAGCAATTGTGGAGTTCGCCCTTAAAACAATGCCTGATGACGGTGAGACATGTGCAGCCTGTCAAAGGCTGCGCCAAAAGATAAGCGCTGCGCGGCACAAAAGACAAAACTTGGGCCTCCATCAGCAAAAGAGGAACTTGGTGCGTGTATTTGCGTTGTAAAAATTGGAATCTGCCGGCAACTTTTGCAGCGACACTACCTTGGCCTGGACAACAAACCTAGGACACTGAAGGACATACTTGCCACACAGGATGACCCATCTGTGGGCAGCCTTTCTAACCCACGAGTCGTTTGGCGCAATCGCGACATCACGAATGCACCTGCCCAACGGCGCATTCTCTCGGATACGAAATGCCGGCCGGAAGATGATCTAATCATCGACGAGGACCATGGATATATGACTGTGAAGCCTGGTGAATCTGCAATTTTCCTCAGTGATGGTCGGGGTTTCCCCTCTTTGATATTTCCACACTGATGAGGTTTCAGTGTCAAGTAAAATTGTAATTGAGCTGGCCGTTCTCCGCGGAATCGCATCTGGTTCTGAGGGGGCCGGTGACTTCTACGGTTGGCTGAGCACTGTCGTTGACCACGCCTGTTCTGAGAGGCGTGATGTTCGTGTCGGTGGATCTTCCACTTATTTTTTTCCTGACAAAGCTGACGATTTCACAGCCGAATCATCCTGGTACAATGGTACAGGTAGGTTGGAACATGGGACCCCGTCATGCCCGTGAATACGGCCTTGCCAAAAGTTATACAAAAATTCTTGACTGGGACACCACTGTCGATCACGACAAAGATGTCACCGCTGCAATGACCCTCACATGGGCGATCTGCATGTCGTTCTTTCCAATTGACTTGACACGTTCGATCGAGAAGAATCTACAGGCAAGTGGGCTCCCTCGAATCGCGACACGCAGCATCGGAGAAGGTGTGTTCCCCAAGACTACTGCAATGTATTGTTCTTGAAATCCATTTATATAGGAACAGGTTACCGGATTAGGCTTGATGGAAGGGAATACTGTTTTCCCCTCGTCGAGAGAGCCCCCCCGGAGGGTCTTGTCACACGAAACTACTCATCGTATGAAATTTCACTATTTGAGCATTGAATTGGCTAATATTGGCATAGGTGCTCACACATCGACAACTCATACATCGATTGGGCTCTTTCATTTAACGTCAATCGGATGGTTGACCCAACGGCCCGCCAGGTGATATCGTCCTCTATACAAACCACCCTTCGGTCTACTCGGACATCAATGAAAGCCAAGGTATTTCTTTGCAGACGCTCTTGCTATTGACTCTTATTTTACTTGCAAACCGCAGCAGCCGGCGGCTGGGGATTTGGTTTGCGAAGAGCCCTCACTATGGCCCGAGTACGGTGGGGGGGATTTTGTGGACCTCACCTTGAAAGTGAAGGTGATCCAAGCCGCGGGCACGATTCTGGCACACCGGCCTAATACGATCCATGGAACGACACGCCTGTGTGGAGCTCACAGCCGTGGTTTCACGATTCCCTTCACCGAGCGGCTCCTCGAGGGGTTCAAAATGGCTCACAGTGAAATAGATACAGTCTCTGGGGAAGGAGAGCCGGAGCATGGCCACGATAAAGCTAGTTGAACAGCAATGCCTAAAGTCGAAACGATGTTGTGCCAAATGTTCATTAATACATCACTCAAGGCTTGCTAAGTAATGGTTTTTAAGAATGAGAGCATATGCCGGTAGGACCCCGGGCTATAGGCTTTGATCTCTAAGTTTATCCTCGACTGGATTACGCCTTGCGTAGGGCTGAAAATCCCGCAGCCAATTTCTGGGATTTGCAGCGGCTTGATATCAACACAGAAATACCCAAATTAAAGGGGAAACAGCATGATCCAAGTCTGTCCTTAATGAATCCCATCTCTGTTGAGGTCATAACCCTGAAATTACTGGTCCAAATATCGAGAAAGATGAGGAGGTGCATGCAGAAGTTGAAACCGTGGCAGGGGAACCAATCATGGACCCATTTTAGCTATCTAGCGAGCATTTGCTTTGGTCCTGCGAGTGGGGATTGCAGTTCGTTTCAAGGCTTCCGCTCTACCGTTATTGATTGTGCAATATGCTCTCGTTCTCTCTTCCCAAAGGTCAAATCCTTCCGAGTTGAACCGCAGCCTTTGTCCACCAGAAACAAAGGGGAAACATCCAGAACTTTTCATTTGCATCTTTTGTGAGAAAATGTCTGGTTTTTCTGGTGGACAAAGGACTGGAATATTTCAGGATTCTTTTTTTCAATTTTCCTTGGGAAAAAGGCGGCCATGGAAACGGGAAAACCTGGTTCTAGCCCATTTTTCCGCCGGATTTTTTTTTTCGATCTCCGGAGTGAAGGGAGAAATTGAGTTTTCTAGGACTATGAATCGTAGTTCAAAACGATCGAAGAGTCCGTCTTTTTCAGAATAGATTGAATTTGGAGACCAGGAAGGCGATTCAGGATGAGATTTGGTCGGCTACGGCCCAATTACCAGCCGCTTGGAAGATTGAATACCCTTAGTACTCAAAATAGGCATAAAATTTAATACTTTTAGACCTTGGTGTTTTTAAAAAGATAGAGCTATAGCTTATACAGTAACGGAGACAAGCGTCGCACTTTCTTCTTTATCTGAATGGTTTAACTTAATAAGACTCAGCTGTATTTAGATCGATTTTTGTCATTTTAAAGAAGACTCTCTAATAAAATAGGAGTGTATTCCTCGGAGCGCTGTAGTTGATAATTAATGTTATCGGCACCTTTGGTAAGCATATAAAGTAAGAATAAAATTTAACCTTTCTGCTGCAAAACCTGGCGCAAATTTAGCGCAAAGTTAGTGGGTGACTTCCCATAAGCATTAAAAATTCCCTGGAATATTTTTCAGTCATTTTGCCGAGAAGCCGAGGGATCTGTCAGGACCCCATCGGACTTGGATCTGGGAATTTCGAGTTCGGACCCTCGTTTAGAGCTTAATTAATTATAATCTGAAGTGGGGGTCCCTACCCCCTCTATAGATTATACCTTCGTCGAATAAACGGATTAGGCCACTTCTCCGAACCAACCGACCAAATCGAGAACGCAAGCGCGGCCCGGACTGCGTTGATCTTTGAATGTGATATCACCTATCACATGGCACCAGTACTTCTCTCTACACCGCGTCGAGCTCGCCCGTAGATTCTTTGACCTTGCGTCGTGTAGGTCCACAAATGGACCAAACTCAATTCGTCCTCCCTGGTTGGAACTTATCCGCCCCTTGAACCCCGGTCTCGCCGATACTGGAACGGCTCCAGTACTGCTCGCCCAGGAAGTGAATCGGAGGCATAAATTCCGGATCGCATAGATTCTTTGACCTTGCGTCGTGTAGGTCCACAAATGGACCAAACTCAATTTGTCCTCCCTGGTTGGGACTTTCGCCCCTTGAACCCCGGTCTCGCCGACACTGGAACGGCTCCAGTACCGCTCGCCCAGGAAGTAAATCGGAGGCATAAATTCTGGATGGCTGTACGGTGCGTCGCAATTGAGTCTCTTTATCACTGGAAAATCTGGCAGCTGCACACAGTAACCCTCTATCTCACTCGCATTTGGGAGTGCGGGTAAACGGCGGATGAAGAGCGTGGGAACAGTTTCATTTCATTTATTCAAGTTTGTAACTACATGCGGCCCTAGGGCTATGGTCGCTGGACAGACGGGAGTATGGAGGTGTCGAGGTGGGTTATGGTAGCTACAGGTTTTATATCACTTTTCTCTGCACGATATAAAACCTGTGGGAACAGGCGCTTGCCCGTCTCGTGGCGCAGAAATTTCGAAATGGTGGCCTCTTCCTCGTAGTACTTGGCCTCGTCCCCAGCGTCCTCCAGGTACTTCTTCTTCTGGGGGTAATTGTCGAACATGACAAGCCTGTTGAAGAATCTGAACGAGCCTGGGTTGTGGAGCTCGGCGAGTTCGGCCAGGACCATGAAGAGTGGTTTGTAGTCGACGTTGACAGTGTGTTGCAGCCAGTGTGAGACTCTGCCTCTGCACTTTGGAGTGGGAGGGCGGCATGGAGGTGAGAATGAAGATAGTACAGTAGGGCCTGAGCACCCTGTCCTATTTTTATAGATAACGGGATTGTGGACACATCATTTAATGGACTCTGGATGGAACCGCCGTGCCCGAGATCTTGCTTAATAATACACTTTTCATTCCTTAATTGGCTATTGACCCTTGACCGGAAACCGCTGGGGCACCCAGGTCAAGTTTTTGGCTGTATTACATAAGGCACCCATGGAGAACACGTACCCACAAGAGGTCTCGAGGATTAATGTTATCGATCAACACATTGCTCGGAACTGTTTCTCCTACTATCCGTGCGAAAATATCAATTAATTTAGTGATTTCATCCACAGATTCACAGTATATAACTCGGTAAAATTCATGAAGATCTTCACCGTAAGACTGAATCTATAGATTTCACTTACAAGCTCCATATTCCACTGAAAATCCCGTATGCTCAGGTATGTCAGAAACTGCTCAAATCTACTCACCTAAAGTGTTACAGAAAAGAGCAGATGGCAGCAGAGGAACGAGCCTATAGCAGATGAGATTTTGATCTCATTCTCGTCTGCTCGGTTCTCGGCGCGACGTGCCATTTAGAGTCTTTTTTTTTTTTTTTTCTGCATTTTTATGGGCAAAGTGAAAGTCCCCCGCCCCATGTGACTTGAAGACAATATTCGTTCTGGCCAAAGTCGGGGATACATTCTCTACTCTATCACGGTCCATTTCCTTTTAATAGCCTTACAGCGCACATTCACATACATATCTTCTTGGAGCTCTCGGCACGTCACTGGAGTCGCCGTCTCGCTACTCTCCTGTCCATGACACCGGCGAAGAGGAAGAGGGAACTGCACAGGGACCTTGTTCATTTGTGGTTCAGGACTGACAGGAAAGCAATACGACCCAATGGACATTAAGACCTTGAAAGCTAGAGCGTTGACACACCTCAAAAATCGAAGGCAAACTCTCGGTGTTGGTCAGGCCGAGGAGCCGGAGTCACTGTACCATAATATCCAGTTATACCCTCAGATGTTTCCTTGGTTGTTTCCGTACGGTTTCGGGGGCATTGGTCATCCAAGTCATAAGAAAAAGCTGTCCGAAATAAACACAAGGGCCATTTGTTAATGTATCATGACAAACGATTCCAAACCGACTTGTATTTTCCCATGGTTTGCATTCAACAATACACAAATAAAATCCGGCTCCACTGGGAGTCACTTACTCGCAAAGAAGAAGAATTTTGAGTCTGTTGCAGAGCGGATAATGAGCCTGGATTCCGCGGTATTGAGTGACTTGGCAACCCGATTATCTGCTGGCGAGAATGTGAAGGCCAAAACCGAAGCAGAGCAAGTTTGTTTCAATGTGTTAAATGATCTCGAGGTTGTTGGCGCCAAAGTTCAAGGATCCATCACCTACAAGAAATACATGAGAAATGAGGTTTGGTCACTGATTTCGTTCAAGGGGGGCACCTTCGTGGTTTATTACCTTTTCACCCGTGGACAAGAAACATCCGCTGTGCTTGTACTATGCTGGCAACAAGATTGAATTTTCTCCGAAGATCAAAGGTTCGGATGAACATTGTCATCCCCCAAAAGTGTTTGGAGATGAAAAGGATTAAAGCCATATTTGGATAAGATTCGGCAATCACCGAAATTACCAGACAAGCCTGCCTACCCCCAGCTCACTGTCACCTACCTAGCCTGGGAACAATTTACCATTTTGTGCCAACCACAAAATGCACAATGTCGACAAGGTAGTGACACCAATAAGGGCAAATAGTGATGCATTGTGACACTGTGGACCCAATATTACGGGAACCGACAGAAGAGACAGCAACTACAGAGCAACTACAGAGGACACAGGACATAGCGTGCACAGCATGTTACATCAATATGGCGGTACCGGCAACCAGTATTCAAACATGACATGCAGGACAACAGCATGCACAGCACATTACATTGACAGGGTGGCACCGGCAACCACCCTTCAAACATGACATGCAGACAGACAGAACACTTGCAACCCACCCGACAATTGACGTCATGACTGAACCTGTGCCCACAATCTATGCTTGACACAATATGTCAATCCAAGGCTGTACAGGCCCTACACAAGATGACAGATTGGCAAAGGGTAACGGGTGTTTTTACATAGCATGTTGACATGAGGCTGTACAAAACGGTAAAGTAAAACAGCAGATTGACAGCAGAAGCCATTGACCTACGTAGCATCCAGCTCAGGATAGAACAAAGTATGCCAAACATTCCGTATATAAATACTCTACATAATTTGGTAGATAGAATAACGAACCACTTCCCTAGTATCAATCTCTCTTCTCTTTAAGTCATCCTCCCTTCCACAACCTTCCCAAGACTCACCGTAAGTAAAACAGTCTGCTTCCTTGAAGCTATTCTGTTTAAACCCGCGCTCTTTAACTCTTGATTAACAGTCCGCTTCCTCAAAGCTATTCTGTTAAACCCACCTCTTTAGCCCTCAATCAAATACAAGTAGCCTGGGAGTGAAAACCCTTGTATCAGCACTTCGATTTCTGATTTGCCTTTAGCAAGTAGCCTGGGACCGAAAACCCTTGTGCTTGTTGTATAGATAGCTTGGGACCGAAAACCTCTGTATCTATATCTAGTCATCCGAATCCGCTTTAGCAAGTAGCCTGGGACCGAAAACCCTTGTGTCTGTATCTAACCCCTCGAATCTGCAAGTAGCTTGGGACCGAGAAAACCTTTGTGCTTGTAACACCGCATTCCATAATTGAACAGTCCGCTTAACTTGGAGCTATTCTGTTTAATTTTTCCACATCTGCTTCCTCACTCACATCCATTTCCACTAATCCCCACACTTTCCCCTTTTATCACTTCTCCCTATTTTAAGGAGAAACCATCAACTTTTCATTTCACTACCCATTTCCCGAACTTACGAGAAACTCCCGAATAAAGTCATTTCCGGAGGACCTCGTGTATAACATTTTATACGCTCTGACAATGTATACGTCTGATAGCTCAGAATCCGGTGGCAGCTGCAAGATTCTTTCACCATATGTCCATGGCATTTATCAAGCATGTACTGGCAATGTAGTCAATATAGCTCCCGTAGCGCTGTCGACAACCCCCTGATGTACGGCCCTGAGTAAGTCCACTTCTCTTTATCTCCCTTTGTCTCATCCAGCTTCGATTCTCGCAACCAGACATAAATCCCAGACTCGTAGTCGGCGAAATCGAAGGCGAAATGATTGCGTCTGTGAAGATCCTCGATCGCGCGCTCCCGCGTCTTGCGCAACTTGTCGCTGGCCTCCTTGAGCTTGGGATCGCGACGGCTTATCTGTAAGACGCGGATCGCAAGTAAGTCTTCATGAGATCGAACAGTGTGCCAATCTAAAGTTTGCCAATTGATTTCAGACATATCGAACGAGAATACCGGGTGCACACCGTAGAGCAAATAATATGGCGAAAACCCAGTTGCCCGGCTGACAGTGACACGGACCGCGAACAATACGGCTTGAAGATACCTAGGCCAGTTCGCTTTGGCATCGCCAGTGCATTTGTAGAGCGCATCAACAATAGGTTGGTGTCCCCGTTCGACTGGAGCGTTTCCTTCAGGATGGTACGCTGTGGAGATTACAACAGTACAATTGTAAAGGGAGGATAACAAGAATAGGACTTCCTTTTTAAACTCTGGCCCTCCATCCATCGTTATGAATGGCACGCAGGCGAATCGGCATACGATGTACTCGTAAATGAACTTGGCGACAGATTTGGCGTCCAGGGTACGAAGTGCCTTCGCTTCTGGCCAGAGGATGGTCGGGTTCGACAGCGTGAACGATGTAGTTCAAGTTCCCGATTCCAGTGCTCATATGGATGCTGTCCAGGTTGAAATGGCGTAAGAGGGGGGCCTGCCAGGATACGTTGTACGGGGTACAATACTGTGCAGGGGAGACCAAACTCACGCCGCCAAGATGACGTAGGCTTCCCACGCTTCAGGTTTCCCACGCTTCGCTTTTTCCCTGCTGCCGCTTCGAAAGCACGGCTTCGGCGCGGCTCCCCTGACGCTTGTAGCGGAGCACCACTTTGTGGCACTTCCGCAAGCTGGGGGCCACACCGAAGCCATGCTTTCTCAGCAGCATTCGGAGAAAAAGAATACAAATTATTCGTTCTTTAACGAGATGGTAGAAATGCTGTGCAATATCCCCGGATAAT